>MTQE01001134.1:74618072-74654599 GCA_014337955.1 Aspidoscelis marmoratus | reverse complement strand
ATATATATATATATATATATATATATATATATATATATATATATGCTTTTAAGTTTTTTCTTTAAGTGACAATATTAGAGTAAATTTAAAATGTATCTTATTTTACTATCAAGGCAGTACAACTGTTGGACTGGTATTCTGGAAAGACCCCAAGAGTTAAGTGAAGAAACACATTTTTCTTCAGCTTATAGTGAAAGTCACGCACAGAGAACCCTAATGTATCCCTAGAGGCAGGGAGCTGCTGAGCTTGACTTGAATGTAATCATTCTCAATCATAAGGATTTTTTTGCTTCTTCTCCAGAAGGACTGATTTGAACCCTCCTGCAATATACCAGGGTTGCTTTTAAAGATACTCTTTACAAATTTGGCCTTGAATTATAATTACTAATAAAGGCAATAACTGAAACTACCATATTAGAAATCCTGAGAGAATTCAGTCTACATCATTGATTCAATGGGAAGAACTGTCAGTCAGCTTCACTGATATACTGTAAGCATCTTTTAAAAGATGGATTAACAGGTGGCACAATGGTGCATTTTGGCTTATATGAGAAGCCTTCTGTTATACAGAACAGATCATTCCTTGATGACTCAGAAGCTTTAATATCCCTATTGTGGGTGTATAAATATAATGAGTGTCAAAAAGTAAGAGACCAGAAGACAACCAGATATTTGCACTCAGGGAATACTGTAGTGAGACTGTCAATTACACATTTCATTTAACAAAGAAAGGTACAACACCTCAAGGAGTTGCTATATTCATCCAGTTATTGGTGACAGGTAGAAAAGAATTTCACTTAAGATCATAAAGAAGAAATGCAATTTGATCAGTGCATGATGGAAATCTCAAGGGAATGATTTCACAATGAACATCTATCATTTATATATAATCAGGTGCACTGGTACATTAGCCTGTGAAAGGCTGATACTTTCAAAAGTTTTGATCTATAAGGAGACACAGAAAATCTAAACTAATACATAGTGGATTTGATAGTAAGACTTTCTATATTACCTCTGTCCTATATCTTTGTTACTTTCTAGACTTGTCTACATGCTGGTGCAGACAAGAGAGACCCTAGGCCTCTTCACACTACAGCGAAAACACTGTAGAACGCTTCGGCCCGAACACTTTCCCATCCGCATTGGCAGGTAAAGGACATGTTGCAAACGTGTCCTTTATCTGCTTATGTGTGGATGGGAAAGTGTATTAGACACTTTTGGACCGAATGGTTGTCCTGGGACTCACAAGTCCCGCTCCCAGGATGCCATCATTGGCTCCTGTGGAGCCAGGGGTGGACAGCCCTAGACCCTCCCTTCCCTGGGATAGTGCATGCTCCAGGAGCCCAGATCAGGCTCCTGCACCTGGTGGGCACCCCCAACCCCCCCCCTCTGCCCCAGGGCTGCGCCTACGTGCCCGCTTCATACCTGGTGGTTGCCCAGCTGCTACTGGCATGATTGGGCCAGCTGCGCTTTGTGCCTGTGCACAGCAATGTCACTGATTGCCCAGGCACCCGCACCTGCACAGATGGCCAGTTGAAGCCAGGCAGGTGCCTGGCCAATCAGGGACCCCACTGCACGCAGGCACAAAGCGTAGACAGCCCGATTGTGCCAGTAGCAGCCGGGCGACCACCAGGTAAGGAGCGGGTGCGCGGACGCGGTCCCAGGGTGGAGGGGGAGTGTTTGGGGGGGTGCCCAATCTGGACCCCTGGAGCATACACGGCCCCAGGGAAGGGAGGCGCCAGGGCTGTCCACCCCTGGCTCCACAGGGGGCAGCCCAGAAGAGGGGGGCAGCTGTCATGGAGGGAGAGCATGCAAATGCTTTCCCTCCAGTACAGCTGGGAATGGCTGGGGATGGGCCAAACTGGCCGGGATGGTTTCAGAGCACAATTTTGTGCTCTGAAACCCGAACGTGTGTAGATGCATTGGGGTGAGATGGGGTGGCTTGGAATGGAGCCACCAGCCCAGAGGAGTGAATGCTGCTTCCCAACGCATTCTACACACATTCGAAAACCCCTCCTTCCTCTGCTAGCTGCCACTGCTATGCACTGTCTGCATAAGATGGAACATATTCTGGATTAGGAGGCCCAAAATGGCTTCTTGGTTTGCTTTAGATAATACTGCATATTAGAAATATCAGAAATCCATTTCAGAGGTGTATGTTGTTGCACTGCCAGCATAGGGTCCCCCAAGTGCTCAACGACCACGGACTTTCATTCCTGGCTGTTGGGGAGTGCCTCTGAAACTCATACAAGCTAGTCCAAAACAGACTAGGACAGGCCCTGCCTGACCTGGATCCACAGATCCAGAGCTACACAGGTAAGTGCAGAAAGACCCTCAAGAAGAATAAGTAGATAACAATGAATGATACTATTATCAAATGTTGACAAGTGTATGGAACTTATTTCTTCTGGTCTCTTCTGTTTTCCTTTGGTCTTCAATCCACTGGCTAGCCTGTTCCAGCCCAGGGAGTCCTACACATGTTCCATTTGCTCTCATGCGAAAAGGCCTCTGGTCTCTGAACAGTGAACCATGTACAGGTGAACCATGTCCCCTCTTCCAGGACACAACAGATTCAGTTTGGTGGCACAACAGGGTGCTCCACTGAAACAGGTCCTTGGGAACTCTGCAGACCAAGAACAACTTTGTACATCTTTGGGATTCCAGTGCCAGAGTAGAATGAGCTGGTGTAAAATGAGCCTTCTCAGTGTGGATGGTCTTTCCACGTGCCAGCAGCAGCCCATTTCAGCCTGGAATGAATTGCTAATCCCAGACCAGGGTGTCCTGTGCTGGCCCAGGATGCTACAAGTAAGTGTGAAAAGGGGATTCTTCCTTCCTTCCTTTTTTTATTTTTAAGACCAACCAAGGCATTGGTATTGTCATCTGTTGGGATTTGGTACTAAAAGGTGTATTTTGTTTGATTCATTTTAAAATTGCTTTTTTCCCAACTAAATGCTTATGTCTTAAAAAAGCAAAATACACATTTTAGTGTGAACCTGAAGCATTTCAAATGAATTAAAACTCCCATGCAGAAATACCAAACAAAAAATTTCTGATTCTGAATAGAATAATACTTTATTTTCTTTTCTTTTTTTAACAAGTCAGGTAGGACTTCTTTTTTCTGTTGCTCGTGTTTGAAGAAAAAGAAAGAAAAAGAGCACATTTGTGAGTGACCTAGACTGGAACAATATTTCAGGCATGGCTAGCTGTTAAAAATGAGCTAATGTGGAAGAACTTCATTTAAATAAATATAATGTGAAGCTGTAATGGCCCAAAATAATAGTTTGAATGAGGAATTATAATGGCTTTGAGTGCATTTTACAGAGTAATTAATACACAGAGAAATGATGTGCCATTCAACTGATAGAAGAAAGAGTGGCAGGGGTGTGTAGTAACAGAATGAGAGAAGAAGTTGTTCTGGATAAAAATACTGGCTGATTTTC
Organism: Aspidoscelis marmoratus; assembly: GCA_014337955.1. NCBI lineage: Eukaryota > Metazoa > Chordata > Lepidosauria > Squamata > Teiidae > Aspidoscelis > Aspidoscelis marmoratus. Next base: position 74,651,159 of record MTQE01001134.1, on the reverse strand, counting down.
TTTTCAGTAGGATCATTGCTTAGAAACATAATAGAGGGCTTTTCTTGTTTCTGTTTTTTATAAGTGTGTCAGGTTGTGCAGCTTGTAAAATCCAGAATGATTAGTTTCTAAAGAGGGCAATTAGGTTGCTTTTGCATAAGCATGTGACTTCTGGGAGAAGACTGCCATGGATTTCTGCTTTTGCTCTTCCTCCCCAATTTCCCAATAAAGAACCTAAAATATATCCTATTCTCATTAAGCCTCATATATCATTCCTTTTCTCTGAAAGGAAGGACAATTGCCAGTGCATGGTGCATGCAAATTCTCTGTATGCTCTTAAGAGATTGTTAGGTTTTATTGGTTCCAACAAAAGGTAACAGATGAGGGGACATAAAATGGGCTACTTTTAGATGAGAAGAGACATAATAGTAGAAAATGGAAATATTTCTCAAAAATAATATTTCTCAGAATAAGACAGTAACAATAAACTGTTTATAGTGCAGTACTAGAAAGGCTTTGCATCAAGTTCCATTTTTCTTTATGAATCATTGCTTTTTCATGTTAGAGACATTTGAGTAGCTCAGTGAAGCTATGTGTTATGCCATACAGACCCACCCAAGACAGACAGGGTATAGTGCACAGTTGAGGTAGAACAACTTTTTCTAGGACCTTAGACAAGAATGGCAGAAGGGATACCAGTCTATAATTTGAGCAAATTGAGGGATCCATTGAGGGCTTCTTTAATATCAGCTGAAGGGTGGCATGCTTAAAACAGTTCGGAAAAGATCACTTGACAATGAAGAGTTCACCAGGTGCATTATGAAGGGTAGCAGTAGAAGAGTCAGGTAAAGGAAGGTTAGAAAGGTGTAATCGGAAGCCCCCCCCCCCCGTGTTTGCCTCACACTCCCCATAGGTCCGCCTCTCCGGTTGGTACTGACTGAGCGAAGTCACCAAAAATATGGATTTTATAGGTTTATTTAAAATTAAAAAGTTCAAAATATAGAGCAAAAGTACCAAAGTGATATTCAGCATAAAAAGGTTTCTTCATGCATGTGCATGAGGTACAACCTTAGTTACAAAAGCAAAATTATCAGCATTCACTTGCCTCTTGGTAGCATAGCAAAATACAGTTCAGGAATACAAGAACAAGAGCATGGACAGAGTGCTAGCCAAAAACTTCATAGTGGATAGACAGGCAGAATACCATCAAGGATAAAGGCAGAATCTTAGAATATAGGGTGTTTTTCCACTGTCACTAAAAGTAATGGCATTTTTGTACCCATTAATGGGTACTTAATGGGTACTTCTAGTGACAGTGGAAAAACACCCATAATCTCCATAGCTAAACTCTATTACTTTATTCCCCTTCTAGCTAGGTCACATGATACACGTGAGCCAAGTAGCAATGTACAAGCTGAGGTCACTTTCTGCTGGAATTGTTTTGAGAAAAAGCCCTTTCACCCTAATTGTGGGCACTGGCTTCCAATTAGGTGTTATGTTGTCCTTGAAGTGCCAGGTGGATCTGGCTCCAGGCAGAATTTAGAGTTAAGGGTAGAACATTCTTTTTCCAGACACTTTCCCATACAATAGATGTTATCAGAATTTTTCAAAATGGTTACAGTTTGGTTCTTCTCCCTTTTTAAATTGACAGTGATAAATTTGATGGTTCCCACTACAAAAGGAGTCCAATGGGCAGTCATAGGCTGGGAGGATGCTATAATGTTTTTTATATCAGTTTCTATGACCTAGGGGTGTACACAACTGCATTTTTTGCATTCAAATTCAAGTCAAATCAAATATTCAAAAATTAAATTCATTTCAAATTTTAAAAATCCAGATTATTTGAATCCACACATTCAAAAGTCCGATCCATATTTAAAAATATGAATATTGATAACATTTGTATCCATTTTTTGAATTTGCATGCGTCCCATATTCATCCCGTTTACATCTCGTTTACATCCCATTATAAGTGCAAATAGACATAATTTTCACACATATACATTTACGATAAATGCAGATCTGTTCATTCGAATCATTTGAGTATCCATATCGGATTTTTAGAAATTCACCCAGATATCTAAATTCGAATGTTTTTAAATCCGATTCAAATGTGAATATCGAAACTCATCAAATTCAAATCGGATTTTTGAATATTCATGCACATCCCTTCTATGATCTGAGTGAATTTAAATTCTGGCTCAACTAATACAAGTGGAACTGTGACAACTGATTGATTGGTTGGAATGAGGTAGCAATAGAACAGTGCTGCCTTCCTCTCATGCTCTTATACTTCATGGGATGTTCACAGTTGCAAAAAGCTCTCAGGGCATCTTAGCTTATAAGGACATTTTCCTCTGTAGATAAGACTGGTGGGCTACATCAACATTTAGGTAGTACGGCTTACAAGCTGTTTTGAAGTGTTGGAATGTGTCTTCAGATGGCTTTTGTTGCCATTGCCATTCCAGTTGCTGGACCAAGGTCCATTCTGCATCAAGTTCCACATGGAGCCAGGGTCTTGAATCATGTTGTCTGATGATGCAAGTTCTTGCTACTGTTTCCAGGGTCATTTTCATTATTATATCAAATTGATCAGCCAAAGTGTCTGGATTAGTCCCATTCTCTTGCAATACTGTCTCTTATTAGTATTTGGTGACTGGCCAATCACCTGGGAGAAGGCAGCAGTGGACACTATTTGTTTGTTGTTTTTGCTGGAGCAGGAGCCAAAGCCTCCACCCCATAGGTCATTATGAAATTATGTGAAAATTCAGTGTCTCTAACTGCCTGAAAGTTATTTTTGATGTTTTAAAACAGATCAGGCCTAATGTTTTCTCCTTAAACATGTGTAGGTGGATGTTTGACCACTGTCAAATTAAAAGACCCCAGCACTGAAAAGAAATTTAGTGAAGATGGAATAGAGTCTCTGTGGATGTTAAAGTCTCTGCAAATGATATGAGCTGTGTGGGCAGATGTATGAACTTGCAGCCAGTCTGAAAATTCCAAAAGAAAGGTCTCAATTGTCCCTGGTGGTGGTCTGCAATTTGCAGCTATCATTGCTGCTGGTTTTACTAGCTGGAGCACAGTTACCTCAATGGAGGTTGGAGTAAAGCTTCCCACTATATCAAACTCCTTAGTGGAGAGTGGGGACTTAAAGACCACAGCTGTGCCTCCACTTCAGCCTGAGACTCGTGGTGAGTGTACACATGAGAATCCGTGGGTTTTAAGTGTTGCCAACGAGGTAGATTCATTTGTAGAAAACCACTCCAGTATCTTTACTATGAAAATCTCATGAAAAAACACTACAGGAAACGAACAAAACAATGCACCATTGGAAGGTAAGCCTCTGAAGTTGGAAAGTGTCTGTTGGGTGCAATTACCATGCAGTCCAGTACAGCCTGTGCAGGTGCTGTGGATAGGGTGTTGAAGCAAACAAAGTCCTTAGGAGTTAGTGTTAGTCAATTTTGCATAATCTTATTATTTGTTTACCAAATGCCAGAATTGCTGAAGAAATGTATGATCCTATTTCCCGACCTCCCTTTCAACACAGGGGAACTACATTTGATAGGGAACTCCCTATCAGCACAAAGGAACCTTACACTTTCAAAAGGGAAACTTCCCCAAAATGAGGAAACCAGTAAAAAGGATATTGAAAGGGAAAGTTAGAAGAGTTCAATCACTTCAAAATGCATGGAGACTACTTAAAAGCACAATAATAGAGGTGCAAAATAGAATGAATACCTAAAAGAAGAAAGGGGACTTCTAGGTCCAAGAAGAAACCAATGTGGCTCACAAGTGCAGTAGATGAAGTCATTAAAAACAAGAAGAGTTCATTTAGAAAACAGAAGGCTTATCCTAATGAGGAGAACAGGAGGGAACATAGACACTGGCAACACAAATGCAAAGTGGTGATCAGGAAAGGTAAGAAAGATTTTGAGGAGCAGATCGCTAAAAACGTCGAGAAATAACAAGAACTTCCAGAAGTATATCAGAAGTAGCAATCAATAACTTCCAGAAGTATATCAGAAGTAGGTGTTTTTCCAATTAGTACTAGAGTACCCATTAAGGACACATTAAGGGTCCCTAATGGGTCCCTAATGGGTACTCTAGTGCTAGTGGAACACCGCCCCCAAGAAAGCAGTTGGACCATTAAACAGGAAAGGCCAAAAATGGATAATTAAAGTAAACACAGAGATTGCAGGGAGACTAAACAAATTCTTTGCCTCCGTATTTACTGACATAGGATACATATTTTCTGAAGAGTTAAACTGGGCAGTGATAACCAAGGAAGAGGTCCTTGCATGTCTTAATAAACTAAATGTTAACAAGTCACCGGGACCAGATGGCATTCATCCAAGAGTCCTTAAGGAACTCTAATGCGAAATTGCTGACCTACCAGCAAAAATATGTAATCATTCCCTAACATCGGGTTCTGTACCTGAAGACTGGAGGGTAGCAAATGTAACACCAATTTTCAAAAAAGGATCCAGGGCTTATCCAGGCAATTACAGACCAGATAGCTTAATGTCGGTTCCATGTAAGGTGATGGAAACCATCATTAAAGACAGAATTAGAATGCATATGGAGGAGCAAGCATTGTTGAACAAAAGTCAGCATGGCTTCTGCAAAGGTAAATCATGCTTTATAAATTTGTTGGAATCCTTTGAGAGTGTCAGTAAGCACATGGATAAAGGTGAACCAGTAGACATTGTCTATCTGAACTTTCAAAAGGCTTTTGACAAAGTACCACATCAAAGGCTACTGAGTAAACTCATCAGCCATGGAATAAAAGGACAGGTTCTGTCCTGGATTTGTGACTGGCTTAAGGATAGGAAGCAGGGAGTAGTAATAAATGGCCAATTCTCAGGGCAGAAAGAGGTGAAAAGTGGGGTCCCCCAAAGTTCAGAGTTGAGACCAATGCTTTTTAATTTATTCATCCATGATCTAGAAGAAGGGGTACATAGTAAAATAGCAAAGTTTGCAGATGATACTAAATTATTTAGGGTAGTAAAAACTGCAAGAGATTGCCAAGAGCTCTAGAAGGATCTCTTAGCATTGGGTGAATGGGCAACCAAGTGGCAAATGTGCTTCAATCTTAATAAGTGCAAAGTAATGCAAATCTGGGCCAAAAATCCAAACTATGTCTATAAGCTGATGGGGTCTGAGCTTTCTGCAACACACCAGGAAAGGGATCTCGGGGTTCTGGTGGACAGTTCAATGAAGGTGTCAACCCAGTGTGCAGCAGCAGCAGCAAAAAAACAAAACAAAACAAAACTAATTCAGTGCTGGGAATAATTAGGAAGGGAATAGAAAACAAGTCAGCAAGTGTCATTTTGCCTCTTTATAAATCTATGGTGAGACCACATTTGGAATATTGTGAACAATTCCGGTCACCACACCTCCAAAAGGATATTTTGGAACTGGAAAAGATGCAGAAAAGGGCAACCAGAATGATTAAGGGGCTGGAACACATCCCTGATGAAATCAGACTGCAATGTCTAGGCGTCTTCAGCCTGGAGAGATGGCATTTAAGAGGGGACCTGACTGAAGCATATAAAATTATCTACAGTATAGAAAAGGTTGACAGAGACCATTTCTTTTCTCTATCACACAACACTAGGGGGCATTCTATGAAGCTGATGAGTAGGAGAGTCAGCTCAAACAAGGAGAAGTATTTATTCACTGAGAGGGTGATCAGTCTATGGAATTTGCTGCCAGAATAAGTGGTAATGGCTACCAGCCTAGTTGGCTTTATGGAAGGGCTAGACAAATTTATGGATGAGAGATGTATCAATGGCTACTAGAATGGATGTCTAAGTACATCTTTTAGACCGTGGGGACAAGCAGGATATTTTTATGGCCATTTGCTGGTATTCAAGAACAGGAGAATGTTCGCCTTTGTCTCTGCTTGAGATGCCCATGGGCAATTGGTGGGCCACTGTGTGTGACAGGATGCTGGAATAGATGGGCTGTGGCCTGTTCCAGCAGGATTCCTCTTATGTTATTACTAATCATCCTTGCTATCCTGACACATGTTAAGATACCAGTTGTGCACATCTGTTCTCTGAGTTTTTAGTGAGATTTTCTTAACTTGTTGAAGCTTCATTCAAGTATTCTATTCATCATAAGGTCTTTTTTGTTCCAGATTCTCAACAAACTTGAGGGTCTTTTGTATCCTTTTTTCAGAATGCTTAAGAATTTGTTATAGCATCCCCTCCTGCACAGCTTTAACCATTTGTGCTTCATTTCAAATTCTGTTAATGGTATTTTACAAACTTGCCCTAATTGAGGAGATAATACCACTTTCATCCATATGTTTTTATATTCTAGTAATTTCAGTGTTACATTTGTGTTGTCAGTTTTGTTCATAAAAGGCTTACTGGGTGTGTGTCTCATATTTCTAACCTGAAGTTAATTTTGTTCCATTTTTTTTTATCTAGCTTGCTTTAAAACAGTATTTTTTAAAAAATAGATTTTGCATATATACTTTCAAATAAATAAATAAATATTTATACATATTTTGCACACATTGTTTACAAGATCAATTTCTGTAAATATTTGGCAGTTAGAAAACTCAATGCAATTTTCACATATTGATGACTGGCTGTTATTTACTAATGTATTTGTAACATGGAACTGGATTTTCCCTAGTTGAGATGTATGGGATATTTGCAACAAATGGCAAGTAAGTAAGTAAGTAAGTAAAAGTAAGTAAAAGTAAGTAAGTAAGTAAAAGTAAGTAAGTAAGTAAGTAAGTAAGTAAGTAAGTAAGGAAGGAAGGAAGGAAGGAAGGACAAGGCTACTTATGTAGAAGTTCTTTTCAATTATAGCATAACCTGCTGTGGTTTAAACCTGTAACTATAGTTCTGGAAGGAATGATGTTTTGCAGATTATCAGTAAAGAATTAGGACCAAATTATTAAATTAGATTAGCAATGGAAAACACTACAAAGAGAGATGAGTTCCAAAATATGGTCCTTCTGTTCTGGAAAGCCCATAACCTACAGATAGTTGAAAACCCTATGGATTTAATTATACAGTAAGGAAATCCTTTCTTTCCTGTTTCTGATCTGCATACAAAATGTCTGCCCATCTTTACAGAAGTGCATAAGCTGTCTTACATCCTTGGAAAATAACAAGCCATCAGCTCTGCCTATTACAGCAAAGGGTTCCCTATTTGTACCTCCAAATAAATATTGCATATGCGAACAGATGGTTCATTAACAAATTGTTATGGCAAGTCGCATTTCAGCAATTATTTTTTTTTCTGCAAAATGTTCAAAAGTATGACTAACATATACAAGCACTAAAATATAGCCACAGCATTAAAATACAACTGCTTTCAGAACAGAGGCGGAGCCAAGGAAACTATGTGATGGGAAGAAAGAAGGTTTTCCTCTCATTGGGCAAAGAGGCAGAGAGGGATTAGCCTGTTGAATTATTAATAAAGGTCATAACAAAGCATAATAAATTTCTCTTTTGACTACTGGGATGACATATTTAGCCTTCCCAGAAATTATTTTCATATAAATTAGAGTATTACCAAAAGGATTATCGTGAAAGTCCAGTTTACCAGAATACAGCAGACTAGGACATGTACTATACAGAGAGGACATAAGATAAAATTAATGTGCATTTAGACTAATGAATACCATTTAGTGACATTCCACTCCCCAAGTTAATTGGAAGAGGGTTTTACTAGAAATTCATAATTAGAAACATCTCAATAAAAAATCAAAGAATAACAGTCTGCCATTCTTTCAACAAAATTTCCAAATTAATGAGGGACAGAAGGACAATAATACTTTCCTGATTATTTTTTTAGGCTTGTTCTCACCTCTGCTGGGCTGGGAGTGTCAAGGTTCTCTTAAACTCCAGACCTATTTCTGCTTCACTCTGGCCCACAGGCTGTAATAGTACTGATGGCTCAGATAAATTCTCAAATCCCTCTTCCAGTAGCCTAGCAAACTCTGACTACCATCACTAAAGAGTTTCTTAGTTAGTTATGTGCCACTTAGAGCACACAATTATTTATCCATTTATTATCCACAATTTCATCTCTGCATTTCATCCTTGGTCCTTGCTGTCAAAAGTACAAACTCTGGGTATCACAGTTGCAGGTCCTGTGTGTGTGTTTAGGGTTACCAGGAAAATAAATGCTGTTTCTGTCACCTTTATTTTCACCATATCTAATATTTTCCTGCCCTACAGCCTTTCCTCCTGTATTGCAAAATGGGTATTCCATCACTTACAATGTGTCACAAAAGATTTTCTGGTGAGGAAATCACAAAGGAATTCAAACCTTCCCCAAAGAGAGCTGATATGGTATTTATATGAGATTGCTAGTCAATTTAGTGGTCATGCTATTAGTAGATGTAGATTGATGCAATTTTGTACAAGGAGAGGGTGAGGTTCAGAGGCATATCTTGCATCTGGTTTATTCATGCCTCTTTAAAGCTTTCTGGAGAGGAGACAACTGAAGCATGGATGGTGGTGGTGTTGAGGCAGCCACTGTCCAGGTTGGTATGGGGGTGTTCACAGCCATGCCTGTTTTGATTTTCTCTGTGCTTCTCCTCTGACATTCTGTTTTGAGATCCATAAGGAAAAGCAAAATGATTAGAGCAGTTTATTTGATGGGTAAAAAAATTCATTGTATTTAAGAATTTATATCCCTTCACCCAGGGCAGGTCACAACAATAAAACAGCTGCTGCTGTCGATGTCTGTGTGTGGGTGGGTGTCTCTGAAGTTTTTCATCACATTCTATAGATAGAACTTATAGTTAATCCCAGGAGAAAAGTCAGCTCTTACACTTAGCCATTCATCTGTTCTAAACTATCCTGAACCACTTAAAAAGAGCAAAAAATAGCTCCCACAGACAATCTGAACAGATTATTTTAATGAAAGCTGGGAAGTGAAGTGAAATGGCTCAAAATGAGTTCCCCAAACGTTTTTCATATTTCTTTAAGGAGTCATACAGTTCTTGAGTCAGCAATACTTTAGCCAGACAATAAAGTCAATAGAAGTTTAGTTACCTTTCCACTTTTGGATTTTTAAAATTATCTCATTCTTCCCATCACTTATGCTGAACATCCTATGTGAAAACTGCATGATATCAGCAACTCTTGTGTGTATTTTTTTCCTTGTAATTCTCTTTTCTCTGGTACAGTCAGCAATGCCCAGTTCACATTTGCTCTTGATTCCCTTCATATAAATATCAGATGCAGAAAGATCTGAGCTTTCTACAAGCACAAACAAGAAGTTGATATAACATTTTACTGTCTATTGCAGTTCACCACTTTGCTCTAGGTGTTACCAATTATTTGTCAAATGTGCTACCTTCACTATCCTTTCCAGATTATTTTTTCTCTCTCTCTCTCAAACCGTTTAACAAAAACGGGTGTGGAGAAAAAAGGTTTGATTGCTAGTAGTGTAGAATGGAAACTATGAAAGCTACATAGGTTCAATTTCATGGAAGTACTTTGCAGGTCAACCTTGTTGGAAGTAGTCATCAAATTATTATGTATCTATCCCAAATAGGCTATATCCATGTGGATGCTCCAGATCACGGTAGCCAACCTAGGAACAGGGTGGTACCTTAGGGTACTTCCGCACTGGACACTAAGTACCCATTAAGGATGGATTTTAAAAACCTCATCCACACTAGAACACCCATGAGAGACCCATGCGTCTGCATTGGCTCTCACGTGAAGGGTCTCTAATGGGTGTTAAGAGCCCCTTAATACCTATTAAGGGAAGACTACCTTGGAGGTAGTCTTTGTGGCTACTTAATGGGTACTTCTGCCATGAAGACACATCCATTTAGGATGTGTCCACACTGCAGAAGTGTCCTTAAGTGGGCCCTTCCCCCTGCCCTCCAGGATTGGTTCCACAGGAGCCAAGCATGGTGAACCAGGAGCATCCTATCTCAGGGCTCCCCCTTGCCCCAAAAGCCATGTATTGTGGCTTCTCAAGCCAGGGGGGCTTCACCTACCCCATCCTATCCCACCCAGGGGTGAACGCTCATGATCCCCTCCTTACTTTTAGGCAGCCAAGCCGATTCTGGGTGCCGGGGCCTGGCACACTCTGTGCATGTGTGCAGCACACCTCCCTATTGGCCAGGGCTACACCTGGCTTCAGGAGGCCCTCTGTGCAGGCCTGAAGCCCTGGCCAATAGGGAGGCATGCTGCACACATGCACAAAGTGTGCTGGGCCCCAGCAGCCAGAATCAGCCTGGCTGTCTGAAGATAAAGAGGTAATTGTGCATGCTTGCCCTGGGGCAGGATAGGGGGGGTGTAGTTGAAGCCCCCCTGGCTCAAGAAGCCACGATCCATGGCTTCTGGGGTGAGGGGGAGCCCCAAGATAGGATCCCCTCAGCTCACTGTGCTTGGCTCCGGAGGAGGGCCCTCGGAGCACCTCAAATCCAGATCTAATTCCATCCTTCCCTTGCAGGTGCGGATGGAATAGGGTGTTAGTAGATCTGTATCTACTAGTAGATACAGATCTACTTAACATGGATTTACAAAATACGGATCTAATAGATCCATATTTCGGAGGTCCAGTACAGAACCACCCTTACACTCACTTACCCTCAATTGTCTTTTGCCATCCCTATTCTCGACTGAGCTGCCAAATGGGCTGAACAACACTTGGGATAGCTGTTGACACCTGAGTTGCCTTCCATCCCCTGTATTGATGGAAGGAGATTACCTAATGGTGGAAAGCAACAGTAAGGCATGCAACATTTTTTCACCATTGCTCCTGAGAGCTACCTCAGATTGCTTCTTCATCCTGCCCCTGTGGAGATTGAGTCATAGGCCCTTTCTGCACTCACTAGTGAAGGTAGATTAGTGAATCCAGGGGTGTTTCTGCACTTGCTACCATGTCCATTGGACAGGAAAGATGCAATGGGAACTAACGTTTACTAGCGCTTATATTTGCAAATGCTAGTACATGATACCAGAGCTCCCACATGACTGGTGACTTACCTGGGTCCACTCACATGTCTGATCCTCACCAGGGCACCACCACTTTGATCACAGCACCCTGCATATGCACTGGGACTGGTGCTGTAGCAATACTAATGCTCTGCACATGTGCAGTTGTTCCAGGGGTCATCTGAGCTGCCATCATGCTTGCACGGGCAGCTCAGTTGACCCCTTGCACCAGAAAAGATGTAGATAGTCATTGCTAGATGCTCCCAGGTAAGTTCCCAGTTATGATTAGTTAAGGTTAGTTAGCTTGTGGTGCATGATTTTGTGCATGACAGCTAATTAATATTGGGGCAGGCAGGGGGTATTTGTAGGCTGTAAATATCTCCTGGAAGTGGAGACGCACTTGCCTAGATAATAATGAACTATCAACTAAGAAGCCAAGTGCACCATCTGTGCAGATGTGGGTGCCTGGTGAATCAGGGACTGCCCTGCACACAGGTGCAGAACGCGGCCGGCTTCCTTGCCCCACTTGCTGCCCTGTGCCAAACAGGTAAGCCCCATTTGTGTGCACCCACCCCTGGGGTGGGTTAGGGGGGTGCTGGGTGGGGGTTTTGCCCGTGCTTTGAAGTCGATCTGGCCCGGGGGAGTGCATGTGACCACAGGGAAAGGAGGTGCCAGGGCTGTCCACCCCTGGCTCCACAGCAGCCAATGGGGAGAGGCCATCCTGGGACGGCCATTCAGCCCGAACACGTCTAAGACAGTTTTCCATCTCCACGTAGGTAGGTAGGTAAAAGACGTGCTTGTAACGTGTCCTTTACCTACCAGTGTGGATGGAAAAGTGTCTTAGTCACGTTCGGGCCAAAGCGCTCTACAGCATTTTAACTGTAATGCGAAGAGGCCTCAGGTGTATAGGATGATTGTCTTTCTATGAGTTGTAAAACATTGAACTAGAGTAGCAAAGTGCCTGTAACCCCATTTGGTGAATGGTGTTGTCACTAGATCCTGGGATATATTCCTTTGATAAGTCTGAACAAGCCATACATGCCTTGGTTAGATCCCTTCTTCAATGGTTGTTTGGATTATACTAGAACCCAACTGTGTATTCAGTAGAGATATATCAATATAACTGTGTATACAAGATCTGCTGAATAATAACAATGTATTATAATTCAATGTATAATTTAATCAGCTGTCTTGTTTTTTGCACCTCTTTTCCAAGACAAGTTTTTACAAATGTTTTAATAGTGAAGCAAGATATACAGCACCCAAGTATTCCAACTTTTTAAAAATGGTGTTTGTAAAATGGTTTTCTGAATGAGTCAAGGCATGCAAACTTGGACAAATATTGACCTGCTTGTTTTGGCCTGGCTTAAAATATTACAATATTAAAAAAGCTATTTTTTAAAGGTACAAGCAGGTAGGAATATCAGAATGAAACGTAGGCAAACTGATACAAAACTAGGAAAAGACTAAGGATTGTAAGAAAGATGGGAAACAGAAAGATAAGGAAACCAAGAGACCAGCCACTTGTTCAAAAAAGGGGAAGGGTATGAGGAGATTTGTCATAGGGAGACGCTTTAGCTTCAAAAACTGGATAGCTAATGGAAGATGAGACAGGATGCTGGAGTAGATTGGCCGTGGCCTGATCCAGCAGGGGTTCTCTTATGTTGCCGTTTGTTTATTTTTTGCAATGGAAGAATTTGCAGTAAGCTAACAGAAAAGGTCTACCATTAATGTAGAACAAAGTGGCTATATGTCTCTCCTATTTTGGTGGAATGGAAGTTTGTTCTTTAAAAAAAAAAAGTGTAATAGGTGTTGATTTGCAAGCCTATTGAAAACCCTTTTTAATAAAGACCAATCGAAAAAGACCTGATATTGGATAGACTACATCATATCTTAAAATAGGTCTTCTCGTTTAATCTATTAATGAATAGAACTACTGGAAGGATCTGCCAGAATGTACCATCAAAAGCAACTCCAAAAATGGTGTACAATGTTATAGATTTGAACATTGTTATATGTTTCTTTGAGTCTGAACTTCTTCAATCGCAAGTTCTCTTTTGGACTGTACACCATTTTGAAATATTTCAACCTTGCACTCTTCATGTATGATCTGTATGGTGAAACTATACTGGGCAAGACCTCCTATCTAGGGGGCACCATTATCCTGAGTCTGCCCATAAAAAAGGCAGATTCATAGGCTTCAGGCTTGGACTTGTGTGCCTTTAAAGTGCAGAAGAAAGGAATCATTTCAGGTTGCCCAAACTTTGAAATACATAAGACCACATCCATGTACATTGAAAAATAGATGTGTTGAAAGTAGATTAGAAGTGGTAGCATGTGAAGAGTAGCATTCTTATCCTAACTTTAATCCACATTAACAGCCAGATTTTTTATTAAGGCACTGCCATGTAGACACTACCACCTCAAAATGTTCCCCCCTTTCTGTCTTCTCTTTCAGCCACCTCAAGGCCAGAAGAAAAGCATGAATGAGGGTATTTTACAATACACCAAAACAAAACATGTACAAATCATATACATTACACCCTAAGTTTTAAATCCCTCCCACTGTTACATGGGCTCTAATTTTTGCTAAACCATCTTTCATTCTATCTGCTTCTGCTGGTCTCAAACATGTGTGGGCATGTGCATGTATATGTGAGAGAGACAAGAGATGGTTTGACTTTTTGACCTGATGAATTCTCTATTTTTACGGTGCTATATCCATATTCACAGTTTTAGTATGCATTGTATCTTGCATTCCTTGTGCTGGGTCATTGGGTGTTTCTGCACAGGCCCTCAAGACCCCATTAAGCACCCAATAAGGACCCATATGGCACACATCCACAAGGTACCTTTCGCACTGTGGAACAGAATGTGGCCCCTTCAAGGAAGCCGCTTCCGTATGGCCTTGCGCAAGATCCATCTCTAATGTGGTCTAGAGGCTGCCCAATCTGGTTTTTGGGAAGACCTGAAAAATTAGGTCTTCAAACTGCTCCTGCTTGCAAAGGACAATGCTTCTGCACAGGGACAGGATAGGGAACAGATGTGGGTGGGACCGGAAGTCGCCATGTTGAGTGAGGCAGCAGCACCACATTCTGGCTATGTAGTCCATCCTGCAGTTGCTTCACATTGGACATGCACCAAGTTATGTCTAATCCTTCTGGATATCAGTGCTGCAGTGTCCACACAGCAGCCACGCAATGCATTTCTCAGTAATGCATTTCTCCCAATGCATGTGCAGATGCATTAGACCTATTTGGATCCATCCCTACTTTAGACAGATTTTCCCAGGGATGGATTTCAGAAATCCACATTTCCTTAATGGTGAATTACACTCCTGCAAAATTTAATCACCAGCATTAGGAATAATTATGACTTTCAGATGCCCAGGTATTTTGACATATTAAGGAACTAGAATTGGATAGCCTTGTGACAGAAAATTTTCTACGTTAACAGTAGAGGGTGTTGCTTGCACCATAATGATCTGTTGGAAATCTGTCAGAGAAATCGTCCTGCTTAATCCTGTGAAATGTACAATATGTGGAGGATGATTACATTATTTTGTGCTGTTCCCTCTGCCTTGTGGAACCAGCTGCTCTGCAGCAATTGTCAGCAGTCACCTTGGAAATCCCCTGTCCTGCAACTACACTAAGAAGCTTTTGGCAAAGGTAAGAATCTCTCTGCAAAGGATGGAAGAAAAGTGATTTGTATTGTCATTTACCCAGTAGAGCTAATAACCTTTCCTTTAAAAATGATTGCTAATATCCGTGTTACACAGCAAAGCCCTTTCCAGATTATTTGGAAATATGCTTTGGTTTGGCATGCTTTATACAGATCAAAAGTTGAAACCAAATTGCTGCTTTACTCCTTTCCTTCATCACATGCACTGACACCACTGTGAACCTTCTGTCCCACTAAAGCACATAGTAGCAGTAAAAAATTCCTGTATAATACATAATCTTTTCAGACTTTCTTGTTTCAAAGTATGAAACAAATGCATAGAGGACACTATAGGATCATAGTTTCTTTTTTTAAAAAAAAATACATTCAACAGCAACAATGCCCTAATCAAATAATGCACTGCAAAAATTGTTTTGAATGGTTTTTGCTGTTTTTATATTATTGGGAGTTTAAAAAATTGTTAATCGGGGGTGCCATAGTAATTTAAATGAATAAAATAATCTTGAAGGAAATGTGGAGAAAAAATCTGCTGGAAGATTTGGAGTAGATGGAATTCAAGACACCTTGGAAGGGCAGATCAGAGAGGGGCTGCCACTCTGGAATGCTCTGTCTGTATGAAATAGAGCGTATTCTGTATCAAGAGGCCCCAAATGGCCTCATGGTCCACTTCTGGCCCAGAATACAGGTAGAACTTGACACCAAGTTCTACTGGCATACCAGGATCACCAAGGACCTGTTGCAACAATGTACCCTGCTGCACCATGGAAATAGGTCCTCTAGAAGCTACAGTGGTAATAACTTTCACTCTTGGGATCAGCTACAATGCTCATGTAATCCTGAATCCTTTCACACTACATCCAGATGGCTATAGTGCAGTTAGGCTAGGACACATGGGGATGGATTCCCCATTCACACCTAAGCAGGTAAGGGATTGTCATATCGCAGGCCGGTCAGGCAACAGGCAAACACTTGCACAGCTTACTCAGTCCCAAGGGTTCCAGGTGTTCTCGAGGTCAGTTCCAGTCCGAGGTCTAGGAGTCCAGAAAGTCAGCAAGGGTCAAGCAGTCCAAAGGGTCAGCAGGTCACAAGGAGTCCAGGATTTCAAGCTCAGGTAACATGAGACTGCAAAGACCTCTGCAGCAACTTGAAGCAAGGTGAGCTTGTTCTTAAATAGAGGAGTCAGTGTCACACCCACGGTGCAGCTGAGCTAATCGCTTGATCTGCATCTCACCTGCTTCTGCTGCCTCAGCAGGTGATGAGAGAGCCTTTGATTAGTCCTGCTGCTAGTAGATTCATCATCAGAGCTATCTGGCTGCTAACCTGGAACTGGCCTTAACCCTTCTATGTCTGCAATGCCATGCTGTGGCTGCTCCTCAGCATGTAGTGGCATTGCAGGTAGGCTTGCCTCCTCCGAGGAGGCTGAGCAGGGCATGACAGGGATGCATTCCCACTCTGCCCTTACCTGCCCCCACTCAGGGCCACACACCTCCCCCATACACACACGCATGTCTTAACTTTTTGGGGTCCCATTCCAAATTGGCAAGCCTTGGGTGGGTGGGGCTTGCTGGATTTGGAGCATGGCATTTTGCACAGGTGGATGCTGCAGTACAATGATGGGCCTCAGCACACACCTCCACAGAACGTTGTGCTCGGAACCCGGCAAGCCCCACCCACCCAGGTCTTGCCAGTTTGGAACAGGACCCCGAAAAGGTAAGATATGCATGTGGGTATGGGGGGAGACATGCTGCCCTGAGGGGTCCCAGCGAGTCCCTGCAGGCTCCAACTGACCCAATTGGGTTGACTAAACCCACAGGACCCAAGTACAGATGGCCTGGTCTTGCCCCTCCCATGAAAGAGGCTGTTGGCCAGAGTGGGACCCAGTGCTGTCTGGCAGGGAGAATGTGAATGCTCTCCCTGCCAGACAACTCTGGGATGGATGGGCACAGCTTGGGCCGAGTGTACAACATGGTTTTGTGCTCTACACTCTGGCCACAATTACAGTAGATCACCCTGGGACACACTGGAATGCCACCCTGGGACATCCAGGACTGTCCTCTTGGCAGAGCAAGTGCTCTGTCCCAGGGCTGGCCTAATCATGCCACAGAGGCCCTCGTGGGAATAAGATTTACAGATAAGGTAAGTGAAGAAATCACTGAAGTCAACTTGTGTCTATAGGATTGCAAGCCAAAGGCATGTGAAGACATGAGGCGAGATTTCAATCCCCGTATAATCCAGATCCAACAGGTACAGCAACTTTTCAGGTATGCTTAAGAGCTGTACAGATGCCTTTTGAAATCTATTTGTATCACTTACTTCAAATAGAGATGTTTGCAATGTGTAGTTCAGAAGGTCCTGTGTCAACCTTATGGGACATTAAAAAGGTATAAAAAACGCTTTGCCCACATTCATTTCTTGTGTACAAGCACAAATGATTCATTTGTGAGTTAGCACAACACTTTGACTCTTCATAAATGTTGTAGTGCTTTTATTTATTTCAGATATTTATCTCCTGCCTGTGACATTCATCTTCCATTCATCTAATTGCTTTTTAGGGGGTGATCAGACACATTTACAATTGCGCCCTCTGGGAAAATTGGAGTCAGGGCTTCATTTTAGCCTTGCATGTACCTTACTGTGTCCTAAAGCCTGGGAATGACTATTCTTTCCTCCTACCAGGTAAAAACAACACTCACTACCTCTTCAGATCACATTGGGTGAGGAACTTCATAAGGCCCACAAAGCCAGGCAAGGGCTGGCCAATATGTGCTGAGCAGTTGTTGTTAGGAAGGCATTACTGGACTCTGAGACAAAGGAGGAATGTCATGTGGAAATATGAGATATTATTATTCTTTTAACTGTTTGTATGCCTGTATATTTGATGGCTACCAAAAAGGGGCAATTGGAAAGAAAAGCTCTTTCTGATCACACCTTTAGATTCCCACTCCCTCTTCTATAGTGCATGTTGCTCGTGAGGGTTTTGTGCAATGCCTAGAAAGTTTTTCAGTGGGCAGCTAAATGTCACCTACTCTTTTTCTCAAGCTACAGCCAACAAAGGAAAAAATAGTGGATTGTTTCCAATGATTTTTCAGCTTTGCCATCAATAAAGCTGTCCTGCAGTTTTCCTGTTTATTTATTTTTTAATTATATATCAGAGTTTCTAATTAATTTACCAGGACCCAAGATTGTTATCCCCTTCTCGGAACAGGACTGATAAGAAAAAGTATTCTAGATGCTCGTGTTGATAAAAGTTCATCCTCTACAGTGGTGATTAATAAATCTTTCAGCTAGGATGTACCAGCCAATAAAGCCATTTCACAGAGGTTATCAGGATGGTACACATTTTCATCTTAGTTCAATAGAGCACATTTAATGCATAAACATTAAATATGGCTCACGTAGACAGAAGGAAATAGTGGAGGGGCACTTCCAAATAGTAGAAAATTAAAACTTCATATACCAAACTACCCCTTTATCTACATGCAAAGTACAGAGAAGTGAACAGTTTGTGGCCCTACTTGACAAAAGAAGTTTGACCTGTTCTAAAGACCAGTCAGTACTGAACTTGAACAGTTATTAAAGAACTTAATGATAATCCATCCAGCTTTAGTTTTTAAAAAAGTGAGTTCCTGCCCTCAGCCATCAGATAAAGAGATGCAGTAAAAAATGATGGTGGCATAGCACATGTAAGGTCAAATGTATATTATGTATATAATGCCAATACATATTAAAATGGACAGGTGAAACAGAAAAGCAACAAATTCATATCTGGGTAGATGAAACAGATTAATTTAAGCACTGTGTTTGCATTCAAATAAATATATAATTAGAACCTAATGCTGGTGTGTATGTTCATGTTTGTGTAATTTTCATAAATCTGTAGATTCAAATTACTCTTTATCTGGGTCCTGTAAATGGTGTTCTGTTGTTGTTTAGTTGTGTCCAACTCATTGTGACCTGATGAACCAAAGTGCACATGTCCCTTCTGTTCCCTTCTGTCTCTTGTGCCATTTCTGTACTGGGCCTTATTGTGAGTTATATCTTAGAACAGAGAGCTAGCATCTACAACCTGGTTCAGACTATGCCAGGGCCTCTCCTACACCTGCTATAGGCTGCACTAGCATGCAGACAGCAAATCCCTATTCCAGGATATAATCTGGACTAATGCCTTGCACAGAAAGGGCCCTGGGCTGCATCCAGACATGTTTATTCTGCGCAGCCACTATCAGGACATTACATGCAATGATCATTGGATCCTCATGGTGTCACATTATCTGATCAGAACTCTGCATTTACCTTAATGCTGGTAAGAGGACACTCACTGTGCAATATATATATATATCTATAAACCCATGAAGGGCAGCTCAGATCTAACTTGCTGCCTCAACCCACGTGACTGTGCGTGCCTCCTTAACTCTTGCAACTCCGTTAGGGGAAGCTATGGAGCAGCCTTTTGAGTTGGGATGGCTGGTCATCACTGTGCAGTAAGTATTCTGTGCTTTTGTATTTAACTGCAGGTTTATTTCGCAAGTCTGGAGGCAGCCCTGGATTCTGCCAAAGTTCATATTTGTTACTTCCATGCCATTTTCTAACCATGTCATCCTCTTCCATCCCCTTTTCCTTTTGCCTTCAATCTTCTTCAGGATAAGGGTCCTTTTTAGTGACAACTATCTTATAATATCATCATATGCTAAGCTGCATGAAACACAACTTCTTAAGCACTGTGGTAAAATCCTAAGATTATGGCAGGAAAACAAAAGTTAGAAATCTGCTATATTTAAGAACAACATGGCATACCTCCATCCATTTCTAAGAAACTGACTGTAAACTTTTGTTAATTTTATCCCTATTAAATAAATATAATGTTGTTGGGTTTTTTTTCCTAAACAGGCTCCTTCTCCAATTGTTGCTATAGAACCTGTTCAAAAAACAACTTCACCCTCTTACCCAGCTTCAAAGCCAGTGTACATATAATTCTCTTGGGAATAATTATAGGTGAAAAATGAAAAACATTTCAGCTCTAGATGATTGGATAACTAAGATGATGGAATTTGTGATAATGGCTAAATTAATCTGATAAGCGATAAGGTACAAAGAACTGGCAACCCTTCAAGAAGGAGTCACAAAGTCAACAAATGTAATCAAGAGACCAACAATTGTACACATATAGATTTTCAGTTACTGTATGTTTTAAGTTCTTTTGAGAAAATAATAAAAGGAATGTTAAAAAAAGAAGAATTACATGCAATTTTAATGGCTGAGTTCAGGGTTACCACTTTCTTTGCTAAAATCAAGAAGCTTATAAACCAATCCACTTCACATTGCCTATTAACTTTGACCATATTGTATTGTTTTGTTAATGTTTGATTCTAAAGTGTCCTAAAGTAGTACCAGCATTCTTCAACACTTTGGAGAAGATGTGAACTCTTAGCTTGAGTGTGAGCAGATCCAGAGGCCTTTTCACACTATAGCTGAATGGCTGTAGTGAACGAAGGCTAGGCCACACAGGGATGAGTGTGCAAAAGGGGAATCCATCCCCATGTGGCCTAGCCCAAAAAGGCCGGCATGGGGGCGGGATGCTCCTCCCAGGCCTGCCGCCATTGGGTCGAATTTGACCCAGGGGTGAGCAGGCCAGTCCCTTCCCTTCTCTGAGTTCCTGTGGGGTCAAGCTGACTCAATCGGGTCACCTAGAACCTGCAGGGACCCACCCCAGACAGCCCCCACCCCGGGCTGGTGCCTAGCAGGGATGCATGCACACACAACTTACCTCATCATCACCTGGTTCAAAGTGGTGGGGCTTGCTGGCAACATTGTGCATCTGCGTGCACCACCACCTCTGATTGGCCAGTTACCGGTAACCCATGCCTGCACAGAACACCTGGCATCAAAATGGCCATTCTGCACAGGTGCGGGTAACTGGCCAATCAGAGCTGGTGGTGCACGCAGATGCACAATGTTGCCAGCGAGCCTCACCACTTTGAACCAGGTGATGATGAGGTAAGTTGTGTGTGCACACGCGTGTCCCCATTAAGCCCCAGCCTGGGTTGGGGTTTGCCCAGGGGGTTTCTGTGATTTCTAGGTGATCCAATTGGGTCAGCTTGAGCCCGTGGAGGCCAAAGATCCATCCTGGTGCACTTGCAGCTGGGGTGGCCTGGATTGGGCTGCACCAGCTGCCACGGCCCCCCTAAGTGCTCACTGGCAGCCAGGGGGGTGGCGCCCTCCCCTCAGCAGCATGACCACTTACCTTGTCGTGGGGGTCACGTGGCTGGCTGGGGTTATATGCTACTTTGTGCGGTACTCTGGCCCAAGCTGTCAGCACCTCTGGTCTGAAACACTGACAGCTTGGGCCCTGTCTACCAATAGCGGTAGCCGGGAACGCCCTAGGCCAGGTGTAGAGCAAAACTTTGTGCCCTACACCTGGAACATGAGTGGGCACCCTGGGAAAGGCTTGGGCAGTTCCAAACAGAACCGCCAGCCCAGCAGAGCAAATGCTCCATCCCAAGGTGTCCTACTCACATTCTGGAGGCCCTCGTGTGGATAGGCCTCAGATCAGCCTTAGAAATCTCATGAAGCTCCTTCAATAAAGCTTTGTGCAAAACATGGAAGGAAAGCCTAAAGAGCAAAATACTGGTTATTTTGTGGGCAGGAACAGGAGATGAGAAAATAAGTGAATTTGCTGAATGAGACAGAGCAAATTGAGAGAAGGGCCAGCCTTTCCTGTGCCCTTTCTGTATTTCTTCTCAAGATTAATAAAGCATTTTGGTCTCCAGGGCTGTTTGCAACATTACATTCATTTTAAAGGGACACGAACACTCAGGCAGAGAGAAAAGCTTCATCGTGACTTATTGAGTAAATTCACTAAGGAAGCCACTGAGGGAGAATAACTTCCTCAGCATGGAATGTCATTTCCTGGCACTTTAATAGAGTAGAAGTAAATGTGCATGTGTGGTGTGGAGAGAAAAGAGGCATTTAAAAAATTTAACTGGTTGTGCAGAAAGACTAGCTATCTGTGAAAAGCATCTGGTAGAATACAATGAGGAACAGCCTCCTCTGACGAACCTGCTCTAAATCCATTGGTATGGAAATGTGTATTTGGGTGATTAAAGAAGATGAGAGATGCAAACAGGAAAAGATTTAGAAAAGAACACCATTTGGAATTCTCAGTACATCTTGCATAGTTGGAAAGTTTATTTCAAATTCATACCAAGCTGAGTTCAGGGCAAAGTTTCAGCTCTTTTGCTAAACAGCAATAAAAATGGGAGAAGGTAACTTGGTTGCATATTAATAAATAATACCAGCTCAGGTAAAATGATTTTAAGAAACAAATCCATAGCAGTTAGCTTTGAGAAGTCTAATTGCCTGAAGCAAATTGCTTGTGAATGTACTATTAGTGTGTGATAAATGCAAGCTTGGGGGAACTGATGTGTGAATGCCTGAAAGACTCTAAGAACCGGTAACAGGATAAAAGTCCTTTCTTTCCTTCAAAGCACAGAATTAAAATTGGTACACAGCAGTTACGATGAGAATCTGTTTGCATGTAATGCTAATTTGTTGGTTTGCCTAATGTAACATCTTTTTCTATCCCAGTTTAGAAACCACAATTCAAATGGTTTTCCTTTAAAAACCAAAACAAAACAAGCCTTGTTACAAGTTCACCTTTAATTTTAAACACATGTTGTAACTTTGAGTAATAAATAGTGTTTTATATCTACAATCAATTTATCATGGCCATAGATGCATTTTATAATGCATTTGGTTTGCATTAGTAACACACACATTTCCATTTCAATATAGAAAAACTAATGTACAATTAAAATCCACAAAAAGCAATTTTTACATCTTGATAGCACAAATAATAAGATAACTATGAAGATAATTCTAAGATTAGAACACTCTGAATTATTTCTTAATAATAAAGTGAAGGTTTTTTATTTTAATTTACTAAGAATGTTGGAAGATAAGCTGCTTTAGTAGTGTCTTTTCCATTATTTATTCCTCGTTTATTCTTTGTAATTAGGTTAGGATTATCATGTTGTAACTGTTTCATGCTTTCTTATAATTTAGTGGAATATACAGTAATTATAGTAGTGGGCAGGGTGGGTGAGCAAAGACAGAAACTCCTTCCCCTGCTTAAGTCCATGAGAACCACAGGATTTTCCAGGGCTGCAAAGAGGATTTACAGTGTAGCCCAACATTAATCAGGAGAAGGAACTTCCAGCTTCATTCACTCTCGCTAGGCCACTACTATTTAATGATCACATGGACCCTTTCCACATGGGTCTTGGAACAGAATATATTCCAATCCAAAGCCCACCCTTCCACAACAGTTCTGCAGTTGCTGAAGTCCTGATCCCCACCCCACCCCACTGCTTTGTACATATGAGTTGAATGGTGGAAGTCTTAAAAGATGTCCAAAACTGGACCACAGTCTATTTTCTGAACTACAGGTTATTCTATATCTTGGGTTCATATCCCTGAATTCTGGATAAGTCTACAATTAATTATACTTAGCTATTAATCAATACAGAGAACTGTAGGTAGTTTCTCAGTTTCACTTTACAGAAGCAAACTACCCGTATTTTCCGGCGTATAAGACGACTGGGTGTATAAGACGAACCCCAACTTTCCAGTTAAAATATAGAGTTTGGGATATACTCGCCGTATAAGAAGATGACCCCTGGTGTATAAGACGACGCCTGATTTTTGGGAAGATTTTCCTGGGTTAAAAAGTACTCTTATATGCCAGAAAATACAGTATATTTGATCTAGTCTATGCAATTAGGGATGTGCATGAATATTCATAACATTCAATATTCGTACAAATCCGTACGAATTTGGACATTTGTATATGAATCAAATGTTATAACATTGACATTTGTAGTCATGTAAATGTTTCAGAACATTTCTACAAATGCTTTGGTACATTCGTGAAATGGGGGAGATGGGAAAGCGGCTGCGCCAGTCACATCTGCAACGGATCCAGATTTGATGCTTTCAGAGCGGATATGTTACAGGATACATATCGGATATGTATTGGCTACGTATGTGTTTGTACCAGATATTCGTACAAATTTGTATGAATGCATTTATATCGAATAGAATCCTACCACATTTGAAAGGGATCTTTTTGAATGAATACTAATTTTCTCACATTCAATTTGATACAAATTGATACAAATTGAATGCAAAAAAAAAAAAACATTTCTGTACATCCGTTATGCAATGTCTTCTATATAAACAGATCCAGAGATCATTCTATGGCACTTCCTGCACAGACTCTCAATCTGTATTAAGGGTCCAATGTAGTACAAATCTAGTATGAACATATTAATGCAGAATCATGGAGGCCCCACCCTTTCCTGCTCTGGTTCTGTACACATGAGACAGAAAGAGATACAGATTAAATGAAGCCTTAATCTGGTTGTCTTGTGGACCTGTTTGATTGAATCTACCAGAGGAACTAGTGTAGCCTGATCATGAGGCCTTTTTGCATGAGGGGTTCTGGAACACATGAAGGACACGTGGGGATGGAGCATTCACTCCTGTGGACTGGTGGTTCCCTTCAGAACTACCTCAGCCCGTCCCAGAGCACCCTCTATGCATTCCAGTTTCAGAACACAAAGAAGTGCTCTAAAACCATACCAGCTGTACTAGAGGGAAGTTGTTTGCATGCTCTCCCTCCTTGATCGGGCTGGCTGCTTTTCGCGCATGCTTCAATTGGCCATCTACGCAGGTGAAGGTTCCTGACCAATCAGGGAACATGAGGTTCACATGTGTGAAAAGCGGCTGGCCTGATAGCCTCAGATGCTGCACAGTGGCGAATGGGTAAGGATTGTGTGTGCATGTCCCCGGGGTGGGGGGGTATAGGGTGTGGGTCCCACTGACCCTGGGAGCCTTATCTGGGCCCCAGGAGCAAGCAGGAACACAGGGAAGGCATCCAACAGGAATCCTGCCCTGAGTCGTGCCTTACCCAATGGCAGGAGGCCAGGGAAGGAGCGTCCTGCCCACGTCCTGGCCTTTCCAGGCTAGAACAGGTGGGAACACTTTCTTCATTCACATGGAGGGAGGCAGGAAACGTGTGTGGACACTTTCCTGCCTCCCTCTCTGTGAATGGATAAAGTTGTCCCACACATCTTAGCCTTCTTCGCTACAGCTGTTCCGGCTGTAGTGCGAAGAGGCCTCAGGACACAGGATGTTCTGGGATTACCAGTGGATGCTTTTTAGCAGCATGTCATAGTGTACCACCAAAAGGCACTCCACACAGGCCCTGAGGCTAGGAACCTTCCCAGCTCTCAGATGTGTTGGAGTGCAGCCTTGAAGCTCCTGTGAGCTTTGAGGCCACGTGGGATGGGAGATCTGGATTATCACCATCAGTGCTGATGGTGCTGATCCAGATCATGCCATCCTTTGATCTGGATCAGTAAACTAGGCTAACCTGGACCCACTCATCTGGATCACAGGCAGGTAAGTGCTGATAGGGCCTAGAATGTCTTTTTTTCTGGATTAAACACAAAGGGAAACA
Organism: Aspidoscelis marmoratus; assembly: GCA_014337955.1. Taxonomy (NCBI): domain Eukaryota; kingdom Metazoa; phylum Chordata; class Lepidosauria; order Squamata; family Teiidae; genus Aspidoscelis; species Aspidoscelis marmoratus. The sequence goes on along the minus strand of MTQE01001134.1, from coordinate 74,626,049 downwards.
TTGATTTCAGTACAATTGTATTGGATTATGAATTTTGTACAACTTGTTTTCCTAAATGCACATGCTTGCAAAGACTGCCGACAGTCAAGGGTCTAATTAGTATGTTCTGCTTGCAGAGCTCTTGGCAGTCCTTCTTATCATTTTTCAGAAAGTATGCACACATGGGAGTTTGTTTGCTTTTCATTTCTTTGCTGTTTTATAGACATTCACTCTCTTCACAGCAATTTCTAATCAGCTGACATCAGTAAAACAGAAAAAGAACAGAAAAGATCAATACAAATTAAAATCAAATTTAAAAAAGTGTTCAGAACTGAAGTATGTTTTTGAAAATCCATAATCCTCCAGTTTACAGTTTTGTCATCCATGATTGTTTACATGGGATAGAAATAATCAAGAAATGTGTTAACATGCGTTTGGAGAAATCCGGACCGATTTCAGATTTTTTTCCTTATTCTGAATGATAGAGTGCATCCATCCAGAATAATATTCTATATTTGAGCAGAAAACAGCTGGCTTCATAACACATGGGATAGTTCTAGATGTCAACCAACTCAAATTGAACTCAGATTTCTGTGTCTTTGGTGCCCAGTCCTTATCCTTGCTCTTCACTTGGCTCATCTCTGCAAGGGGAAAAGATTCATAAAGATAAGTATGTTCACACTTTTAAATATCTGGGTGCTTTAAAAAAAATAGGGATGCCAATAAGGGTTGGTTCCACAGGGTAGGAAGCAGAGGTATCCCTGTTGCCCATTAATATCTATAAAGGCACTGTAAGAGCAGCTTGTGCAATAATCTCTGCTTCTTTCACATTCCCCACATCCCTGAATGCCCAATTACTGTACCAGTCAACAACTTACTTGGTCTTGACTGACTACTCCTGCAGCCACACTTCACTGTAGAATAGACTGGGAACTCAAACTACTTTAGACCTGATCACCACACCTACCATGGGGTGGAGGCAATGTAGATTTCAGAGTACAACCAGATTGCTGCTGGCAGAAGATGGGTGAAAGCATGCTGGTCATGCCAGCTCATTTAGCTCTAAAGCCCACTGGCTGTCCTCCACACTTTGGGCACACACAAAAGGATGTCCTTCCTGAGGCAAGGTGAGACAAGTGGCTCTGAGGGTGGCACAGCCAGAATGTAGCTGATAGTGGTCTGCTCAGATCTGTGGTCTGTTTGAGTCATCTTCTTTTTCAATGCTGCTGCAGAGCTGGGCAGAGAGACTGGTAGCCCATCATCTGGATCTATTTCTTACAGATGAACCAGACTCAGTGCTGGGATTATCCAAATTCAGGATAGTCCTAGTTTGGGAAGAACAATCTCCAGAAGAAGAAGAGGAAGAAAAAGAAAAAGAAGAAGGCTCAAAGTAGCTGACAAGTTCTTCTCACAACAGACACCCTGTGGGGCTGTGCGAGCTCATAAAGGGGGTTGTGATTAGCCCAACGTCACCCAGCTGGCTTCATGTTGGACTGCAGAATCGAACTGGAAGTCTACCAACTGGAAGACGACCAACATTCTAACCATAAGACCAAACTGTGATTCCAGTCCTGTTGTCAAATGTGTCTTCCTCACATTTTACTCTCCTCATTGCTCTCAGTAAAACCAATAAATATTCAAGGTAAGCTGGGTTTTGTGCTTCTTGTAATATTAAGTCCTCAGTAATGAAAATGCTTAAAACAGCCCAGAGTCATTAGGGAACCTGCATTGCCTGCTTGGGCTTTTAAATGAAGTCCACCAACCAACCAGCATACTGCTAGGAAGAAGCTTCCATTTGTTCCTGCTCATGTTTGCTGTGCATGCTCCTGAACCATACTTTTTTTTTCAACTGGACCATCAGCCCCTTTGCCATGACCCCTGCAGAGGTTCTCCATAGGACCTTGTTGCTTTTCTAACTTCCTGTTTTTATATCCATCACCTTTGATGATTGAAATAAATTTGCCAGTCACAGCAGCTTCTAGTCCTCCAGCTTGGTGGACCGGAAGCTTCTCACAGATGATGAATTGGCTTCTGGTCCTGCAAACTGGACGATCAGAAACTTCAGCATCCTGGCGGAGCAACTTCCCATCCACCACATGGGAAGCTCCATCACCAGCAGTGATGCAGAACACTTAAAAGTAAGTTCACATTAACAATATGCTGATAAATAATTTTTAATGTGAGGCAGGGGTCTGCCACAACTGTGGGGGATGAAAGCAGCAAAGTCCCTTCACTGCTTTCATCCCTGTCTGGAGGCACCTTCAGTGTTGGTCTGCTAAATATACTTATGAGAAGCAACTTGGCCTCTGTGTCTGCACCTTCTTTTAAATGCAGCATGATGAGTGGGTGTGGTGGCTTGACTCTGATTGCACAGTCACACACAGTGCCCAGATAACCATGGCCAGATCAACAGTGTTTTAATATATATGGTTATTGTTTTAATGTGTGTGTGTGTGTGTGTGTGTGTGTGTGTGTGTGTGATTTTAAATATTCTTACCTGCCCTGACACTTTCAGGATAAAAATGTATTAATAACCTGGCAAAGCCAGACTACTGTGCAACCTAATTTAAAAAATCTGCAGACCTCTCTTTTCTTCTCTCCACACATTTTTGAGGTTCATGTGACATTCTGAATGCATCTTTCATCTTAAACTCATGCTGTTGCCATAGAAATTGAAGCAAATGAATCTCTGGATTGCTCATTTTTGCCCTCAGGGGTTTAAAATGCTCTGAGGCCTTGTTGCTTGATGTTTGCCAAACTCTATGCCATTTACCTTTAGAGAGTAACCAGCAAGGTTGAAGTCACACATAGCGTAAGATATAACTTTGCAGATCCAGAAAAAGGGTTATCTAAACACAGCAAGCACAAGCCTAAACAAAACATAGAAATAGAGATGTACAAACACTAGGAACCAGATTTAAAACAGCAGAGATAAGAAGCGCGGCGGATAATGTCAAATTCCAGTAGAACGTGATTCTGAGTCTGTTCATTTTAGCTTTTATATAATTACAAATGCCATTTATGTGGAAGGTTGTGATTGTACTTGGCAACTGGTTTTTCTCTTTGTAAATCTTTTTATTCCACATGTTATACCACACAAACACCCCATCCCCAAGCAATAAAAAGTCTGTTAAAAAGGTTCTTTTGCCTCTGAGCGCCCCCATGCCCGGCTTTTCTCCGAGCTTCCAGGAGCACAAAAGGAGGAAAAAGCCTGCCCTTTAAAGAAGACTACCAGTGCACTTTTTGGAAGCTGCGGGTATTCCAAGCAACATTGTGCATGGAGATGTTCCGTGGCAAAAGGGGTGGGGATTGGTGGCCAAGATCTCAGAAAAAAAGCACCCTGGCTCTGCTTCTGCTGCCCACCTGCACACACACAGTTTTAAACATTCACACATCTCCCAGAACAGCAGCACCTTCCCTTCCTTTCCCTTTCTAAAGGCCAAAACTTTTAAAGAGCCAGAATTGCAGAGAATTGCAACATTGTTATCAGGTGTGAAGTGGGTGGATTGCTACAGTGTAACGACTGCTGTAAGGGGTGGATTTTGACAGTGAAATCAATATCATTGGAAGCAAGCTTTGGATCCCAAAGTGATAAATGGCTCTGGTGGGTTTTGCAGGCAGGGGAGATGAACAGAGAACTTGTAAATATGGCTATTTTTCTTTTGGACTTGTTGGGGGTTGTCTCCCAAGCACCCTATCAAGCAGAGAGGGGGCGGGGAAAGAAAGATGCAGGCAAACAAAACACGCTTCCTTGGGGACGGTAGGTGCGTTTAAAGTGTGTGTTTTACCAAACCTCATGGGGACACTTATTCCGGAATTGAACGGCACTTTTATAGTCCGCTGGAATAGAGGGACAGTAGAGGAAAACTAGAGAGGCAAATAAGTTGCTTGGGGATGGAGCCAAAGATCACATGTTAAATGTATAATGATAAAATAGAAATGAAAAGACAATGTTTTCTCAATTGCATTGTTTTCACTCTAGATGGATTTCATTTATGTAGAGAAAGGCAAGCTCGCAAAGTGACCCCAGATCTCCAAATGTGGGATGGATCGCTTCTGGAACAGAACCAGGCTGTCCACATTAGAACAGCCTCTTCTGAGCTAGCCCATGCTCTGTGCTAGCCCACGCTCTGGTTCTGAAGTTTGTGACAGCTTTGGAGCTGACATGGGGTCCCTCTGAATGTTCCAGAATCGAGGAATAAAAGCTCCTGGAATTCGAACTTTGGGGACCCATTTCAGTGGCATGCCTTGTTGCACTACCAAAATGAGTCCTTTGTGGTAAATCAAACCATGGAGTCAGACCACGGAGTCATGCCCAATATATACTTGCTCATATCCCAATAGATCTCAAAAAAGAGTTCTACTTGTGGAATAGATCAAGATGTCATTTTATGTGCTCTGTATTTGTCTATGCTCCATCCTTTGTAGATGAAAGATATTAGGAGGGACAAGGACCTCTCTGGTCCACTCTAGGGTGTGGATGGAAGAGATTCAAAAGTGGGTTACTTTCTGACAAGTGTAGAATGACCCAATGTTTGGGTCTGTTTGGGCTTTTGCCTGACCAAATAGCTTTCCGTGAGTTAATCTGGTTTTTGTACAGGTAGATAGAAATTAATATTTTATATATACAGTATTTGCAAGATCAGGAATAAGATGGAATGAGTCATATTACTACTCCTAGGCTGAATCCCCAAAAGACTTATTAGCCCCTCTCGGCTTCCTCTGCAGTCACTCTGTTATAGCTGACTTTAAAAGTCCCCTCCACTTCCAGAATAAGCGTCCCCCTGGCAGCCGCGATCTAAACGGACTTTCCGTCCCCGTGGTAGCAGTTTTCTCTTTCCAGGCATTCCCCCCCCGCCCCCTCTCTTGTTAAAAGGAAAAATAGGCAGATCTCCGTCTCTTGAAACTGCTTCCTGCCTCTAGCAAAGCAGATGAGCGCTCATTCTTAGTCACTTTCATTCACTTTCAGCAGTTACTTTCACTTTGTTCTCTGTTAGAAAAGGCTGCAGGATCGGGAGCGCGATCCTTCGCTCATTCTCTTTTAAGGCTTCCCTTGAAAACAATGTTGCCATTCTGAGCAATTCTGGCTCTTTTTACAAAGGAAAGGAAGCGAACCTGCTGCATTTCTCAGATGTGTGAATGCTTTTTGGCTGTGTGTGCAAGCAAGCAATCCCCTCCCCTTTTGCCACGGAGCGTCCTCAAGGCAGATATAGTGAGCAAAACCCGCGAATCGCCGAAAGAGTGCTGAAACTCTTCTTTAAAGTGCACGTATTTTATCGCGGGTGTCTCACTTTGCTAAGCTCCCTAAGCACCTTGTAAAGCCCGGAATGGGGACGCTCAGAGGCAAAAGGAGTGTCCTGGCACACTTTAAATTCCATGGGGACAGGGCTCTAGTGTATTAATATAGAGTGTGTCATTATATTAATGTAACAGTAGAAAAATAAGGCAAAGGAAAATATAACTAATCATCTCTCTGTAGCCAGATATTGCTGCATTCATAAGCCAACAAACAGAAGCAGAAGTTTCTAAACTTCATTGAATTCAATGATTGTTGTATAGATTCAGTTCAAAACTTTATATGCAAAATTGGTTTAATGAGTCTACAAATAATTCCCAATACATTCTGTGCAAGCTTCTGGGCACCTGGACAAAACAGTCCTGGCTAGTGACTTTGTTCCTGGCCTCCAAGGTGGACTAGGATGGGTCACTCACAATGTGAATGTTCCTTGGTGCATGTGTGGCAGCAGTAGCTCAGCCCATTGTGGACCAAGTTTTGTGCTTCAGACCAACACAGTGTGGGAAAGCCTGTATCAAATGCAAAGACCCATTGACTCCATTTATGTCAGAGCAGTTTCAGGAGCAAACTTTCTGTGCAGCATGTTTCTATCCAATTTCTTGCCAAAATGATGATCTGAAATATGGGACACAATATATGCCAAGTTTATACAAGTATTCCATAGTTAGGTGTAGTGATTGCATGCTGCTAAAGTAGCATGTAACACTCAAGACATGGGCCCATATGTACTTCAAGTATTATTTGTCCTACAAATAAGATATATATAAGATATGTATATATATATTGAGCTTAGAGAAAACCATTCTTTATTTCACAGATAGGGGGGTACGCTACCATACATGAGGTGTGTGTGTGTGTTCACTTATTGTATCTGGTCTAGCAAGTTCATAACTGTAAACATTTAAAACTTTATATGTTCAGGAGGTTATGGAAGAGGTACCTATTTACTTTGGCCTTTAGTTGAGGGAACAGCCTCCCCTCCCTACTTTCAGGCACAATTATTATTTTTAGTGGGTTCTTTTTATATTTGGTTTTTATTGCTGCAACCTGCTAAGAGACCTTTGGGTACAGAGTGGAATAAAAATGCAAACAAACAAAATCTGCATTGATTTTTGTATCCTCAGTATTTGTTAAGCTTCCCTAAGAACATTTCATGAAAACAAAATAAAAAACAGATATCCAACCTTGAACACATTCATAAATCCCTTTTTTCTGTTGCCTACAAACTAGAACAAAACTAGAAAAAGGAGCAATTAGGAGGTGAACTATAGGTCTACTGTTTTCTCACCCACAGCAGACACTTTATCAACAAATCAGTCTTTTATGACTGCAAAATAACTGCTGAACAAATAGTTTGTTGTGATATGCTCTCCTGCACCATCCCAATATAGCCATCTTATTACTAGAAAGGAACTGGTTGCAAGGTCACCTAAGTATATCAGATTTTCAGGAAATGGCAGGTCCATTTCCTGTTGAGATCAAAATGTATTTTTGCCACAGTTACTGTCTTGCTCCAGTTATCCCAAGAAGGGATGATTGCTTCTGGTGGACAAGCTACGAGAACCTTAAATGTTACTGCTGGTCCTCAGAAGACTCATTGTAAGCATCACTGAAAATATGACAAGCTGTAACACAGATTTCCTTTGAAGAAAACTAGTCAGCCTTTCTAGGGTTCAAAAGGATACTACCAGTTCTTTTGAACTGTATCCTTGGAAAGGGGGAGAGAAGCACGGAATGATGACAACAATAGAATCGAAAGGAAATGTTTAGATTCTCAAACAAGTTGATACAGGCTGAAGTGATTGATTGGTGTGACGACTTTCTTTTATGAAGCCTTAGATTAGTTGTGAAGGGGGGGGGGGAATCTACACTCTGCATTATTGCTTCACTGTTTAATCCATGATTCCTTACAAATTCTCTAGAATAATTATCTCTTCACCACCTTTCTACAGTGCTTTGACTCTACTAAACTCAGCAAGGACTCCTCTGGACTTTAATTAATGAGATAACAAAAGGGAAACATCCAATGAGCAATGCCCTCTTCCCCACACTGAGGACTTTATCTGCTTTTTGCAGCTGCATCTTCTGTTCCCTGCCCCCCCCCCTTTAAGCTGATTCCAGGCCCCGTCAATATCATTTCCCATTAAGTTAAATAGCTTATTGACTGGTAGGAGATGTGGCCATGAGGCTGATAGGATCCGCATGCAGCACTTTCGCAGTGCAAACAATCACAGGTCACTGCACAGTAAATCAGTTGATAATGGAGTTTGAACTCAAGAAATCTGTTGTGTGTACCCTTTTTATTTGTTTTTAATTTGTATCAATGGTAATTCTGTCAGTTTCAATTTATACGATGGTAGGCAACTTGAGAAACAAGTGAAATGTTATTTGTCTTCTGGATGTGCAACAACTTGGTAGCCATGGATTTTAAGACAAATTTTGAAAGGTTGTTGCAGGGCCTGATGCAACAAAGTCTTCTCAGCTTCATTTCTTACTTTAAAAAAATAGAACACTAATGCAGCAGCAATAGGAGAAGCTCTTAGAGGTTTGGGGTAGAGGTCTCTTTCAAATGTACTTCGGCTGTGCTCACAACTGAGTTTTTAATCCAGCTTCAGTCCCCTTCAGAACTGAAGAACACATCAGCAAATTGAACAGTCATTTCCTTTCTTCATTATCTAACTCAAAGGTGGATTTTCTGAGTT
>MTQE01001134.1:74605995-74618021 GCA_014337955.1 Aspidoscelis marmoratus | reverse complement strand
TTATCTAACTCAAAGGTGGATTTTCTGAGTTAGATAATGCTGAAAGAAATTAGCTTGTCACTTTGATGGTGTGTTCTCTCACTCTGAATGTGGACTGAAGCTGGATTAAAACTTAGGTGTGAATGCAGGCTAGGGGGAGGGAGCAGGGTTGAACCTGGAACCTTCATGTGAAGCAGATGGTGGACTCTTGAGCCATGGAGGTATTTTGCAGAAGGAATTCTTCCATTAGCTGCCTAGGATAGCAATGTGCACAAACATGTTTATTATGTTGTTTGCAGTATGCAAAACCATTACATTAAAGAGGGCCAGGTTTGTAATATCTGACACTTTGCAAATCTGGCCCTCTTGGAAGGCAAAGGGAAAATGAAAGGCAGGTGAGCATTTCGTGGCCTTCTTTGCTTCCCCTCCTAGCAGACTTTGCAAATGAGAAAGGGGGCAGAGCTTTGTTAAAATCACACAGTACTTTCAGATTTGTGGGCCTTGAACAGGTTGGGATGCAGCCCTTCATCTTTTCCTGGCCTTTATAGTTGTCCAAGCTTGCAAGGTGTCAGACTCTGCAAACCTGGCCCTCTTTAAAAGATTTATACTCTATGTTGTAAACAGCATATAGACTTAATTTTGCACACTACTACATATAATATTGCTCTGTGCTGGAACATTGTCCTCTTCAGACCAGGGCAAGCAGACCCATTTTGCAGACAGCTTACCTTTCCATTTTGATTTTAGGATCAATTGCTAGAGCTGTCTCTGCTCTTTTGACTCAGATCATAAGGTTTCTTATTTAGGCAACATCTACAATAACTTAAAGATAGGAACAAGGCACTGCCATGAGGTGGGTGGGAAAGTTCCTATTTTTTTACCCTGACTTGTGTGTGAAGAAACAGCTTTTCCTCCCCTTTCAGACAAATGCCAACCCACCAGCCCTGAACTTAACTTCAAAAAGGCCTATACTGTCAGTATATACTTGATGTATGTGTAAGACAGAGAGAACCAAGGTACTTTTGTTCCCTGATTCACTGTTTCCACCATTTGTAGGGTACACGAAGTAGTTGTGGAAGTTGCTCGCTTTCCTATGCTTTCTAAAACAAAAGTGCTAGACAAAGCAGATCCAGGCAGTATGCCATTAGGAGAGCACTGGGAAACATTGTCAGAGGTCTTTCCAGCAATTTTCACTCATGGTGCTCAACAACGTGAAGAACACAATGAGGTCTCTTGGGGCTCAGGACTGAGGAACACTTTTACGGTGCTACAGGATTAGACAGATGTATGAACAATGTACCCTCACTGTGATCCCATGGGACCAGTGTGGTTCTTTCATAAGAATATGTTGTGCCAAGTATTTTGATTGCTATAATGATTATTACAAATAGAGAGAAAGAATAAATGTAATATATCAAACAGTTCTGTTTATATGTAATTCAGGAAATGAGAAGTAGAAGTTTATTGCTTATACATTCAGTTGTTAGAAGCCTTAAGTTGCTTAACAGCTTGACCGATGGGATAATATCAGCCGATTGTGTGTCAGGATGTTAAAACAGTGATAACACATTGCACTTGAAGAACATAATCTCTAATAACTGCACTATAATGGTCAGCAATGCTTATGGAACTGCAAATGTTATTTCCATAGACAAAGAAGCAGTTTGGTTTTCCATTCAGAGGACTGTCAAAATAAGAGGTATCACTCTATCTTCATGGCGTTTTGTAATGCAAAGGAAGATATACAGACAAGATCTGCTGAGTAGGATGATTCCTAAATGCAAACTCTTAGTGCTTCTTTGCAGTAGTCTGGAAGTGTTAAGGAAACTGTCACTTTTATTACTGCATAGAAACTAGGGTGTGATTTTTTTTCTCCATTTAAACAATGTTATCTATCCTAGACCAGAATAGATTAAGGATGGTCAAGAAATAACAAAGGAGATAAAGTGTATTGAGTCTTTTATACATATCCATAGATAAAACATCATACATTAAGAAATATGTGTCAAAATTAAGCAATATATGCAAAACAATTGTACTTCCATTTTCTTCATTGTAGAACATCTTCACGGGGTGTAGAACATCTTTTAAATATTATTCATCGTTTTATGCAAATGTATTAATTTTATCTTAATCGAAATATACCAATTTTACTTTTATCAAAATATATCAGTTGTACCTTAATCAAAATGTACCAGTTTTACTTTCATCAAATCAATGAGTGGCTCAGAATGAATATATACACATTGTAGTTTCTAGTTCATGATTGCAAACAGGGAATGCAACGAACACGGAGGACCTTTCATGGAGACAGCTGAAAAACTAGCACAATGCTTGCACAATAATTTCAAGTCATAGATCATTTCTATACTTACCTTTGGAGTGGTCCACGGATCAGTCCAGGGGTCTGCCTTTGGCACACAAGTGCATAATAGAGGCCTCACCTCCTCCTGATATAGATCATCATCATTGGATGAAGCTACAGAATAGGATAGGATGACAAAATGGTGCCCTGTCTTAGTCCTGCAATAGACCAGGCTCTGAATTCCAGACTTCAGAGGAGTGGATGGCACACCACTACAGGCTGGAATGCAAAGGATACCCGCTTCAATGGCACATCAGGAAGTATGGCCAGGATGATGCCATAAGTTGATACACCTCTGAAGCTGTAACGTCTTCTTAGTCTGGGTGCCAACTTCAAGGTCAGAAGACAGTTTGGAAACTGCAGCTAGTGCAGAAGTGATCTGAGGATGTGGAAACCAGGATGGATTTTGAGAAGAATGAAGAGAACTAGCAATGAAAAGGAAGTCTAGATGGGCATCAGGGGGAAAGCACACAGAGGGCCTATCCACATGCTAAAAGTAATCTTAAAGGATTCCGTGTCTGCCTCGGGAGCGTCCGCATACAAAGCCCTAATATGTGGCACATGGGAGTCAATATGTGTTAAAAAACAAAACAAAAAACTTCACAAGTGTTCTGCATGCAAAACAAGGGGCTAACACGTATAGTCCTGGTGCCATGTGAGCGCTCCCGGAGGGGATGAATGGGAAAATAACCTCACTCGCTATGCTGGTAACGTTACCTCCATTTACATTGCTGGAAAGGCAACAAGTTTGCGCTGAAGCAGATGAACTGTCAAGCAAATGTGCGCACATTTGCTTGACAGTTCATCTGCCTCAGCACAAACTTGTTGCCTTTCCAGCAATGTAAATGGAGGTAACGCTACTGGCAGAACGAGCGAGCAAGTGAGCAAGGTTATTTTCCCATTCATCCCTTCCTTGTCCATGGCCAGCAGGGGAGGAGGGGATGAATGGGAAAATAACCTTGCTCACTCGCTCTGCTGGTGGGCGGATGAGGGGATACTGCAATGCTCCTCTTGCTGCTGCTGCCATTCCTGCTGTTCCATGGGGACAGGCAGTTACGGTTTGGATCTGTGTTGCCCCAAACTACATGGGGATGCTTTATACCATGTTAAACCGTGGGTTTTTATCACACGTGTCCAAATCGCATCAGCTGGCTTGTGTGTGGACACACCCAGAGATTGGGGCATCCAGTTGCAAGAAAGGCACCAACAGCTGGGGAGTGTATTGCTGAGCCTCATTTTCAAGGTCTTCTCTTTGCTGGTGAAGTGTTCCACTTGTGATGTTTACAAAGCGTTCCTGAGCGTATATGATTGAAATTACTCTTCTGTAAGGAAAGCAGGGTTTATTTGTTCTCTTGCAGGAGCTCATGCTGGATAAGCACTGAGAGCATGTTTTCATGTGTTGTCATCCAAAAACAGGAAATATATTTTGGGGGACAAAACATTTTTACATCTTCGGCTATGACTGTCCATATTTTCTCCTGCTCCTTTGTATGAATCTGTTTTCTTTTAATGTAATTCAAGCACAACACATACTTAAGTAAAATTATATACCTAATTTTGCATCAAAATGTGCCTCTTAAAAGGACAATGCATCTTGAACTTAGAGTTCTTGTGGACTAAATGATAATGGGCCTTTTTCTCCTATTTAACCAAAGCATACTTAAAATCAGCATCTAGGAAAGAATATAATGAGTCAAAAAGCCTCCTTGAAAGTCTATCAGTGTAATTGTTGTGTTGATTAACGTATACCAGTGGGAGTTTTTTCCCCCAGAAAAAGTGTTTTGTGATGAAAAACAGGTTGACAAGTGGCTACCAATCTTCACTTTATAATGAAATTTTAGTCCTTTAAAAAATAAAATCTAGATATTCTGTAAATATTGTTAAAACTGTTTTGTGATCTATATAAGGAATAATGGTGGGGTTTTTTAACAGCAGTTAAATATCATCTTCCTTATTTTATTAAGTGTAGCACTCCACCTACTTCATTGCTCTATAGTTTTCTCTTTGTCTGTAGTCACAACTTCACTTTAAACCTTCTTCAGTACATCCACAGGTCCGATTGCTCACACCTTTTCATTTCTATCCATTTTATTTGTGAACTTTTCACCCTCCATTTGGACTTTCCGATGCGGAAGCTATGGAGCTGCCTTTTCAGTCAGGATGCCCATTCGTTGTTCTGCGGTAAGTATACTGCACTTTTACATTTAACTGCAAATCTATTCCACTAGTCTGGAGGCAGCCTATATTTGGACAAAATAAGTCAGCAATGTCTGGATTAGGGATGTGCATGGATTATCCGTGCATTCGGAATCTGGACGAATACATTTGGATTCCAAGATTCGTGGACAGATCAAATTATCCACAAATCAGATAATCCAGTATCTGTAGAAGCATCCCTACACTGGTCACCCAGCCACCTGCCCCCCAAACCTCACTCCAGTGGCCTCCCTGGGGGCCCCTTACCTGCTCTGGGTGATGGCACAGGCCTTTTTCCAGGGCCTCTGGAACCACAAAAGGGTTTTGAAGGTTTAGCCCTCAGATCCCTTTTGCAGTTCCAGAGGGACCTGGAAAAGGCCAGTGCCACCACTGGAGCATATGTGTCCACCTCCCCAGGGCCCACTTATCTGGGGGGTGGCGTGGGCCTCTTCTAGGGCCCTCTGGAAGTGTGAACAGAACTCTCAGGAGGTAAATATAGGCCTTCCGGTTTTAAAGGGCCCTGGAAGAGGCATGGGATGGTGGTGGCAGCGGCAGCAGTGCGGAGAAGGCACCCCAGATGGCGATGGCGAGGTGGTAAGGTAAGTGGAGAGGGGTGGGAAAGGAGGGATAGGAGGGAGGGTTTATTCATTCCGGGCACAGATATTCATTCTAGGCACAGATATGAATACCCTCACATCTGTGGGGGGAGTATTTGGCCAGAGCCAAAGTTTTCCACATTCTATTCAGCCTGAATAGAATGTGGAAAATTGGCTCCATGCACACCCCTAGTCTGAATGCAGCCTTGATTAGTTGAGGATGGGAAGAATTTTCTTTTTTAAAAAAACTTTGTAGCGGATGCTTCATTTTTAGCAATACAGAAGGTAGATGATGAGAGGTTTGAACTGCAGCTAAACCTTTAGAGCTGTTTAGATAAAGTATACATCAATACTTGCTTTAAGCTTCCAATCTTGTGAGGCTAATTTCTCAAATGTCACTGAGCAGTTACCAGCAGCCAAGTGCTGTCTTTTCAGAACATTCTATTCTTTTAAAGGTATAGGTACATCACCTGCAATTAAGGTCTCTAACAGTTTATGCCTTAACTGTGACCCACTTAACCCTAGGCTAGATGCCATTATCCACTGAATATCTGAAACACATATTTCTGGCCCTTTCTACAGTTGTTGGTTATTTAGATTAACATCATGGACCCAAATCATGGACCTCCTAATCAACACATGAATGTGAATCAAGGGGACCCATCCCCACTTGTCTACCCCTGTCTGCTATGGACAGTGCCAGATCTGGATTAAGGAAGCCCTTAATCTGGATCGGTTCTAACCCATTTAATCAAGTCCACATTCAGACCAAGGGCCTTCTTCTGGATCACAGTGGTGCATCTTCTGCACTTCTCTGTGATCTGGAACTTCCTGGAAGGAAGGAATGTGCACAAATTTTTGCCCCATTTGCTTTGTATCAAACAGAATTGGATTAAAGTTCACATTCATGTGAATGGAACCCTGGTGAATGTGGGGGTCTTCAGCTTTGCTATGCACCTTTATTGAAGGCTTGTGGCAAATGGAAGAGACAGGCTCTTTCCGGGGAAATGGCTCACACAGCACCTGGCTGCTTCCCTGGCAGTGCCATGCAGACTTCTTGTTTAAGCCATGCCTGTGGAGCTGCTTTGGACAGGAGGTAACTGCCTCCTAGTCTTGACTCAAGTAGCTATGGAAGCATGGGATGGCTGCAAGCAACCTCTTTTCGTGAGGCCTCCACAGCTGGGTGAAGCATCTGCAGCTGCTTGGGACTCAAGTGTCTGTGGAGGCATGGTGCCTATTTTCTTACAGCAGCCATAGCCAGAGGAAACACTGCAGTCACTTGGGACTGGAATGAAGTCCTGACTCAAGTGACTGTTGAAGCATGGTGTGGCTGTGAGCAGTGAGGCAACTGCTTTTCCCAAGACTTCCACAACTGAGGAAAACATTGCAGTCACTCAGGGAGGAAGCTGAGCCCAGACTCCAAATATCAGCCACTTCCACATATCATGAAGCTTTGGATGAATGGCTGCATTATCTCTGCAAGTGAAGTTGGTGAAGATCTTTGCCGCATGCCTACTGGTGTGTGTGTGTGTGTGTGCTTTTATCAGTATGCCATAGCACACCTCCCCAGGCTCTGAGGCTAGGAACCATTGTTCCTAGTATTTGGAGGCATGGGGCAGGGAGGTATGAAGCTCTTGTGAGCTTTGCAGCTGCAGGGAGGCATGAGCTGGATCAGCACTGCAAGTGGAGACAAGACTGACTCATCCCACACTTCCAAGTAATCCAGTGGGAACTACTGATCCAGATTCCCACCATAGTAAGTGCAGAAAAGCCCTCTGTATCTAAGAGAACACTTCTCTTAACTGAGATTCTAATCCACTCTGGATGAGAACTGTATTTTTAGCCATATTCCAGAGTAAAGATCCTTCAAAATGGTTGCTTGTAACAGTATGGGGAAAGTGTCTTCATCTATGCTGGTGGTCCTCTGCAAATCTGGGTAGTATGATGGTGCAAAATATTCAGATGTGTACATGTGCTGCCTCCTCCCCACCCCCCATGTACAGTGGTCATTTTTACTTAAAGTTCAGCTGTGTGTATGTGCAGGGTCCTTTTATTCAGCAAAGATCCTACTGCCAAAGTTCAAGTCACCTAGGTTTTTGTGCTATTTTGAGCATTGGTTTTCCTGGAAGAAACATGATTTTTACTCATATATAGTGGGGCTGTGTTGGAGTTGTCACAGATACATTTGTCAATCCCAACATAGCCATGCCAATATCAGTTTTTACCACCTCTCTAGATGCAGCCTATATTGCAAATAATCAATTATGTAAGTGAAAAAGGGAACTCAAAACTGACTTAGCTGTGGCAGCACATGGCAGTAGTGTATTTGGAAGTGCATTTTCTGAACTTTAATGTGTAATAGGGACAGGATGGAAACTTAGTGTGTGTCACTTACCAAATCATAGCTTATTTGCAAAAGTGCAACTGTTTAAGCAGTTGTGTAATGTGTGCTGGAATTGATGCCCCATTCAACAGCCTGCCTGCTGCATTTTGCACCAGTTGCAGCTCCCAGACCATGTACAAGGGTAGCCTAGCATACATCATATTAGAGTAGTCCAAGGCATGGACCACAGTGACCAGACACTCTTTATCCAAGCTGGTAATAGGGACATCTTGCCAAAGAGCTTCCAATGACGGGGAGATGGCAGAAGTATCTTCAAGTTATATACCCACTCCTTCTAGAACAGGCAAATTCCTCAACTCCCAAACTTGTGAAATTCCTCCCTGCAAGTTTTCTGTGTTGTCGAGATTCAGTCTCAGTTTATTGACAAAAGATTCACTGGATGGCTGTTAAGGATGCAATGGCCACTCAGTTACATGTTCTAACATATGTTCAATCATCTTCATGACATGCAGAGCATCACCTGTACTCTAGTCATCTAGATGTTCCATCACCCAAAGCTCCTTGGAAAACCAAGAGGCAATTTAGATTCCATAGTGCCTGGTGTTCATGCTCCACCTTGTCTCGTTTTTCCATAAATCCACAAATACTTCAACAAAATCACCACCTGTGGCTAAGGATGTGCACAAATATTTGTAACATTTGTTATTTGTACAAATTCGGATGAATTTGGACACTAATTGACTGTTCTTCCTACTTTGACATTCATATGAATACAAATGTTTCAGGCATTCATACAAATAGTTTAGACACTCACTAAACTGGAGAAGTGGGAAAACGGATGTGCCAGACATCTGCAATGGCTCTAGAGTGCATTTGACATGGATTGAGAGCATACTAAAAGTGGGCTCGGGTCGGATTTGATGCTTTCAGAGTGGATTTGTTATGGGATATGTATCAGATACGTATCTGAGACACATATCAGATAAGTATTTGTTCCTATCTGATACATATTAGTTTGTATCAGATATTTGTACAAACTTGTACAAATACATTTATATTGAGTAGAATTTTACCGCATGTATTTTACCATCTATTTGTATGAACATTTGATTCATTATTCGTATGTCAAAACACACATTCATGCACATCCCTACCCATGACTTCTAGAATTTCAAAAATCCATCAGGTATATTTCACCTGAAGACAATCTGACCAAGACAATGGTGCAATTTTAATTCCATCAGTACACAGGCCCATGTTCCTCACAGTCTGAAGCAAAAACAAGATAAAAAGTATGACCTACCCCATTGATCCTAGTCAGTTGATTTCATGGAGGCCATGATATCCTGAGGCTGTCCTGGGAAACCCTTTCAGCATGATCATTAAAGTCCCCCAAGACCACAATCCAAGACATGTACACAAGGCACCAACATTACACAATGTAAGCCCTAATAAAATATGCAGCTCACACATTTAAAATGCTCTCCATATAATGTCCTGCAGATTTAGGGTGTTTGGGTTTATTTCAACTATTTTAATTAACATATTTAAATATTTTACATAATCCACCCTGAAAGTGTGAAAGTAATAAATAAATTAAATAAATAAATATGCACAGAGGGACATAACTGTGTGTTTTTGTGTGTTTTCACTTTTTAAGCCTGTTTTGCTCTTCTGAATGCATAATGTCAGCCCTGTGCAATTCCATCCCTGACTTTATAGATCCAGCCATCTCCCTGGCAAATAAGCCGCAGTCTTTCTTCCAACAGGAATACTCTTGTAAGGCAGAGCCCTCAGGAAATGTATTTTATAAAATCTTCACATCAGCACTCTGTTCCCTGTTGAGCATCCATGTCAAGTAAACAAACAGGATGCAGATTTGTCATGGCTTGAATGATAATTCCTGCTGAAGGGACAGAGATGTTGTTCTTGCCTCACAAGTGTGGATTGTGGCTGTTCTATGCTTTCTTTCCTTTCATGTAAAGTGGAGAAGTGTAAATTGAGGTCATATTGCAGAAGTCGGCAATAGGAGAAAGAGATGAAAACACAGCACTCAGTTTTTTATCTGACTAAAGAAAAACGGAAAGGACTTCAAATCACCACTAGAACAAGTCTTACTTATATGTAGATGCACAGAACAGGAAAAATTAAGCCCACATTCCTGTATTCATCTGACAATTTTTCAGATACTTCAGAATCAGTTTCTTTTAGATATCAATCCACTGTATTCAGCCCTGGATAATCTAGGGCCTTTCCACACATGCCCTAAGAAATGCCCCCACCCTCCTAGAGTTTAGAAAGCTTGTTAAGACCTCCCTGTTTCGGGAATGGGTATGAGGGTGGGTGTTTGGCGTTATTGTTTTGTTTTTAACTGTTATTGTTTTAACTATTTTACTATTGTTGACTTGTTGTAAGCCGCTCCGAGTCTTCGGAGAGGAGCGGCATAGAAATTGAACAAATAAATAAATAAATAAATAAATAAATAAAGCTGGAATTAGGGCCAGATGTGGAAAGGATTTGGGCGTGGCATCCACACAGGGAACCCAATTAGGGTCCCTTTGAGGACGCCATGTCTGCACGTTGGCGCGCAAAACCAGTTGCTTAAACCGGTTTTGCCGCTGAATCCTACTCAGATGTAAGACCTGAAAAAAATCAGGTCTTACATCTGGCTTTTCTCCTTAAACTGGTTTGGAAGCGAATGTTTCCGCACCAGCAAGGAAAAAGCTGGATTGCGGGTGCATGCCCAGCTGTCAGAGAGGCAGAGCACATGCTCTGCCTCTCTGACAGGTGGCGAGTCCAGCAGCCGGCTTCCCTGCCTTCTCCCTGACAAGAGAACCGGGGATCGGCCATTCTCTGGCCAGGGGAGGGCGAGTCCTATTCCCACCCCACCAAGAGTCCCATGCCCATGCCCTCCGACTTACCTCATTGTCACCAGCCTGATTCTGGGGCTGGCAGGGCCAGCGCCAATCGTGCATGTGCACACCGCGGCCCTGACGGTCCCAGCAGCCCAGGACTACATTTCCCAGCAGCCCAGGAGGATCTATTTAGATCCACTTTTCTGCTGCAAATGTGGAAGCACCCAATGTGTTTCCATGGGTGGTAAAGCACCCAATAGTAATGGGTGCTAGACTGCCTGCTGTGGAAACACTGGAGCACCCATCTCTGAATTCGGATCTACCCACAAGGGGCCTGCCTGTCACCCCATGTGTTTTGGGGGACAGGGGGTGCAATCTCTGAAGTTGCCTTTGGAGATTAGCAAAGACTTCGGAGTCCCTCTGAAGTTGCCTTCAGAGATTAGCAAAGGCTCCACAGAAAAAAAATCCCCTTGTAAGAGCAATGCCACCGTCAAGCTCTCCGGAGGATCTTTGAAGATAGCAGGGCCTTTGCTAATCTCCAAAGGCAACTTCAGAGGGACTCCGGTGCATTTGCTAATCTCCAAAGGCAACTTTGAAGGCAACTTCAGAGGGACGTCAAAGTTTTGATTTTGGGGCACCACCCCATGGGTGCCCCCTCCCTCGAGCCTCTTCTAGACCCCATTGCCCAGTTGCAGTGGAAACAGGCTCCCTGTAATCCAGCTTTTATGGCTGAAGACCCCATTGTAGATGCCTTTAATGGGGTCTACACAAAATCCAGATTATAGGTCCTGAAGGACCCATATGATCCAGATTTCCCTAGCTGTGGTGGAAACAGATGTGTCTCTAAGGGGGTCTATAGTGGAAATGGGGTCATCCAGCTCTCAGCCAAATGGGTCCTTAATGGGTGCTTCAGTGGGTACTTAGTGCTAGTGGAAAAACAATCCAAGACCATAAAAATCAAATGAGCAGGATATGATCTTTAAATTGAGCCTCTGGAGGCTCTGAGGGCTAAGAATGAAAGTTCCTAGCCTTGGAGTCTTATGGAGACCCATTCTGTAACACACTTTGGTGCAGCATCAGAATGGTTTCCCTGGTAGTCCTGAACAAAGGCACACCTTCTACATGCCTCCATGTTGTAGACTGGAAGACTTGTTCAAACAGGTCTATCAGTAATCATGATCAGAATTTCCCTGAATGAGATCACACTCTGGCCTGTGTGGTCAGACCAGACTAGTGGAAATTGGAGCCCTACAGGTCTGCACAGGAAACACAGGGAAGGGCGACATGGAGGTGGTGTAGCTTTGTATATAAAAGAAGAGATAGAATCTTATGAACTGGAATGTCCAGGTGAGTCTGACTCTTCCACAGAAGCAGTGTGGGTAAAAATACCAAGCCAAAAAGGAAGTCTAACAATAGGGACATGCTACCGTCCTCCCAACCATACGCCCAAAGGAGATGAACAGTTGGAGAAGGAGGTAAAGGAGGTATCCCATAAAGATAGGGTAGTTATAATGGGGGACTTCAATTATCCTCACATAGACTGGGTGAACTCCTGTTCAACTCAGGATAGAGAGAGAAAATTTCTAGACCTACATAATGACTGTTCATGGACAAATGGTCATGGAACCAACCAAGGGAAAGGCAGTCCTGGACTTGATACTAAGTAATGCTCAGGACCTGGTAAAGGACGT
>MTQE01001134.1:74585041-74595256 GCA_014337955.1 Aspidoscelis marmoratus | reverse complement strand
TCGACCTGCCCGTGCCTTAAGATCTGGAGGGGAGGCCCTCCTGGTTGTCCACCTTCAGCAGAAATGGCCCCGAGGTTATGGAACAATCTCCCCTGGGAGGTGTGTCAGGCTCCTTCTCTGATTAGATTCAGGAAGGCAGTGAAGACACGCCTCTTCGCCGAGGCCTTTGGCTAAATGTTGGTTATATCCCCCCCGCCCCACCCCCACCCCCCCGCAAATATATATATACTGGTTTTTAAAAGTTGTTACTTGCCCTAAGACCTTCAAGATAGGGTGAGATATAAATATAAATTAATTAATTAAGAGTGTCCCTGTTCCCTCCCACACCATTTTTCTTTTGTATCTTCTCTCTTTAGATTGTAAGCCTGAGGGCAGGGACCCGGCTAAGATTTTTATAATATTGTAGTACCTCAGGAACCGCACAGATGTGTCACTGGCATAGATCATGGTTGATTGAAACTTGATTGAAACTGTCAACATTCTGGGCTATTCTCTATCCAGCATAAAAGCATCCCTTCCGATTTTCAATCCACACCTGCAAAGTTTGTGGGGATGTGCTTTTGTGCTGGTCAAGAAACACCTGGGGAAACATTCTTGGTTGGAATGGTAATCTAGGCCCAGATAAGGCATTTCCTGCCAGCTACTTCCATTCCTGTCCCTGGAGGAGGGAGAACCACATATGCTACAAGAGTTAGGGCTTGTCCTCATGATCAGGATGCTCTGAAGTGAACATGAGCCCTCATGCAAAGCCCTAATTCGGGCTACATGAGGGACAAAAAACAAAAACCCAGAGCAACCCCCCCCCCTTTGTAACTGTTCTCGGCCCGAATTAGGAGGCAAAAACAGATTATCTGGGGGGAGGGATGGGGTCATTGGTGATCGATCACAGCATTAGTGGGCAGGGTTTTGCTGTCTCTGCTGCTTGTACTGCAATTGCAACTTGCTTTCCCATGGCTGTTTTAATCATTTTGCTGGAGTTCTGCTCATGCACTTGATAGCCCCTGTCTGATAGCTGCTCAGATGCACAGGAGCTTTCAAGTACTCGTTTGGGGTAAATCAAGTCCTTACCTAGGTGATCACACCATCAGGCAAGGGAGGAGGGGGTGGAGAAAACCGTGGCACCCCAATGCAGGGATTTACCATGGTTTTCATCGGGATTGGTGGGATCACCTTGAACCCGCGCTCTCCTCGATTGCCATGGGGACTCCTTAATGCAAACTACGATTCTCATTAAGGCTGCCCGGAATCCTCTCCGAGGCATTGGCAGTCCCCATGGGGAACAAGTGGAGGGGCTATAGGCTGGTAGGGTGGCAACCCATCCAACCCCTCACTTCCCCATCCTCCACAGAGTAACATAGATTGGAAGCAAGCTGCCAAGTGCCACAGTCGCCTGCCAGAACCCCAAGGGCTTTAACATAAAGTTTCCTTTCCTGGCACCCTGCTTTATATGCCTACAATAAAGGCTCCCTTAAAGCAGCACACTGACTCCCTTGTAAAGCATAACATTTGAAGTTTATCATTACAAGCAGAATAAAATAAAATAAAATAAAATAAAATAAAATAAGAGAATCAAGCTTGTGGTTTGGCTTAAATGTCTTTAGGTTGCTTGAAAAGAAAAGTGCTGTTGAATTGTGCTTTCTCTCTTTAGTAAATGCTTCCCCAAAAGTAAACAGTCCCAATTAGGCACCACACGTTAACCTAATAGACCAAAAGCCCCCTTTCACCAGGCTTTCCCTCTCAGCTCCAAGAGGAGAGTCTCTGCAAAATCCACCCAGAGTCGGTAGCAGTTCTAAGCCTCCACACAAGTTCTTCTTCCCTCTAAGTCCAAGGGGAACATATGTGGACTCACCACCCCAGGAAGGTGTTTTATAATTGTTTGAGATTAAATTTTAATGAGAAACGGTATATAGATATTTCAAATAATAAATAAACCTTTCTCCACCTTCATTGTCTTTAAGAAAGCTCCAAAGACATAGCTCAACACCCATGCTTTTGTCAGGTATGAAAATCTACCTTGTTGCTGTGAAAAAAAATGAATTTTTGTAATTTGTTTTTAATGTTTTCACTGTGACTCTTACCTGTCTTGAGCTCCTCTGAAGACATGTGATGAACAAACTATATTTTCACTTATGCATGTTATTGTTATGCTCACAGTTGCTCAATCATAATGATTTTATTTGGCAAAGCTAACTACATATGACTATTGATCGTATATCTTTAAATACACAATGATTGATTGAATTGCCAGCATGTCTCAAGGCTCAGTGTTTGTTCAGGTGAAGCCAATCAAGAATACTTCCAAAACAAACAAACAAATCTCCTTTAGCCACAGGATATGATATACATTAAAGCTTTAGAATTTTTCTGCTGCAAGAAAATAATACCATTTGGTATATTTCCAAAATTATACTCTTTCATATATTCTAATGATAATCTACACAGTCACATGACTGAATCACTATTACTCAACAAGCTAGCTTTCATCATGTGAAGACTAGAGGAGCATTTTGGAATTAATAGAATGAATTGATGAACAACCTGAGAGCAAGCAGATTCCCATGAATGTTGATTTGCACAGGACATGGTGGAAGGATAAGATAGCTCTTATGTTAAACCTGGGTTGTGGAAAATAACTGTGCTTTTCCTAGGATGCATCTGCACACATTTTTTAACACCTCAAAGTGGCTAAGAGGTGATAGCACACAGATGTTTGTATTCCCATCCCACTTCAAATTTACATTTAAAACCATATAATGCATTTTCTGAACTGTAATATGGATTAAGACAGTAAAATGTGAATGCTATCACTTTTTTTGGGGGGGGGAACCAGTGTGTGGGTGCATCCTTATGCTGTTTCTGCATGGGGCCATTGTCTCAGAATAACAGCCTATGGTAAAAACAGTCTACCAGGAGGCCATGTGCAGCAGAGCTGGTTTACATATTAAACATGGTGCTATTTTACTGGGCTCCCAGAAGCACTTGGAAGTTGTTTCTTTGTTTTTGGCTAAAAGAGCCCTGGTTCACAACTTAAGAGGTTGGAAGCTTTTGCAGTGTGGATGATCCTTCTCCTGGGATACCACCCTCATACCTGAGGCCTTTTTGCATTAGGCCTTTTTGAACGCACCTATGACGCGCTGGGATGGGGCATTTGCTCTTCTGGGACAGCCGGATCCATTCCGCCCTGCCCTAGGGTCCCAATGCGTTGTAGACGCATTCGAGTTTCAGAGCACACAAAAAAAAATGCTCTGAAACCGTTTGGCCCATGCTGGGCCGTTCCCAGCTGTCACGGATGGAGAGCATTCATATGTTCTCCCTCCGTGACAGCTGGGCCCCTCCCCTGGCCTCCCCCCATTGACTCCTGTAGAGCCAGGGGTGAGGAGGCCTGTCAGGTGCCTTCCCTGGGGTCTCACACACTCCCCGAAGCCAAATTGGCTTCCTGGGGCCGGCGGGACCCCCACCCACCTCAGGGGGTATGAGCATGAATGGGGCTTACCTGTTCAGTGCCAGGCAACAACTGGGGAAAGAAGGCCAGCTGTGCTGTGTGCATGTGCATGGCGTGGCCTCTGATTTGCCCAGCACCTGCACCTACACAGATCGCCCATCCTTTACCTGCCAATGCAGATGGTAAAATGTCTTAGACACGCTTGCCCCGAAGCGCTCTACAGCATTTTAGCTGTAGTGCTAAGAGGCCTCTGATCTTGGGCCTGATTGTTCCATCTATCATTTAATCAGCTCTGCAAGCCAAGGGACAACACATGTGTGGATCCTGTATGTGTGCCTGTACTTAACTTACTTGGACATGCTTTCTTTAAAGGAGGTGGGCGATTTTTGTTTGTGTTTTATTTTAGTTTTCTCCTGACCACGTTTGATGGTATGCAACAGTAATCAGCATTTTTCTCCCATTTCCAAATCAATTGAATGGCCCAGGAAAAGCTAGGACAGATAAGTTTTTGCCTGCCCACAGAAATTATCCTTTGGAATTCAGGACTACATGATCTGGTGTTATTCACCAACCTAGAAGGTTTCAAGAGAATTGGACTAGTTCAAGATGGGTGGATTTTTTAATGGCTACTGGCCCTGATCACTGTGTGATACATAAGAAGCATTATACCTCTGAATGCCAGTTATTAAGATACATGCTTGTGAGCTTCCATATTAAATTAGTTATTTTTGAGAAAAGACTGCTGACCTGGATGGGCTACTGGTCTGATCGAGCAGAACAATATTATATTCTTATATTTTCCCCATCATTTCATTGTAGTAAGGACCAGATGTCCTACAAAAAATAATGCATACAGAATACCATAGACGAATGAACTGTTAAGTACTTACTTCAACTCCAGACATTCTTGGAATAATCTGATTATCTAGACCCATTCCAATCTGACTTCATGCCTGCTTATGGCACAGGATCCATCTTGGTCACCCTGGCTGATAATCTCCTCTGGTAGATAAACTGAGGGAGTGCAAACTTTTTGGTTCTTTTGGATCTCTTGGCAGCTTTTGATATCACTGAACATGATATCTTTCAGAAAGGCTGTGAGATTTGGAAGTTGGAGGTACCCAGATGGTGGTGATTCTGCTTCTATCTCCAAAGTGAATATCAGAAAATCATAGAATGAGATTCTTACTCCATACACTGGAACATAACTTGTGGGGGTTTCTCAGGGATCGATTGTATCTCCCATATCATTTGATATCTATGTGAAGCTTCTGATAGAGATCAAGAGGCGATTTGATGCAGGGCTTCCTAAAAGTGATTTCATTCTAAAATATTTCTACAAAGGACTGGATAAACAAGGATATATTAAGAGATGTACAAAGTCTGATTTGTGTTTTAAAATTTGATTGAACAGTTCATGCTTATAGATGTTTTCATAGAATCTAACTTGTGGTGGTTCTGAGCAAATTTGATATCAACTGAGAGAAACTATGTGTTTGATTAAATAGTTCACCAGCAAACCAAAGAATTGGATGTTCAGTTCAACAGCAAACTGTACAAATGATTTTTTTTTTTTTTTTTGTGCATGTCTCTAGCTTACACAAACCAGAATGCTTCTACAGGAAATTGTAACAAGCCCTGGTTCGTACATTTTTTTTCTGGTTTGGAATACATTTGCTATGTTTTTTTCAAAGCAAGAATGATACATTTATTATCTTGAATGGATTCAATTCCTATCAGCAAAAGGCAGTATGGTCAGTGAGCAGAGATGACAGAAACTTCAATTTGATAATATTTGGAGGGCAGTGTCTTAGCTATTGCTTTTTAATGTGAAGTCCCTTTCCTTATTCTGGGTTATATCTTGGAGTAGGGATGACATCCACATGCTGATGCAAACTACTGAAGACCCTGGGTGTGGCCTGTCATACTCAGCATCATAATAATCCGGAGTTATACTCTGCATCAGAGTATAATCCAGAATAAGGCCACATTTACAAAGGGCCTCAAACACAAATTTGTATCTCTGTGCTTGTCATTATGCCATTATAAAACTATGGCTCAAACATGCACACTTTCCTTCCTTCCTTCCTTCCTTCCTTCCTTCCTTCCTTCCTTCCTTCCTTCCTTCCTTCCTTCCTTCCTTCCTTCCTTCCTTTACTGACAATGTCAAACACTGTTGATGTTGCATCCAATTATTCTGAATCCCATTATCTGAAAGATACTTTGCTGATTAGATTTAGGAAAGTGAATTTCAGGCTAAACTTAGCTGCTGATTCTCACTGACTTTAGCAAGAGGATTACTCATACATCAGAATTTTTTATACAATGTGATGTTCTGTATGAATTGCTTTCAACATAGCATTCACCCTTAACTTCATCCAAAAGAAGCATAGAGCATTTAGATAATCAGCCTCTATTCTTATTTTTTAAAAAAACAAAAATCAAAATCCATACTATTCAATTATTTCTTCTAAAGTGATGTTATCATTTAAAGGTTCTTGATAAAGGCAGTGGCCATAAAAAATGCAAAGCTAGAGATATGTGTAATTTTGTAGTTATCAGTCACCACATTTTTAAAGTATGCAGATACATGTTAGAACAATGATAATTAACATCAGAATAATGATTTTAAAATCTTAAATTCCATTTCTCTGTAAGGGGAAGAAAATACTATTTAGGCCAATTCTCTCATGTTCTAAAATATATGGAAATTTATCTGTGATCCCAGCTATGAAATTACATTTGCACTGGAGCCCTTAAGATGTATCGGTTGGGAAGGATTATATCAACAATGGTCTCATAAGATCTCTTTCCAGTTTTAAATGTATAAAATACTACAATTTTCCTTTGTCTTTCTGTTTCAAGAAATCAACATTTGCATTAGGATGCCAACTAAGAATACTGGGTCCTTTCTTCTGCTTTTTCCAGTAGACACACCAACAGATATCTGCAGATGCAGTTGTCTAAAAATGAATAGGTCTATTAGACTATGTGTCTCAGGGAGGAATGAATCAAAATAAAAGAATAGTGATTGTACAGTTTAAATGGATTCAGACCCTAACCCTAATTCTAATGCCTTCTCCCATGCTCACCTGCCTGTGCCTTAAGATCTGGAGGGGAGGCCCTCCTGGTTGTCCCACTACCCTTAATAGTAAGACGGGTGGGGACTCGAGAGAGGGCCTTCTCAGTGATGGCCCCCAGGCTATGGAATAGTCTCCTCCTTGAGGTGCATCAGGCTCCTTCACAGGAAGGCGGTGAAGACAGACCTCTTTGCTCTGGCCTTTGGCTAAATGTGGCATAGTTTCCCCCCACTGCAGACATTATTGTTTTATACTCTTTTATATATATTGTGCTATTTTAACATGTTTGTTTTTAAATGCTGTTACCCACCCTGAGACCTTAAGGTGTAGGGTGGGATAGAAATGTAAATATAAATAAATAAATAAAAATTCGTATATGAATGTCTGAATTCATATGAATCGATATGAATATCAAACGTTATGAATATTCATGCACATCCCTAGTAAAAACTTTGTGAAGTCTGCTTCAAATTAAACCAAAAGACAATTTTCAAGTATCACCAAGGGTTTTACTATCATTCCATACTTAGGCTGCACCTACAGACTTTTTAAAAAAGCAGCTCAAAAGAAGCTCAGAGGTGGCAGTATGCAACGGTTACTTTCCCCATCACACTTCTAATCCACATTAAAGGCCAGATAATGCATTGAGAGTGCAATTTATTAATTTTATTGTGGGTTAACCAAATAGCGTGCAGATGCTAACCCTTAAGCTTCCCTTGAGTCACCTTCTTTCTCTGCTCCATTTTTCCTTTTACTATTTACAGATAAAGTCTCACTCTCTGGCTACGGCAAATTGGGAGCAATTATGGGTGTTTTTCCACTGGCAGAAAGTACCCATTTTTGCACCCATTAAGGACTCATTTGGGTGTGAGCCGGATGACCCCATTTCCACCAGGGCACCCATTTGGGACACATTTGTTTCCGCCGCCACTGGGGAAATCTGGATCATATGGGTACATCTCAGCCTTTAATCCGGATTTTCTGTAGACCCTATTAATAGGGTCTACAATGGGGTCGTCAGCTAGAAAATCCGGAATAAAGGGAGCCTGTTTCCACATTAGTTTGGCAATGGGGTCTAGAGGAGGCTAGGGGGAGGGGGCACCCATGGGGGGAGCCCCAAAACCTAGGCTTCAAAGTCATTTCAAAGCCATTTCGAAGTTACTTCGAAATTGTCTTTGGAGATTAGCAAAGGCTCCGAAGTCCCTCTGAAGGCAACTTCGGAGATTAGCAAAGGCTCCGAAGACAAACCTCTGAGAACAAAGGGAGAACAAAGTGGACTGTTACCTTCAGGCATGGAAAGAGGTGCATATTCATGCTCACAAGGAGCTAAATAATATGTAAGCTCTTGCAAGGGGTTTGTCTTTGGAGCCTTTGCTAATCTCCAAAGTTGCCTTCGGAGGGACTTTGGAGCCTTTGCTAACCTCTGAAGGCAACTTCAGAGGGACTTCAGAGGGACTTCGGAGATTGCAACCCCTGTCCCCCAAAACACCTGGGGTGACAGGCAGACCCCTTGTGGGTCAATCCCGATTTGCAAATGGGTGGTCTGGTGTTTCCACAGCAGGGAGGCTAGTACCCATTGCTATTGGGTACTAGATCACCCATGGAAACACATTGGGAACTTCCCTTAATCCGGATCTACTAGGAGTGCGGTGGAAAAACACCCTATGTTTCAAAGCTCTGGCCCACAACCTAGGAAATAGCAGATAACATTATGTTAAATGCCGATCTAAACCTTTTAGAGTTTGCTCACCTTTTAAATAAATTTAGATCATATTGTTTCTTTTTATTTCATACTGTTTATCAGGTAATAGCAAACTAATTCTGCATAACTGTCAAAAGATCTGCATGGTTGCATCTGTGTAGTGAAAGGGGAACATGGTTTTAGAAAAGTACTCAAATGCAATAGTTAAACTTTTTATTTTGTATTTATTTATTTTTATAACTTTTTATTTAATAGCTATTAGCATTTTATTTTGTCTTCTATGATGATGATGATGAAATTATTATTATTTACATCCTGGAACCAAGCTCAATATGGGAGCATGCCAAATGTTTCTTCTGATATGTTTCTAAAGAGAAAGTGAAAATATAGTCATTAATCAAGTAAAAACTGAAAAGGAAAAAAAGACAAAAACAGGGAACAGACTGAAATCAGGACATTAAGCATGCACATTATTATAAACTTAAATAGTACATGAGATTAGGAAACAGCCTTGTTTATTCCAGCTGCAAGATATGAGGGGGTTTATGCAATGAATTATATTGCCCAGAGCCACACACATATGTCACACTGTTTCTTATTCTGGTTCTTTCCAGCTATGCATTTTAGCTATTATGCTTACTAGACAGATGAAAACTAAATTACATTCTGGGTTAAAGATGACAAGGATATCATGACATTGATTGAAAATCTTCTTACGGAATGGCTAATTCTTGTAATAATAAAAATCATTTCCTAACTAAGCCCCCCATTCCTTCATCTTGTGGGAAAGAACTACATTCATATAATGAAATTAGAATAGTCTTAGTGTTTAATTATATTTATTATTAAGGGTTTAGTGTAGCAGACCTAATCTGAACAGAGGCCTAGATCTTGCTTTAGCTTATATAAAACCTGAACTTCTCCCACCAGAATTTTCCACACCAGCTTTTAGAGATACTTATCTATAATTACCATAATGGGCAGGTGTAGAAGTTATCTGTAATGGAAAGAATCCAAAATATACCCTGGGTTGGTTCACAATTGCATAGCAACTGACATGTATATCATACCAAAAGTCAAGGGCAATAAGCTACACAGTATAGTCATGTGTGTACAGATCTGTACAAATGTGTACAGATGCAAGAAAGATGTGGATCTTCAAGTACTCATCGTGTACGAACCCGTAGAATATCCAGATAAGTCAAACAAATAGATCCAAAGTTTGAAGTTCAAGTCAAATGTTTACATTTGAATTTTGGGACATTCAATTTGAGTTCAAATGTTAAAATTTGGCACAATCAAGCAGATTTTGAATGCCTACAAATATTCGTGCACATCCTTCGTCAGGATTTAATGTAGAGAGGGGGACCTTTGCCCCCAGACATTTATACACATACTAGGAGGGTTTCCTTATCAAGTATGGACCTTTTGTTTGTTTCCCTCTGCTCTTGTCCATTATTGGACAGCTAATTCTTACTGGTTCCTGCCACTTTTCCTGTTTCTTTAAGATTTTTGCTGATTCTTTTTATTTTTTATCAAAGAAAGCAATTCTATCTTGCTGCCTGTTTTGATTTTGCAGAATACTTGCCGATTTATTGTTTTAAAGCCAAAACATGCTAAAGATCCTTTTGGGGGTTCAGGGTTGGACTAAGCTAATTTCCCCACATTATAGACATATCTTGCTATGACTTGTAACAACAGCTGAATTTCACCATTATAGAAATAGCCATTATGACTAGCTTACATTATAATAACGTATAATTTTTTTTAATTTATTCATTTATTTATTTGTATTTCTATCCCGCCCTATACCCGAAGGTCTCAGGGCGGGTTACTATATTATATAGTATAGCCCCTGCCCTCAGGCTTACAATATAAAGAGACAAGATACAAATAGAAAATGGTGTGGGAGTGAACAGGGACACTCTGGCAGCAACAGTCACCTTGCAATGGTAAAATACTTTTATTTTCTTTTTCTCCTCCATTCCCCA
>MTQE01001134.1:74541996-74565344 GCA_014337955.1 Aspidoscelis marmoratus | reverse complement strand
GGCAAAATGGCACTTGCTGACTTATTTTCTATTTCCTTCCTAATTATTCCTAGCACTGATTTGCTTTTTTGCTTCTGCTGTGCACTGGGCTGACACCTTTACTGAGTGTCCACCAGAACCCCAAGATCCCTTTCCTGGTGTGTTGCAGAGCCCAACCCCCATCAGTTTATTGACGTAAATAGGATTCCTTATCCCAATGTGCATTACTTTGCACTTATTGAGATGAAAACACATTTGACACTTGGTTGCTCATTTGCGCAATGCCAAAAGGTTCCTCTGGAGCTCTTTACAAGCTCTTTCAGTTTTTACTATCCTGAATAATTTAGTATCAACAGCAAACTTTGCTATTTTACTAGGTACCCCTTCCTTAAGATCATTTATGAATAAATTAAAAAGCACCAGTGCCAATACTGAACCTCACAAAGCTTTTCTCTTTAATTAATGAACTTGCTAGTTCTGTATCATTCAGCTTACAAGGTGAGGTGAAGGGAATAAAAGAGGTGTATTTGAATGCCCTTTTGCATGCCTAGTATAGTTCAGTTAGAAGTGTCTCACCTGAATCCTACCTTGACCCTTCCCTTCCTTGTGACCTGCCAAATTCAGAAAGAAAGGCCTCTGTTGAATAGGGGTGTGCACAAATACAATTTTGGGGGTTCAATTCAATTTGAATCAAATATCCAAAGATTCAATTTGATTTGAATTTTTAAAATTTGAATTTATCCACATTTGATTCGAAGTGAGTGAATTTGAATCTATTCATTCAAATTTTCAGTTTGAATTTGCACATTCGTATGTGCTCGTATGCATCCTGTTTTTGCCCCATATGGATTCATACACATCCATACGCATCCCATTTTAATCTCTTATGCATCCTCTTTTTATCCTTACAGGCAAGTACGCATTGGGTATGCATCTGTACACATGCAAATGTCCGAATAATTTGAATGAATAAATTCAAAAATTTGAAATTTGTTTGAATGTTTAAATTTGAATTTATAGGCATTTGATTCAAATTTGAATGTCCAAAATAGAATGAATTTGATTGAATTTCACATGTTTCAAATATTCATGCACATCCCTATTGTTGAATTTTGATGACAGGAAGTTTTTGAAATAAGATTGCCATACTGTATAGCAGCATACAAATGTTGAAATGCCTTTGATTGTAATACCTTCCATATGGGAGGGAGGGAGGGAGGGAGGGAGGGAGGGAGGAAGGAAGGAAGGAAGGAAGGAAGGAGCTCTTTTCTGTTCTGAGATATGTTACTAGATCTGTTTTGACTTCTTGGACTGCATTCAGTTGCCAATTACTTATTCCCATATATTTGAATAGTCTGGAATAAAGTATGGATATGGTCTAGCTAAGTGTCACTTCTTGCCTACTCTGTTACAAATATCAAATATCATTCATTCATCAGTTCTACTTTAATCCATTTTCCTGCACAGAAACACATGATAGCCCACATCAGTCATCAGACCATATGATGACTAGTACAATAAATAAACTGATTTTGTTAATGCATTTCCTGCAGATATTACTGAGTGCTTACTATAAAAGGTAGTGGTCAATTTATTTCTTTATTTAGGATCTCAACAAAGTCATCTGATGTGGGACAAACTACAAAGCTCTAAAAAAACTTGCACTAGAAGCAGAAACAAAATTGTATTTACACAAGATAATAAAACTAATCCTTTAAAAGTCATAACATATGTCTAAAAAGAAACAAGAAGCCACTTTATTTTTAAAAAAGTTGATATTGCTGTGATTATTATCAATGGAGCAGATGTCTTCAGACAAGACCAGAAGTAAACTTGCAGTTGGGCTGGGTATCTCAAAATACTGGCCTGGGATCTAAAGCTCCAGGAGCTCAATGGCATATATTGGTGGATGGCGTAAAAGTGTACTGCTGGACTCACTAGTCCTTTCCACCTTAATCATGGTTCAGGAAAGGGTCCAGGATCTACCTTTCACACACTAGTGCAGAACTGAGGAAGCCTCACCTCCTCCTGGCATGCTTCTTCCACACTGGACAAAGTTACAGACCAGAATAATGTACCAAAGAGGTCACAACTCGGCCAAACCTGTATTCTGAATTACCCAGTGTGCACTGACAGCATGATCCATAGTCTAAAATACAGTAAGAGGCTTTTTCAACAGCACACCAGAAAAGGCCACTGAAAGTCAGCACACACTGAAAAGGGCCTAATCAGAAACTGCAAAGGCTGGGTACCAGCTGTAGATGCTGTGAACTTAGTGGCTGGGGCTGAGACACAATGTGCTGTTCCAATGCAGGCAGCCCTTGGAGCAGGATACTTTTAGCTCACCACAGCATGGCCTGAAAGCAGTGGTTCATGCTACATGGGCCAAACAGCCTACATAGTGCAGAAATGGCCAAAAGAGGCATTGCAATTTGGCTAAACAGCTCAAGATATTGGTCCATGAGCCTGACTGCACACACAGTATAAAATAAAGCAAGTAAACCTGGAGGCAATTTGAAGACAAACCAAGTTTTGAAACAAGCAAACAAGGAGTGATCATAGAATCACAGAATTATCATAGAATTCTAGAGTTTGAAGGGACCTCTGGGATCATTGAGCTCAACACCCTGCTCAATATAGGATTTCCTAAAGCACCCCAGACAAATGTCTGTCCTGAAAACCTCCAGTGAGGGAGATATCACTGCCTCCCATGGCAACCTATTCCATTGACTGTCAGGAAGTTTTTTCTAGTACCAAATCTGTATTGACTCCCTTGAAATTTCATACCATTGTTTCTAGTCCTCCCATCTTGTGTAAGTGAGAATAGGGATGATCCTTCTGCACTGTGGCAGTCCTTCAGATCTTTAAACAACTCTAAGTCTTCTCTTCTCAAGCTAAACATACTTCAACTGTTCCCCATAAGGCATGGTCTCCAGACCACTGACCATTTTGGTAGCCCTCCTCTGAACTTGCTCCAGTTTGTCAATCTCTTTTTTTTTTAACTGGGGTGCCCAGAGCTTGATTCAGTACTCTACATGGGGTCTGACCAATGTAGAATTGCTAATTGTTGTTGTGCTTTGTATTGGTATTTTTTGTCGTTGTTACTGTTCTCTTTTGATGTCTTAATACAGGTATAAAGCCAGCAGGCATATGAAAGATGTTCGGTATATTGCACTGAATGCCACCTGTATGATTATAGAATCATAGAGTTGGAAGGGATCTCTAGGGTCATCAAGTCCAACTCCCTGCTCAGTGCAGGATTTCCTAAACCATCCCAGCCTCTGCTTGAAGACTTCCAGTGAAGGAGAGTTCCCTACCTTCCATGACAACCTGTTCCACTGACTGATTGCTCTTCCTGTCAGGAAGTTTTTTCTAATACCTAATCTGTTATTTGTTTATTTCCAGGTTAGGTTGCAGCAATAAAAACAATGTGTAAACTAAATATACTAAAAACAGTAACAGTGCTTGAAGCTGGAAAGGGGAAGCTGTCTCCTGTCTGTTTGAGCATTGATTCTATATGCATGCATGCTCTTTACAATTTACCTCTGGAGCCTAAATACTCCCTATTTGGCTTAAATAGTCCCTAAAGCCTATTCCTGAAAGATAGTGCCTTTTCACACTTAACTACACTGGAATAATATCTCACTGCAATGAAGTTCAGGGACAGTGGTCAGTGTTCACACCATGAGCACCAGCACTCTCCCTAATTTACCTACAAAAAGTGGACCCTCCATCCTAGACCATCCACATTTCCATAGCAATGCCCATGGCAACTTCTGCCACAAGTTGGAACATTGCTATGGCAATTATGATGTGGCACTTGACTGCACAGCTGCAGCTACATCACCCTCACACAACAAGGAAGTAGAGTGAATGCTGCATCTGGGGTGTTCTGGTAAAGCTGTGCAACAGTTTTTACTGCTCTACAGCTATAGAGAACTGGGAGGGCTCTGTACCACTCTATCACATCATTGAAAGTGAAAACTAAGGCTTTCTTCCTATCTTTCAGCAAGAGATTAAGACTTTTTTCTTTTTAACTGAAGAGTTAAAGAAGTTAGTTGGAGCTCAAGGCTTTCTGTGAATAGAGCACATTCTACCTAAATGGCTTCAGAAAGATGTTTCTGCTACAGAGTTCGGTGGTCAGAACTTACTTATTTTGCTCTATAAGTAATATAACAGAATAAGTAAGCAACATCTGGATTCTGAGACCTTCGGTTATAGGGCAGGATAGAAATAGAAATAATAAATAAATAAATAAATAAAACTCTTTGCCATGAAGAATTTTTTTCCTATTTTAAGTTTTTTAAAATACTTTTTGTCTAAAATAAGAACAAATTTGTAAGTTGGTACTTTTATTTTTGTTTGTTTTTAATTTTTTTTGTCTCTTTATTTGATCACTATAGCTCTTACAGGCCCAAAATTTCCTTTTTTGGAAATTCATATTACAAGAATAACAATAAAGAGTACTAACAGTAGAATAAACATCAAAGTAACTCCTTATGCATGCAAACTCATGCATGTACACACACAAATAGCCATTTCCTTACTTTATGAGTAAGACGCCTCCTGCTTTTTAAAACATTTATAGAAAAATATAAATATTACAATCTTTTGCATTTTTAATTCTTTTAATTGCACTTTTTCTTATTTGCTCACTTAATTATTTAAAACACACAAAATTTTCAGTGCTAAATATAAGCACAGAATGGTAGACATTAAGATTAAGAAATGATAAAAGTAATCTATGCTAGTAGAACTTGAAGTACTGATGAAAAAATGACTACCCTACCTTCTTTAGCTGCTGTAAGAACAACAAATACAAAAACATTAAAGGCTGTTGTATGCTAAAATGAATTTATTTTAAGCCACAATTATGCCAAGCTTTTATATAAATTATTATCATTATTAACAAAAGGGATATTACTGTTATTCTGAATATCAGTCATAAACAAGGACTCCATGATGTGGCCACCCCTAAAATATATTTGACCTACTTACCACATGTAACACACTTGGAGAAAATCCAGTCCTCTCCTCCCTAGAACTAGCAATCTAAATTTTAAAACACAAGACATTCATGAGAACCTAACAGATAAAGAACAATCAAGTAATCATACAGGCTCAGCGGTACATAAAGCTCTTCAGTGAAGCCATTAAGGGCATTTTCAAAGGAAGAATATGAATGATAAAGAGATCAGTGGTTAGTTATGGTAATGTATCCCAGGCTAAGAACAAGTGCATGATGATATTTAGTGGTGAGTTCCTTGGTAGAACAAAGGGTTTAGCACATACAGACTGCATCCCCATGCACTATATAGTCCGAATCGAATCTGAATTCAGTAATGAGCATCCCCATGCAAAGCCCCTTAACCGGACTATATGTGGAACAAATCACCCAAATCCACGCTAAATTTAGTCCTCTAGAAAACTGGAGGCACACTTTGGCCAGAGCTGCATGCCTGCGCAGAGAGCCTCCTGAAGCCAGGCGCTGCCCTGGCCAGTCAGGAGGCACGCAGGATACTGGCGCGGAGGCTACTGGAACATCGCAGCCAGAATCGGTAAGGAGGGGTTTTCATTCATTCCCCCCAGGGTGGGTTTGGGGGGCTTAGGTGAAGCCACCACCACCTGGCTCCAGAAGCGGCAATCTGTCACTTCTGGGGTGAGGGGGAGCCCGAAATTGGAGTCCCCTGGCTCACCATGCTCGGCTCCAGAGGAGCCAATCATGGCAGGCTTGTCCGTTTCGGATGTGTCCTAACAGTGAAAACACCCATTTAGACCACATTATACTGTATGTGGTCTTCCAAGAAACTGGTTTAAGCACCAGTTAGCACCCATTAGAGACAGATAAATGCGTAAGCGGCTTTCCTGATCTGTCTCTAATGGGTGATGCTGTGTGGACATGGTTTTCCGGAAGTGTCTTTAATGGGTGCCGCTGTGCGACACGGTTTTCCCAATGTGTGCTTAATGAGTGTTAAAGGGTCTATGCAGAAGCACCCATATTGTCCACATATTAACACACTTTTAAGCTGGGTGGTTTTTGTTTGTTTGTTTTTTGGTTTTGTGTGCAGGTGTAGCTATCATGTATTATAATCTAGAAAATGGCTTTTGGATACTAAGATGTTTTATTGTTTTGTAGGATTTCATTAGGATTAGGACTGAGCAATTAAGGAAGCATACCCAAAAGCTACAAGTAATTTCACCCATGTAAAATAGCAACTTAAAGGGATTTTTTTTTTTTGCAATGGGTCTACTGTTTGACAAGAGGATTAAGCAATGCTTGTTCTAGTACTCACCATAGATAAAATTTGGTAAGAAATATATATCTAATATATTATCACACCAATTGTCTTGTGCACCACACTTTCAAATTACGTTACTCAAGATAATTTCCAAACAAACAACCAGAAGCAATATAGTAATACAAAATAATATATTATCAATCTAAACATGAAATGTAAAAATGCAAATTAAATACATGTCAAAATTCAGCAACACTCATGGTGTCTAGATACTCATGTTTTGAGTGAATACATGTATGAATGCGTGTTCTTTCAACCTAAAATGCAAAAAGAAATTCCAAAACAATTTGGTAAATAGAAATGAATTAATAATGGACTGAGATTAAGGGAACTAAGGGTGTTTTTCCACTGTCACCAGAAGTACCCATAAAGTACCCATTAATGGGTACTTAATGGCATTAATGTTCCCATTAAGGGGTACTTAATGGGTACTTCTAGTGACAGTGGAAAAACACCCTAAAAGTCAAAAAACCTTCTTTCACTGGTGTGCCCAGTTTTCTCTTTCCACTCAGCAAAATAAATAAAAAAGACTAGATCATATAAGAAAAGATGTGTAATTAGGCAGTCCCAGTTCTTTACTTAAACAACTTAAGAGAAATTTTATGTGGCTTGAGGCAAAATGTAAACAAGTGAAAATACATAAATCAGACATGCATGGCAGGTAAAACAGAAAGTCTCATCTGATGAGCTCCCAATCTGATTCAGGCTAGGAAAGAGCATAAAATGTTTGTTAAATTACTATAAACAAGAAGCTATTAAGCTACCTTGGGAAGAATTATAGCTGGCTATTACGAAAAGGAATAGCAGGAGTCTAGGAAAAGAAATAGAACCATGGAGAATAGAGATGGGCTGAAAAATTGATTCTTTCCCAGTTTTGAGCAAATGTTTTTGAATTCACAAAGCAGATTTGTGTTTAAATGGGTTCTCCATTTGTACAGAATACACTTAATGCATATTTTTACTTTCTGGTTCCACGTGAATGCAATGATATACAAACATATTTTTATGTCTTCACATTCAGTTCCAATGTATGTAATTATGCACACAATTTGCATAAATAATATTTGAGTTGCCTTCAGATGGCAAGAGCCCATTTAAGATCTAAACAAAATCCTATGATTATGTCTTGCTACCTCATGCCAGATGCAAAGAGTTTACCTTGCTATCGGTGGCTTTTTCACACTTGGCCCACTAATCACCTCACATTGCGCTCCCAGGCAGAGCATCTGCACTTCAAATCGGAAATGGCTCTTTCTATGCAGGAGCACATCATGAGATGACTACGTGTGGAGCATAATTAATTACTCCACACATGAACCTAACTTTACCTGTGCCAGAGCCAGTAAGGCTCCAGGTGGGCCCATTCTCATGCCTTCCAGTTTGGAAGATGTGCCAAATGGTCACCTGACACATTCCACAAGTGTGCTGACATGTCACATGACAAGCTGCATTGTGCAAGCATTTGTGTGCATCACATCAGGGTAGCCTCAGCCATTGCTCTGGCAGATACACACATGTCCACTGGCACCAGCAAAGAAGGATGGCAGTGCCCAGACACCCATTAGCACTGAAGGTAGGTGTTTGGACACATGAGGAGGGGGATGGCATGTGCTAGCATTCATCAGTGTGAATTCTACTACACACATGGGCAATTTCACCTTTCCTGTTCCCCAGACTAGAAGGGAAGTGAACATTTGTTCCTGGAGAGTGCCTACCAGGATAAACCTGAGAAGAACTACTGGAAGTCAATTAAGCACCCACTTTGTTTTGTTGTTTTCATGCATGTAGCCAGCTTTCAGAAGTCCCAGTTGATTCAGGAGGGTAAACATTGCTTTTACAAGAAACCCAACATAATTCCTGGATTTCTTGTGATATTATGGGTCTTCATGCCTAAATCAGCACTATATTGGGAATTTTATTTATTTATATAATATTTATATACCGCTTCTCATTGAGATATAATCTCAAAGTGGTATACAAAGAATTAAAAACAGCTAAAATCATAATAGTTATGTATATAAAAGAATTAAAATTAAAGATGGGACAGACTAATGATCTGCAGTCACATCTTAGGTTTAATCAGTTTCCAGGACATCCTCTGATTTCAGGGATCACATACCAACATACAGTACATTTGTCTGGATTATCCTCCCATCCCTGATTGAGATTAACCTGCATTTGGATTATCCCAACAATAAGTCCATTTCAACTGCAAGAAGGCAAGAAAAAAAGTCATATTTTCCTCAGGCAAAGGGCTGCTGGCCTCTGTCCCACATAAAGAGGGCAGCTAGCAGACTTTTGCCTGGTGCTAGAGGCAGCAGTCCAATTTGGTCACTGCCAGTCACAATGGGTACCACCCATGGACTCACCTTGCCTTGCCCTGGGAAGAGCATCCCATTGTGCTCAAATGTAGCATGGAGAGCTGGACAAGATTACTGACCTGGTTTGTCTGACGTGCCCTTACTCAGCCACTACCAGCCATGATCTGACTACACCACCCCCAGACTTACCTTGTCTCACCCCA
Organism: Aspidoscelis marmoratus; assembly: GCA_014337955.1. Taxonomy (NCBI): domain Eukaryota; kingdom Metazoa; phylum Chordata; class Lepidosauria; order Squamata; family Teiidae; genus Aspidoscelis; species Aspidoscelis marmoratus. The sequence goes on along the minus strand of MTQE01001134.1, from coordinate 74,556,542 downwards.
GTAGATGCAAACAAGCTAAAAACAATCTGAGTTCCCAGTACATTATAAAATGGAATATAATATTGTGGTATGACCAAATCCCAAATGGTTTACATCTTTGGCTGCATTCACCCACCTGGGTTTTTTTTAAGGTCAACTCTGAAGTGGATTCAAGATGTTTTTGAGACTGTTTCGAGATGGAATCATCCATGTGCCATTGTGCCTATACTAGAAAATGTGGATTAGAGACAGGATGAGAATGTGAGTGCCACTTACTCACATACTACTATTTCTGAGGCACTTGTGTGCTGCTTCTTTTATTACACATGAATGCAACCTTTGTTTCAGTGCCATTTTGGACCGTGAGCAATGTGTTGTGTACAATGGGTTCAGTTTTAAAGAGGACTGTGATGCTTTTGAATGGCATAAAATAAAATATTTCCCATGCAAATAGTTTTTCTTATTCTGAAGCAAAAAGAAATTACAATGAAAACAAACAACTAAAATCTTGTGTCCCAAGATTTTTCCCACAAAGGTGAAATGAAAGGTGATCCTTGCAGTTTTTTTAAAAAAGATATTTAATGATGATGATGCTTCTGTTGATGATGCTACTACCATTACAGCTGTAAACATTTTGAAACACCTTTACTATTACAATAATTTTTGCAATGAACTAACCAAAAATTGTGATGAAGCACAGTTTATATAAATGCTTTGAATATATCAAATCCCACTGAGTTCAAAGAGACTTAGTTAATTTGGCAGCTACCCTGTCTAACCACCCCAACTTAGCTAAGTGAAATATGGGAGTACAACCCAAGTAAATTGGTTCACTATACTGATATATTTCACTTTTACCAAAGTCTGTTTTAAAAACATTACCATTGCTTTTGGCTTCTGTAATAAGAGGGACCAGATGACACTCAAACAATTCTTCTTTTAGTGTGGTGAAGTATTCAATATTTTGGGGGATGGATGGGTTTGAAGTTACTCTTTTGCCCCCATTGTCTTCTCAAAGCCCTGGGCATCAACACTCCCTTTGAACCTCATTGTTTCCCTCTCTGAACCCTAAGATCTACTTTCTTTCTTTTATTTATCCAAACCTCTTAGGCTAAAGTGCAGGTATTATATAGACTTCCAACAGTGAAGTCAGTATGTTTTAAGACTACAAAAAGCTTCTGCCTTGGGGGTGAAAAGCATCAGTGGTAATATCAGACAGTAAAAATGAAGATTGCTTTCCTCCAGAAATTCCCATCTATCTCTCAAAATACTCTCTAAAGTCTAAACATTTGTAGGAATCCTGGAAGCAGAGTTAGCATTTTCCAGTTGATTCAGTAAGCATTCATCTGACAAAGGCCTTTTGTCCTTTGTCCTTTTTGTTCCTTCCTTTGTGACATCCTGAAGGCAGATAATTCAAAAAGGCTGATGGTCACTAAATGAGCTTCAAGCCAGCACTAAAATCATCCTCTGATGGCTCTGTGGTCAATACCTTGTAACTGACTTGGCATTTTTAGAAAACTAGGTCCATGAAGTTTACTTTTCTAAAGGAAGTAAGCTGTTAATTCATAAAACAATTAGGGAGGGAATAGAAAAAAAAATCAGCCAGTGTAATTTTTCTGCTTTATAAATCTATGGTGAGGACATGGTTGGAATATTGTGTACAATTCTGGTCACTGCACCACAAAAAGGACATGGTAGAAATGGAAAAGGTGCAGAAAAGGGCAACCAGAATGATTAAGGGTCTGGAACACCTCCCATATGAAACCGGACTGCAACGTCTAGGCCTCTTCAGTCTGGAAAGACAGCATCCCCATAGGGGCTAAAATCTGAGGTGGATTCAGATTTGGCATTGGGGGTCCCATTAAATCCTCCAATGCTCTGAATCCACTCTGGATTTTCCAGCCCTGTCTTCATGCCAGTTTTCTTTCCCTGGATTTTCCGGCTGACTCGGATTAAAGCTGAGTGAAGGAGGACAGTAGGCAGCTGGGTAAGTGAGTGAAGGGGTGTGACATGGCTGCTGGCTGTCCTTCGCTCAGCTTTTTCTTTTCCCCTGTTGAAATGGGGGGGGGAGAGAAAGGAAGGTAGCTGAGGATGTTGGGAGGCTTTGGATGTGGCACCCCCTCGCTCACTTACCTGGACACCGGCTGTCATCCTTCACTTGGCTTAGGACAAGGAGGAGGCTGCCAGTGGTGACGGCTTGCCATGCTGTACTGTGCCACACCGCTTGCAGGTGTGCTTGTGCATACCTGTGGGTTCTGTGGGAACAGCCGGATGCGTGCTCAGTGCTGTTCCTGGTGTCCAACCCAACCCTCAGCAGAACCCGGTGCAAACCCAGATCAGAGTAATCTGGGTTTGCTCCAGATTCGCAGTAGGTGGGAACGCGGCTAAGGGGAAGTATTTCTTCACCCAGAGGTCACCAGTTTATGGAATTTGCTGCCAGAAGAGGTTGTAAGCCTAGATGGCATTACGGAAGGGTTAAACAAGTTTATGTATCAATGGCTAGTAGAATGGATGCCTAAGTACATCTTTCAGGCTGGGGACACAAGCACGATACTTCTAAGGCCATTTGCTGGGATTTGAGAGCAGGAAAATGATTGCCCTTGTCTCTGCTTGAGATGCCCATGAGCATTTGGTGGGCCATTGTGTGCGACGGGACACTGTACTAGATGGGCTGTGGCCTGATCCAACAGGGCTCCTCTTATGTTCTTATGTTCTTATCTTTCCAGCTCTCTGGCTCAGTCTGGATAGGTCCTGGAGTTTGCTGGGATCAATCTGCCACTCTCTGCTCCTGGGAGTGGCAGATCGATCCTAGCAAGCCCTGGGACCTATCCAGACTGAGCCAGGGGGGTGGAAAGGTAGGTAGGGTGTGGGGGACTGGGGGGCGGCACACATGTCTTGCTAATGGCCATCCACCAGCCCTGACTGAATGACCACTGTAACTTTTTTTCTCATCTCTACTAGTAAACTTTGCTTACTTTCCCTAGAATACTGGTACTATTACCCTTTCTGCACTCACCTGCATTTAGTGTGGATGATTGGGTCCGGAATATCCAGAGCTGAATTTGCACTGTCAGCCTGTAGTATGTCAATAGGCAACCTCTGGACCAGAGCGTCTGTGGTGTCAGGAGGTGTTTACAGCAAAGAAATGTCCCGTGCCTGCCCAGAAGTTGCCTAATTACATACTAGTTGTGGAGCACAGAATTGTGCACTGGAAGCTCACCAACCTTTACCCCAACTTTCCTGAAAACATCCAGCCATTGAGCATTCACACCTCTGCCAGCTGTGAAGGTCATTGGAGCTGCCACGCAAGAGAGCTGACAGCTCTGCTGGCCCCCTGACTAGACTGCACAGCATGTCAGCATCATCATAGTGATGGCACTGATGCAGCTTGGCAATCAAACAGAGGTAAATGTTCGGTCACGTGGGGGGTAGGCTAAAGTGAAAGGGTCAGCTATATCAAATTGACTGGAAGTAAACTGAGAGTAGGTGAAGGATTTCCATTCAAATTAACAAATAGTTAATAGTTATGGAATAACATTATTCAGTTTGCAACGCCTTGTGAATTAAGAATACTAAAGAACTCAGAAAAAGTGCAACATTGTAAAATGAACTGGATTTTGCAGTAAACTAGGAAATCATTGTTGCCTCAAGGCAATGAAACAAAAGTTTGAGGTTTGAATAATATTTAATATAGAATTGAGGTCCATGTGATCTACTCTTTTAAGGTTCTGGTACAATTTCCACAGAATGCAGTTATTTAATGTCATTGCTAATTATTATTGTTGTTGCTTACCTTAAAAAAGCAAACCTGATTTATATCTCCAGCTGTTGAGGTCTGAGATATTCCATCCCCAAAAGAAAAATAATGTACCAATGGAATGTACCAATCAGTTTGATTAGCCAATAATTTTGACTCTAGGAATACATTATTGCTGAAATTATGGATGTTGAAGAGAGCGCTCCTTAAGAATTCAGAAGAAGTTTTAGATACTATTAAAATATTTTTTCAATGTTATATTCTTTATTTGCAAAGAAAATAAACATACCTATAACATTTGATGAAATTTCTAGTAGCTTAAAGAATGAGAAACTTCTGATTTATGGTTTATTTTTTAAGCACTCTTTTACAGAGCATTCTAAGATATTATCTTCACATTTATTGTCTCTTTTTAAATAGGTTCCAAGTACTAGTTTCTTTCCAGAACTATGAAAGAATTTGCAAAGGATTATATTTTCAAAACCTAATAGACTTCAGCATCTTCCAGAGCCTTAGATAAGACAAAGAAACAAAACAGATGAGAAGTAGAGGACAACTGTATCAACTATCAAGGGGTTCTTGTTTTGTTTAGTGCTCATATCACACACACACACACACACACACACACACACACACACACACATCAATGAATTGGTGCAACTCAAGATACAGCACCCCATTTTTGTTAGAGAAGGAGATAAACTGTTAATAATTTAAACTGGGAAACTGGAAAAAGGGGGAGAATGAAGCAGTGGGGAGAAATACAGTAAAAAAAGGAAGGGGAAAAGAGGAAGTAGGGACATTTTCCTGGGATGTTTCTTGGCCAAGGATGAACTTTACAGGGAGGAAAGTGAATCAGTGTTGCCAAAACACAAATGGGATTTTGCTGAGACCAAACTCAGTCATAGCAAGCAGAAGGTTAAAGCAAATTGGCAAACATGTCCAGTGGTTAGACGCAGGCGGAATTTTCAGAAACCTCATGAATAACCAGGTGTAAATGTCTTCTCAGATACTGAACCACCCAATTCTTCTGAAACCAACCCAGGACTTCACTAACTGCCAGGTAAAGTGCTGTGGCGATGGCAATGGCTGTTGCCACGGTGATTGGGTAACACAGCATGCAACTGGTAGCTGTGCCACCCTTCCCCAGATTATGCAGATGCTAGAGCATCCTGGATCTTACCAACTGGCCAAGTGCAAAAAGTCCCATTGTCTGAGCAAGACTTCATGGACAGTGAATTAGACACTCAGAGACCAGCTAACTATATCCTGCTAGCACCAAGCAGTTCAAGACCAGGCTGTCTCAGACCTCGGCCGTAGTAAAACAACTCAAAGCCTCAAAGTAGAAGAGAAAGCTCAGATCTCTTCCTTCAAACCAGATATGATTTCAGCAATTATCTTCTTAGGAGCAGAATAACACACAACAAACACATACAGTTTAGCTCTTCACATATGTCAGATGCACGGAAGTGAAATGGTGACACTAGAGGAAAAGTGCAGCAACAGAGCGAGTGGACCTTGGGTGAAAAAAAAAAAGACAGAATGGTCTCAGTGCAATCCAAAGACACTGCAAGGAAGTGAGCACTTACTCTTATAGCCCAAAATGTTTCCTCCAGCTATGACGCCAAGAGTTTGGGTGGAAACAGGAATAAAAAATAGTCTGACAAATTCCAGAACAGGTAAGCAAGTTGCAGTGATTAAACCAATATTTTGGACTGGGTACCCACATTAGCATAATCTGGAAGGTCGCTTATCTGATCAAATGATATCTTCCTATTGCAGTTTAGCAGAATTAAGTTGTCACACACACAGCCTGCTCCAGCCAAGCAGCTTTCAGCTTTCCCCCTTTCCATTTTTAAAGATCAAGGAAGGAGGCTGGGAGGGAAACAGGCAGGACTGCTTATGAAAGGCAAGATTGCTTGATCTTTAGGCATGTGTGTGTGTGAGGGGAAGCATGGAAACATTGTTATAAGGTGTGAAGTGGGTGAATTGTTACAATGAAACCCTCTGCTGTAGAGGGGAAACCTGGCATTTTAACTGACAAAGTGCTGTCCTACAAGGTGAAATCCCACCCATTTCATGACACATCTGTCCCAGTACTGCTGTAGCGTTCCCACAGCAATAAGGAAGAAGCATTTTAAAAGCAAAAACAGAAAAAAAACACCTGATAAACCAGGTGTTTATTTATTTATTTATTTTAGCCAAATAATCCTCAAAATACCCCTGAAATTGATTGGGAATGGGGACGAAGAGGACCCAAACCATTTCTAAGCTGCTTTAAATGATTGGGAATGGGGATAAAGAGGGTCCAAACTGTTTTTAAACTGCTTTATTCCATGAGTGGGAATTCAGCTAATAAGTGCTTTACAGAGATAAAGTAATATCTTTAAAGCATTATCGTCACTTTGATTGTTACTCCTCAGTTTTAATAGAATGGTAAAATTGTTTTATTTGAAAAGTGCATTATTTTATTTTATAATGGTAATAATGGCTAATTATTTGTTTTTGTGCTAGATTTTTTTAAAAAATATATTAGAACACTATTTGTCCAATGAAAGGCATTATGTAGATAATAATATTTATCACTAAACATTATATTATTAACATTATTACTATTATAGCTCTGAATAATAGAAATTGCAGTGTGATCCCTTATTTCCTGTGTTGACATAAGACAAATAAATGCATCATGGTATTAATATTATTCTTCTCTTACTGAGGTCTATTTTTAACAGATGACTTCCGTATTTACACGGTAGAGTAAATCTGACATGAAAATATAAGACCTCAATGTTGCTGAACAAAAGGTAAAGAAAACTGAACTTAGCTTGTAATAAATGGATTGCTTTGTAAAAGAATATGTCAGCCATTGAGTAATACGGCATATATTTGACTGGATCATTTTTTATGCAGTAAGAAACCACTAGATGGCTTTCGTTGCAAATTGCAGAAGCATTGTGGCTTAATATATTACCCATATGCAGGAACATATATCTATATATTGACAGATAGCTATGACAGACAAATAAATAGATCATAAGGAAGGAGAACTATTTGCAAAGTACTGAAAGGAGACTGATTCCTTTTATGTATAGTTCTAGAATTAAAGACGCTGGCAAATGAAAATACTTAAGAGGATAACATCACTTCTTTAGTCAGATTTTCAGCCCTCCCAAAGTCTGGGCCTGTTTAGCCATTGTTCCCACAATCTATGTCATGGGGGATGGGAATGACAGGGAAGACATATCTGTTGCCTAGGCAACCAGGTGAATACTTTCAGCCTTGCCACGTTGTGCTAGTAGCCTCATTACTCTTCATTGCCTCAACTGTTTTGCCCCAGACCACTTCTGATCATGCATAACACATGAGTCACTGGGGCATTATGGGAACAATGTGTACTTTCAAACCCACATTCAAATGGCATGCCACTGAAAACGTACCTAGTAAAAGAGACAATACATGAATTTAAATAAGCATTCATACTCTATAACATCCAGTGTGGAAAACAAAAGAAAATCCCAACAAATGGCTAAAATAATATATAGCACAGAGGGGAGGATTATGGTGCCAGGAATGACTGCCAGACCACTGGACTCTTTTTTTTACCCTTAGGAGCACTGTTTTACAGTGCTTACAGCCCTATTTCCATGGGCAGTTTTGCTTGCCCCCTTCGAAGCTCTCATGTGGGGTCCCTCAGGGATTGTTCTTGTTCCTCATGCTTTTCAACTTCTATATAAGACCACTGGGAAAGGTCATCAAAGATTTGGGAGTGAGGTATCACCAGTATACTCTGTATGTCAGTTCGATTTGATTCATGTGAGAAATTTCAGATTCTAGACTGGTATGCAGAGACATTGATGGACTGGATTAAGTCCAATTTATTGAAAACAAAGTCAGATAAGATGAAAGTAATATGTGTGCTGGGATCTTAAATTAGGAAAGCAAAACAAGGGCCTTTCCACACAAGCTCTAAAAACGGATTTAGAGCCAGATGTGGAACGGATTTAGACCTGGCTTCCGCATAGGGGATGGAATTAGGACCCCTTTGAGGAAGCCGCGTCAGGCATATTGGCAGGCAAAAAAGGTTATTTAAACTGTTTTTGCCGCTGAAATCCTACCCAGATGTAAGACCTGAAAAATCAGGTCTTACATCGGGCTTTCCCCCTGAAAACGGTTTGGAAACTAAGGTTTCCGCACTGGAGGGGGAAAAGCCAGATTGCTGGTGCATGACCAGCTGTCAAAGAGGCAGAGCGCATGCTCTGCCACTCTGACAGGTGGGCGATCCGGCAGCCAGCTTCTCTGCCTTCCCTCTGCCAGAGAACGGAGGATCCTCCGTTCTCTGGCAAGGGTAAGGCAGCTCCTTCTCCTAATCTCACCCCCAGCCGACCGAGAGTCCCTCCGACTTACCTGATCGTCTGCAGCTCATTTCTGAAGCTGGCAGCACCAGCGCCAATCATGCATGTGCGCGCTGCGGCCATGCCGGTCCCAGCAGCCCAGGACTACATTTCCCAGCATCCCTGGGGTGCTGGGACCGGCAGGGCTGCGGTGCGCACATGTGCGATTGGCGCCGGCACTGCCAGCTTCAGAATTGAGCTGCAGATGATCGGGTAAGTCGGAGGGACTCTCGGTGGGCTGGGGGTGAGATTAGGAGTAGGAGCTGCCTTACCCTTGCCAGAGAATGGAGGATCCTCTGTTCTCTGGCAGAGGGAAGGCAGGGAAGCTGGTTGCTGGATCGCCCACCTGTCAGAGTGGCAGAGCATGCGCTCCGCCTCTCTGACAGCTAGGCAGGCACCAGCAGGGCCAGTTTGGGATGGGTGCTGGTGCACTTGCACAGCACCCACCCCAAACTGTTTCCAAATCCGGTCCTGCCGCCGCTGGCCAGCACGTGTGCGTACGCGCGGGGTCTCCGGGAAACCGTTCCTGTTTGGAACAGATTCCCCTTTAAAAACGTTTTGTCAGAAAACGGATCTTTTAGATCCATTTTTGGCGGCGTGTGCGAAAAGGCCCCAACTTTCTTGATGTGGGTGGGGGGAGACTGATTCAGGGTTTGGGTGTACTAGATCCACAGCTGTTGCTTAAACTCAACTGGCAGTTTTGGCTAAAGGCTCATACTTCTGGCTCAGATTGATTAGACAATTAGGGTGCTTCTGCACAGGGGCTAATTAATCTGGGTCTACTGCACCCGGATTTAGTAAAACCGGATCCCAGGGGAACCGGTTTCACCAAAACCAGATCCCTGGTAGATCCAGATATAGGGGGTAGATCCACATCTAACAGATGTGGATCTACCCCTCAGCCTGTGCCGCCGCACATGCAGCATAGATCCAGATTGGAGACGGGTGCTGTGCGGACGTACAGCACCTGCCTCCCATCCGTGCCCCTGGGCCGGAGCCAAGCATGGCGAGCCGGGGGACCTCGCTGCCGCGGCTCGGTCTCACCCCAGAAGTGGCGGATTGCCACTTCTGGAGCCAGGGCGAGCCTCCCTAAAGCCCACCCTAGCCCATCCTGGGGGGAGCACGGTGAATCCCCTCCTTACCTCGTCAGCGTCGCACCGATTCTGAGACGAGGCACCCAGGATGCAGTGCGCCTGCATCCTGCGCACCTCCTGAGTGGCTGGGGCTGCTACTGCCGAGGGCGAGCTGTGGCAGCGAGGTCCCCTGACTTGCCATGCTTGGCTCCGGTGAACCAATCATGGCAGGCCGGGGGAGGGCCCTGGGTAGGCACACTTGCGTCGTGCGGACCGCATCCTAAGTGGATGCATTTTCATGGCGCAAGACCACATAATATGTGGTGTGCCAAAAACACCCATTAAGCATGGATAGGTGTGGACACACCTACCTGAAGTGTGCTACTTAGACCCCGCAAATGTGGATGCACCGCCGAAAACCGCTTTCAAAGCGGTGTTGCTGTGCGGACACACCTCACTAGAAGTGTGCCAAACAACAACATGTTTGCGGATTAGCCGTACCCAAAGTGTGCTTAATGGGTGTTAAAAGGCCTGTGCGGAAGCACCCTTAAAGACCTTGTTGATTAAGATTGGCTGGCTACAGTGATCCATGCTGTTGTGACCTCAGGGTTAAATAACTTCAATTCTCCCTAAGTGGAGGCACATCAGAAGGCTACTCAGATGCTAGAACTAGGGGAGACTAGCTGTGACTTCTGGATGGGCTTACATTAAAATGTTTTTTAAAGATCTACACTGGTTGCCAGTTTGCTCCAGGGTCCAATTCAAGTTTTTGATTCTGATATTTAAAGCTATAAACAATGTGGCCTCCAATATTTGAGGGTTGACTTCTGCATGTACAGCCTTGTCCATCACAGGGTCTCTTGCAAGGGGCCTACCAGTAAAATGTGGTTGAATCTGGTCTTTTTCTATAGCAAGACAGTTTAACCCTACTAAGGCAATGTCAGCTTGGACCACTGAAAATTTGCTGAAAATATGAGACTGGCTGTTAAGCAAATTTTTAGAAGCAGAAAAATTCCTGGAGAAGTTTCCCTTAGTAACTGTTTCATAAATATTCTTCTCACACTTACTTCATATTTGAGGAGGAAGGCTTTAGAACAAAATATTTTGTTTGCTATTAGACTTGAAGCAAAAGTTATTAGGGATCTGACAGTGATATAATTATAAAATGGGCATTCTGCTTTGCTAATGTCTTCAGGAGTAACCGCAAAAGGAATCAAAGGTTGAATACGACAGACCAAATATATCTTGCACTGGAGTTGAGTCGGCAGCCATCTAGGTTTGGGAAAATTAATGAAAGCTAGTTCATCTGGGATCAGCTGGAGATGCCAAGGCTTAGCAATGACATTAAAGGACTTAATAAGTTCAGTGTGGAAGGAAGATGGGGAATGCGAATGTTGAGTTTCAGTAAAGTAATTATCATTTGTGTTGGTCAGCTGATTCCCCTGACATGGAAAGGTATTATCTATAATTTCAAAGTTTAAATTTTCTATCTCTTTAGTAAGAGAAACTTTATGAAACTTTGAAGCTTTGGGGTTTTTTTGCCCCTTTATTACCCAAGAACTTAGGCTGTTTCTGCACTTACTGTTTGCATCTCAGAACAGAGTGGAACACTCATTTCCAGGGTATACAACCTACTCCACACTTAAAATCGGTGACCGTAAAAGCTAAAAAAACCACAACCCACTCTTCTCAGTAGATCATTACACAGGATGAGACTGTGGCACTAAATTAGTACTGTATCCCACTTCAGCTATGGACTGCAATCCACAATTGTTCTACCGTACCAGACCATGGGCTTGTGTGCAGACTGTGCACATCTGTGGGATGGTATTCCAAACCTGGGGCCTATTCGCACTTGACCTTTTTCTGGAGTATATCTCAGGATAGGGGTCTGTGGTCCTCATGCTAATGCAGACTCTGGCAGACCTCACTTTGGGCCTGCTGAAGCCTGTACTAGCATATGGACAGCAAGTCCCTATTCCAGGATATATTCCAGAATAAAGCCAAGTGCAAATAGGCCCCTGATTCCATTTCAGCTGGGCAGCCTGAATTGGCACCAAACATGCAACACTTTTGGGCACCTTGCAAAAAAGTCCTAGCTGGAAGACCATAGAATTTCAACCCCAGCCTCTTAAGTTGGGCTTAATGGAGTGTCCACATTGTGGTACTGGACAGCCAACCTAGTGTGGAAATGGTCTCTGTGGCCAAACTATCTCTGTTCAGAAAGGTTGCAGTTTGTTAAGAATTGGAGTTTGAAGCATACACTTCCAGCCAATGCTGCCACCTAAGCCTCTTGTGTGGGCCATTTTGCTTCTCCAGTGTCCTCTTCTATAGATGGCTTGCTGTTCACAACATAACATGCATAATGAGTTTGGGAATGCAGAAATGTTCAGCTGCAGCTACACTAATATCAGCAAAATGCCTTTTACGCTTGGCATACAAATCAACTGCATGTATGAGACAAGTGAGTAAGTTAAAGGGATTTTTTATTATTTTTAGTTGCTCATTTTAACAAAAGTTGGGGAAATACTTGAAGGATGGGATCCTATGCCTGCTCAGCTGGAATTCAATAACCTTTACTTTTGAGTTGCTTTGTATATGATTGCATTGTAAGACTGAAAGCAAAACTAGTTAGAATCTACTGAAATGCCATTGAGAATAGGTTAATACATTCTGTTTGATGTAATCCATAAAAAAGCCACCATTTCCCCCCACCCACAAAAAAGAAAAAAATCTACATATATATTACTGGAATAAACTATTCCAATTGAACTTAGAATATTGAGGCTTGAGAACGACTTTTCCCCATACTGCGGCTTCATAAATCATCCTGCCTTTAATTACTGAGCCGTGGTATTACATACATACAGTACTATATGTAATAATTCTGATATAAGGGGAAAATTTCCTGACATTAATTCTAACCTCCTGTTTTGCTGATCTTTTCTGTGTTTCAGACTGTGCAAGGGACCCAGCTTGATTTTAGGAGCTGCATGCATAATCAGAATTATGTGAGCATTTTTTTTTCACTCATTGTGGGGGGTGGAAGCATAGAATGAAAAGCAAGGAACAAGATTTAATTTAGATAGTCAGGAAAGGAGAGACAGAGAGAGATGCTACATATTTTGTTTGATAGTAGAATTTCCATATTAAGAACTAACAAATAAATAGATCTCAAAATACTGCAGGAACCAGATAAATACAGAGACAGGTATAGTGGTTCAGAGAGCCAAATCAATAAATACAAGTGACATCTGGATCATCCCTCCTGGCTAAAAGTACTGACCTGGAAGCTTATGAACATTTCTAATCCAGAAGATACAGGTGAGAAAATGTTACAAATCCTTCTGATTTTGATAAACAGTATTGATACAGATCAAGAGAAGCAAGTACATGAAAGCAGACCTTGGTTGGTTTGGGAGTAGTCAAACTTTGCCTTTCAGATGTTGCAAAATTACAGCTCCCATAAGCTTCAGCCATTGCAATAAAAACAACAAGGGGTAATAGGAGCTGTGGATTTAAAAAAATCTGGAGGCCCCAATTTGGTTGTATTTGGTGGGATAACAATGCTCAACATGAGGGAACATGTAATAATGCAATATTAGGTTGATGGTTTTATAAAGGAAAGGGTGTCTCTTCCCAGTATAAGGACTAAAAATAAACAGCAGTAGAAATGGATTGTTAGGATGATGACAACAGCCATTCTGGATTCTGACTAGAGAAAGTTCAAAGAACAGTGATGTATATAAACTAACTTGGCTGGCTTAGTTTGCATCTACACAGGCCACAGCCTTTTTTTCTTTAGTTAACTGGGGGGCTCAAAATGGTGAAAGCCAACCAGTAAGTTTGAATTTTGCTTATTTAACCCATCACAGACCCCATGTTAAGGGGGGAAAAACGGCTATGCTTAAATTTGGCAGACAAAGTTGGCACATGGATATATGAAGATGAGTGCATTTTGAAACTGTCATTTAAAAATGTGGCTTTTTGAAACCACATACTCATTTTCCAGTGATTTTCTCCTGCTCCTCCCCTGTACTCACTACAGAAATCACCCAGAAGCAGCATCTACCGTTCCTTTCGCTTAATGCCATAAAGGTTACTTACCCCAAACTCTCCAAAGAACACACTTTAGATTCCTTAGGACAGATATGGAGCATGACGGGTGTAATTGTATGTGATGGGAATGCCCCTTCATCACCCTCTGTGTCGTTCCAGTTCAGATGTATGGATATAATCTCAATATAAGAAATCTATAAACTGGTTTGAATGAAATCACTTCTTGGCCTGATTTCCCTGGTACCAGCAATAAAGGTAAACTTTGTTTTAATTTCAAAGCTTGCCATAATTTTAACTTTTGCTGGACTTCCATGGTTAAAAAAACCAGCTGATCAATACTATTTTTGGAGATGGGAAGAACAAGTATTAGTCCTTGAAAGAGATTAAATCATTCAAGGGGATGTGGGCATTGTGATGCAGACATATATTCAAATAAGCAGTCTAATGCCAGTGAAACAATGCATGAAGAAATAGCATCTAGATTGTAACTGAAATAATTCAAAAATGCAGCCTAACCAATTTTTTAATTGGAGCACACACACACACAAATGAAGCTGTGGAAAGGAATACTTCCATCCATATGGATTTGCCCATACATTGAGATTGGCTGGAAAGAGCTGCTTAGTAGTATTTTTATCTTCAGTAGCACAAAGTATGGGAACCAGTGAAAAAGGCTTTTCTGTTACACACTACAGGCTCTGGAATGACTTCATCTCTTGAGACCATCAAACAGCATCATAGTAGGTGGCTAGTGGAGATGCAAGTCTCTTCATCAAGGTGTTTGAATGAAGATGTTCTGTCTTCCTCCTCTGTTCACTGTGGCAGTGTTCGAGCACAGGGATGTATCAAACACGCAGCACACACTACTTGGTTGCTTAAATAATGCCTGCCTTGTGACTCAGTGACCAAATGCTGGGGATCGGAGGTCCATTCCCACAATTGAACCCAGCCGCCACCACAACCACACCTGCGTGGATGCCACCTCCCCTGCCCACCGACCACAGGGAACCAGAAGAAGAGTGAATGGTCGCACCACTGGACACTCCAGGTAAGCTTTGGTCAACATTGGCAAAGGTATGGAGCATGATTTGGTACTCCACACTTAATCAACAATTAATAGACTTCTGAGGAGGCAGGACATGCTTGGAGGCTGTAACAGCCTTCTCAAAGTGCAGATGCTCTTCCTCAGAAGTTCACTAATTGTTGACTACCGGTCGAAGTGTGAATAGGCCTCAGATCTGGAGACTGACAAAAAGGATGGACAATTGCATTGCTTGGGGGGGG
>MTQE01001134.1:74512989-74528020 GCA_014337955.1 Aspidoscelis marmoratus | reverse complement strand
AAACCCCCGTGCGAAAACGTCTCTGGATCGGTAAGCAGCACCTGTGCCCCAGGGAGCAAAAAGCACTCCTCCAGGCTCTGAGTCTAGGAACTTTTGCTCCTAGCCTTTGGGGGCATGGGGAGGCATCTGTGAATCTCTCATGAACTTCATGGTCTCAGGGATGTATAGGCCAGATCAACACCTTCAGTACAGATGGCAAACAGTTCCATGTGAAATGGATCACTGGGCCCAGTTATTCCAGACCCAGTGATTCATGCCACATCCCCATGCAAGCCATTTGGAGAAGGGTTGGAATGCATGGGACCAGGAGAGGATCTGAGAACACTTCCAGCCCGTCCCCATGCCATTCCCGGCAATGCAGGCTAGGTACAGGTTGGGTGTGGATGGAGGCATCCCCATGCAAACCATGTCAAACCCTGCCATGGGGGAGCAGCACCCCCTCCTTTCTGCCCCCTCTCTCCTCATTGGAAGCTGGATTGATGTCAGCCCACCCCTGTGCAGCATCCCCTCCTTCCTTAGCAGCACTGAAAGCCAGGACTGGGGTGGGAGACATGAAAAAAAAGATAAAATAAAGCTTACTTCATAATAGTACATTTATAAATAATTTTAAAAGACTGAAAGCTGCTACAAGGTTTAGTGGCAGCCAGGTGCTTGAGCAGGTTTGCACACCTCTGCTCCACCTGGAACCACGAGAACGCCTGCCAAGTTTAAAAGGGAGAAAATCAAGCCTTTAATTCATGATCGACTTGGTGATCAGCAAACAGGGGTTGAATTTTTTTGGAACTGGCATTAAATCAAGCCATTATCCTGCCTGCCTTGGCAATCAGAAAATAGGGGTGGAAATATTTCCATGGAAAATGCACAAAAATTAAGCCAGTATCCTGCCTGTCTTGGTGATGGGGATTTTAAAATGTCAGGGGCTGCGATCTCCAATGCACAGGGCAGGAACAGCAAGCACACCCCACCTCCCAATGATGTGAGCACCAATCTCCTCCCCAGATAGCCCGCAATCGTCCCTATGTGCAGGCTCGGCTCACTGGCAATACGTGCCGGACCCCCAAACTGTGCCAAGACTTGTTTTTTCAGGTATCAAATTTGGTCCTGGTCAGGCACAGTTTGGGGGATTTAGTCCGCTTTCCAAATCCAAAACGCATGGGGAGGCACCTTGCTGATCCCGCATTCGTAACCGTACTAAACATGCATGGGGATGCAGCCCATATTTAGGGTAGGTAAGTGCAGAAAGGGTCTTTGATTCACAAAAGCACCTTAGAGACACCAGCATGTGGACTTTGTATTCTCAATCCTCAATCCTCAATTCTTTGTATTCCCGAGATGGGCTGTGGCCTGATCCAGCAGGGCTTCTCTTATGTTCTTATGTTCTTATTCCACCAGCTATTCAAGTCTGGAATTTTCATAACAGAAGTTAGGAGCAGACTGGCATGTGAACAATCCCACCTTGGAACCATGTCTAAGTCACACCTCAGCTGCCTTAAAGGTGTTCTTTCTTTCTTTCTTTCTTTCTTTCTTTCTTTCTTTCTTTCTTTCTTTCTTTCTTTCTTTCTTTCTTTCTTTCTTTCTTTCTTTCTTTCTGTGTGTGAATGTAGTCTTAACGTGTGAATCCAAAAACTTCTGTGTTTTTTTGACTACATTAATTCTTGTGTTAAATGTTGTTATCTGAAGGAATATGGAATAAACAAAACCCAAACATATTTCATTATCACAAAGGTGAATAGCAGTAGAGCTTAGAAACAACTTTGGCTTCACAATTATTGAAGTAATAGCCCTTCGGTCATTTTGAATGTGTCAAAGTATGGACTTATTGCTTGGCCCTTTAGAGTTCTGGTCTGAATCTCTCTCTCCCTCTTGTATTTATACATTTGCCCCCAAACAACATTGTTCCTATTCCATTTAGCAAGGAAGTGTACAAATTGATTTCCATGTCAGAACCAATCAATATTTATGTGCATTAATTTTTTATTTCTTGCATCTAGCTGAGGAAGACATGAATCTTTGTGCTCTCTTAAACAGTCATCCTCTGGCAGCACTTTAATAGTCTGGCGCCATCAACACCATCCAACAATTACCCAAAGATCAGAATAGAATAATTAAATGCTCAGCAAAGCATGTTACGTGGTATCTGATTGTCATTCTTTTTTTAAAAAATCTGAACTATGGGGCTTTTCCAGACTTTACAGAATGCTGACATTTCCCTGAAGTGCACCAGAATCAACTACTGGGAGCTCACCATGGGCAGCCACTTTGGTTTTGCTTCTTTCATGTGTGCAGTGAACTCCCAGAGGTTGATTTTGATATAGTGCCAAATGCTGTCACAACAAAGTTCAGATTTTTAGAGGTATAGGCCAGCAGCGCCTTGACATAGTGCCAGAGCTGTCTGCTGAACTCATCACAATGCTGGTATGTTGCCAATATTTTTTAGTGGATCTGAAGACAATTCATACCACCTCTTAGTTTAGATCCTCAATATTCATCAGGCATGGTTATCTATGTTTTTTTTTCCTTTTCTTTCTTTTTTAATAAAACAAATAAATAAATTGGATTTTAATTCTGTTTATTGTATTGGTTTTGTTGTACTCCATTCTGAGATCTTAAGACAGAAAAACAAACAATAAATCTATGGACAATAAGAAATACCTCATGGAATTCAGGGATATTTCAATATCAAAAGCATTAAGAAGTGGATGTCCTGTAATGAAATTCTTGTTAACTCACTGCTTATGTAGAACAACATCTTGTTTTCTCTGTTATGTTCCACAGGAGACAGAACCCTTCTCAGCATGTTATTCACCTGAGAGAAATAAAATTAAGTGAGGGATTTCAACTCCCTTTCTGAGAATCTCTCTCATCACTTTTCTAGCTATCTCAAGATGAGATGGCTACTTTGCCAGTTCCATGGACTACAATAAGATGATTCAGTTGAGTTAGCTGATTGACAGACAGCAATGACAGCTGCACAGCTAGGTTGACTTCAAGGGCACCCTGGCTAAATCTAGGCTCTGAAGAAACTTCTGCCAATATGGGTAGGACCACTTTTGGTCTGGATTAAGGGGTGCAAAGTAAAATCAAAACAGCAGCTCACAATGCATGGCATGGGCCATCACTATTGTCATGTTGCTGGGTTTGCCTTTGGAGACCAGTTTCAACTTTCAATGTTTTCGGCTGGGGCTTTTTCATCAGGCACCCAGATATGACCTACTTCAATGAGTCAATGACCATTTCCAAGAGTCCAGCAGGGCCCACTTTAATATCTCATTTTATGGGGACCTGATTTTCCACAGGAAGTACAGTCTTGCAGTGGACTAGTCCACAATGCAAACCATGTATTCCTCTTGAGCTGCTGAGTGTAAGCAGCAGCCTAGTTCATCTGACAGCCTCAGTTTTAAGTGTCCCTCAAACCCAACTGCTGACATTTGAAGAAATCAGAAGTGAGATTTCTGATTGAACCTTTGCTCTCTTCCACTACCCTGTTAGGCCTATTCAAATCATTGATACTATTTTGCCCAATTCCTATGTGAAGCAGAATCTGCACAGTAGTAGATGCCTGATGGACCAGAGTACTTGCTCCAGCCCTGGAAGCAGGAGTTGTGTTGTTTACAAGCCCTTTCCCCATGCTAACATAAAAGTTGGGGAATGACCAGGGCCATTAATGAATATGTAGTAAATAACCCCAGAAATTGGCAATTTTCTGCATATCCCTTAATGTCGCCAGATGGATAGCATGCCTGGCAACTTATAAGTGTGACCACTGCCCATCTGCATGGCTGTGGCAGATAAGAAGGAGGGTGGCAAGTTGCCTCTGAGTCACTTTTGATGCTGTGTACAAATGATACCTCTTAGAGTATTTGTCATCCATTCAAGATGGGCTGCAGATTTTTCTCAGGCACTTTTTGTACATCATTCAGGTTCTGCTTACAACTGGGCTAGAACAGGAAATGGGAAAAGTCCCATTGGCTGCAAATCCTATATCAGGCCTATAGTTGTAATAAACCTTTCTACTCAAGCCCTTTATAACTGCAGATATGTTTCCCATTTTTGAGAATGATGGAAGCACAAATGAATCAATATCTTACAGAGAGGCAGGTGGAATCTTGTAGATCCAAAATATTTAGAGTGTGAAAGCTGAATCTTATTAGTGATAGATAAACTAACTAAAAATGGATGAATGAATAGATGAATGAATAAATGAATGAATTGAACCACCATTTAAAACGCTAGTTCAATGTACTGAAACTAATTGAAGACAACTCTTTCTTTATTATGCAAGCATATAAACAAATATATTGCCCACCCAGCAGATTTTCAAGTTACTTGTTTTGTAGGTGGATTTTCAAATGAATTCAATTCCAGCTATATTATGTAACTAGAGAGAATGTAACCAAGGTGGCAAACAACACTAAAGCAGATAAAAAAGCCAATCCTATTAAATGGATCGCACTGTAGTTCAGTAACAAAAGGTCAACAAAGGAATGCTGTGTTTAACCATTATGAAAAAGAGCTCCGAAAGAAAATGAAACCAACTAAATGCTGATCCTGATCCTCATTGAGACAGAAAGCTTTACCTGTCAGTACACAATCATAAAAGAAGGAACAAACCTTCCTCCACTGGAGGCTGTTCTGAAGTTTAGAAACATCACTTTAGCAAGTTCTTAAATCAGGATAATAGAATAGTAGCACAGAAGATGCCTGAGTTGGTAAGGTGGTAAAGAAGTCTTTTGTGGTTTTGAATTAATTAAAATTTCATTTCAAATATAATTTCTTCTCTTAGAGCAAGAAGATACAAAGGTAGGAAGTAGGCCCTTCCTGAACTTGGCCTCATTCTGGATCATATTCCAGAATAGGAGACTGTCATTTGCATGCTGGTATAGACTGTGGCAGATCCTGTTCATAGGTTCCTGTAACTTGTCCACAGATCTTAGGGTATGGGGCAGGATAGAAATGCAGATAATAAATCAGATAAAATCTGAAATAAGGGCCAGTGCAGAATGGGCCCTATCGATAACTCCCATGCTTAATATCTCCCATACTTCCATCCCAAATGGAAGTAATTTTGTGTATTTTCTAGGGGATATAATGTTACATGTAATTCTCTGTTGATGTGTAACATATATTACTCTTGAGATATTATAAAGAAATATATGGTTCTGCAATGGACTTCCGATAAAAAGTCCTAACTAGTAAATGTCTAGAAAATATCTTACCCTGTTTGGCATGAATGCTTGATACAGTTCTACTGAATCACAAAACAGAAGCTTTCCCATTGCCTTTGTAGCGATTGGAAAGAACCCAGGATGCTCCTTTTTCCATACCATCTCTTGTTTATTTTCAGTGCCTCCAGGCGAAGGGGAAGACAACAATTAACCTTCCCACAGAGTTTACTTTATGTCTTTACCTAATCTATTCTGTATGTCATTTTTATTGCTTATTTATGGACCACTGTTTATCTTAGATGTTCTTTATCCTCAGCACTTTCCTTATTACTAGATAGCTCACGGGGATTGGTAATTTATGAGATATGGAGCCTTTCACAGCAAGGTCAGTGGCTCAAAATTACCCTAGTTCAGTGGCTATGAAACAAAGCCTTAGGTTCCAACTCTTAATCAGGGGGACAGGGCAGTCTATTTTGTAGATATCTTTTGGTCATTAATTTTTCACAAAACCCCTATTTTTGACTGATCACAGAATAAAGGAACAGCCATATTCTACTAACATTTCACTTAATTACAAACTGTGATATATAGACAATGTATTGTCTACTTAATGTGAATGACAATAGAGGCCTTTCCTAGCTGCACATCTCTCTCCTTACTCCAAGAAACAGGCCAAAGACTCTGCAGCCCTTCTCATGGTGAATTGCAGCAAAACACTTCTAGACTTCTAGATTGTTCTTTGCCTTGTATACTGATTCTCTTTGACTGGCTCCCACACTTTACAGTTTTGCCCATATCTATACAGTAGTATTGAAATGGCTTTCAATAGCAGCCTCTTTTCTTGCAAAGAAAGGGGCCTTGTGTGGCGTTCCTCCATTGTAGTAACGTCACAGGGGTTAGGGAAGGGGCTTCTCAGTTCCATGGTCACTAGGGCAAGCCATGTTTGCCATAAATTGCACTTGTCAGGGATGACAGCATCAGCATCCAAATGCATGTGCAGCAACAACTAAGGCTGTATTCACATGTAGTAAACACGCCTTTCAAGTGACTGCAAGATGGTATCAGATTGGTTTGGAAGTCAGATTCTTTATATGGCAGTTTGCCTCTCCACCATTCATGAATGTGCTGGCCTATAGAAGGTGAATCAGAGTTGGGATGGGAACAAAAGGGCCACACAGTACTGTCCCTAAGGTGCTCTTTGCTATGTGTGACCACTCAGTCACTGTGCCCTGTTGCCACAAGTTACATCAAAGCAAGGATGCTGTGTTGGTGCACCAAGTAATGATCTGAAATCTTCGAGTATTGGGTGCAATAGAAATATGATGATAGGTACTAAGATGATATAGTAAGATGACTTAGCTGGATCTCCAGTGTATAACCTACACCCCACCCCCAGATGCCTCAGAGGGAGTAATGGAAACTGGATGCCTTGGGGCCATGTTTATGGTGCTTTTACAGCATAATGGAGGCACAGTGTCTATTGTGCTATATTGTATCTCATTCCCCTCTTGCTGGTGCATTAGAATAACCATAGCATCTTAAACTACCCCTTTCTTAGGCTCTTTCCAAACTTACTGTCTGTTCCATGACACAGTGGTAGCAGGAAAGAGCTGCCCATGTTTGAATAGTCCATTATATTCTTTGTCCACCTTCTTTTTCTGAAGATCCTTTGGATGCAGCACTGAGGCTCTGAAAGCTGGGAACTTTCTTCCCCAGACTTTAGAGTTTCCAGCTGGACCTATTTTGGGGTGTGTGTGGACCCCGTTCTAGCTGCATTTCCTGGAGAACAGCCAAAAACATCAAAGGGGCATTATATCCACATCCCTTTATGATCTAGTACACTTTTCCTGGACCAGCTGTAAACCTCATCTACTAAACCAGGCTAGGTTGTCTATTTGGGAACTCTAGTGAAGCCCATGCTCCATCCAATGCAGATTAAGCATGATGAGGAGATATGATCTGCCATAGTCTGCGCAAACATATGGAAAGCAGACCCTTGTTCCAGGATTTATCCCAGAAGATGATCAAGTGCAGAAAGTTTCTCTCAGGGAACAAAACAAATAAGAGGCGTTTTCGCACACGGGGTTTTTGAACGCGTGCAAGACAGCCTTGAACGCGGCATACGCATTGCCACAGCGGGGCTTGCGCTCCGACGCGTCCGGAGCTGTCTTGCGCGCGTTCGAGATGTAGAGCACTTTAAAGTGCTCTACATCCTTTCCGGCGCGGACGAAGCACCCGCAGCCGTTCGGGGAGAGAAGCATTCGCTCATGTTTCTCTCTCCCTGACAGCCGCGGGCTCGCCTCCCCCGCCGGCGCTGGCTGACAATCAGCTGATTGCCTGCCTTGCCGGCTGCGGGAGCCTCAGCAGCCGTCTCCCCGCCCCTTGCCAGCATTTGCCAGCTAAGGCACTTCAGAATGCTTTGAGCATTCGCACACAGGCACGCCAGAATGCATTTACACGCGTTCCTGCGCTCCTATGTGTGAATGGTCAAAACGTCCTGAAGTGTCTTAGGCTTCCCGTCCTACACCCGTTCCAAATGGAATGGATGTAGTGCGAAAATGCCTAAGGGCTGTTTGCACTCACCTATAAGGAGCAGTTCCAGCTACTCCCAGGGAGGTCCATTCACATACCTGGCCACCATCAGCATCCAGGAGCATCCAGGAGTTTACTACTGCTACCCCGGCCCAGACTTTACTAGCTGTGGACAAGTAAAAACTTCTCTAGAACATGATCAGGAGCAATTAGTTCCTAGTGAGCAGCATTCATACCCTCTTCTGAGTGTGATGCTGTGAGTGAATGGGGTGGCATGACTATGCAGCCATGTGCTGTGGGCTGATTACCAGGCCAATGTTCAGGCATGTGCCAGGTGATGCTGTGGCCATTGCTGTGGTGATCCAGCCTGCCTGGGACATGCCACCTGCTTTCCATGTACTGGTGGTTGGTTGGGGATTACACCAGCATTTTATCCTCACCTCAGTGGAATCTTCTTTTTAAAACTGGCAATGTACATTTTCTTATTAACTTCACAGTGCAACAGTACTCCCATGTTTTATTTTGGCGTTCTTTCTTTTCTAGCTCATTCTTCTGAGTTAGATTGGATTTCTTCCCCAGACATCTGCCCTGGAAGCAGCACTGTTTACAAAGTGATCAAGTGAGAGTCCCTGGGTTTTAATCCTCACACAATCATGCAAGGTCATTGTATGAGCTTGGCATGGCCACAGACTCTTAGAGGGCTTTTGTAAGATAAAATGGAGGTAAGGAGAATGAGGTGAACTACCTTTTGTATGAAAGTTGGTATATAAATGTCATAAATAAACAGGCAGCTCTAAAAACCTAAGCATGCAGAGCCTTGGATATGTTTATGAAATGTTCTAACTTACTCTGAAATGCTCCTGCTTGCAAATCAAAGTACCCAAGTCCTTAATTTTAACTCTGGGTATTTCTTATTTCTGGCTGGATGATATAGCAAGTAAGGATGAAAGATTATTCTGAAATCCAGTAGTCTTGAAGGTATCACAGGATTCCATCAGGTAGAACATGAATTAATTCCTTTTTCCATAGTCCCTGGCTCATTTTTTTGTGAGATCACATGATTTCACAAACCCATTCAACTACTACTCTTTATTCTTGTATGATACATTAGAAGCAGTTTTGAATAATTCACTTCCTCTAGCTTGTTTGCTTTATATTAAGTTGGACATGGTCTAAGAACTGGAGTAATTTTCTGAGTCACTGAATGGTCCCCTTTTGCTCTTTTAAGCACTTTTTGTTCTCTTGAAACGACTTTTCAATCAACAAAACAAAGTACTCACTTGCAACGGATGGAATTTTTTTTTTATTATTCTCTGGAAATGTAATATTATAGCCTTGGATAAATTTCATTTAAATATATTTGCATGGTGAGGCCAAGTTAGCCTTTGGCTTAGGTTGAAATCAACCTCTTTTCCATGCAAATGTGTTACAGATGGAAGTGACCTCTCTAGCAGTTGGGTTAAATGTGCTTTTGCATAACAGCATGGGCTGTGAAGTGAAATTAGAATCTCACTCTTTTGTGAGTGAGTTTTTACAAAGGGAAAAAGGTATCTTAATGGAAAGGCCTTGATGTTTTTATCCTTTGACTATTGCATTATATAGTTTCTGTGGCACCTCCTTGATATGCTGCCATGCTGCTGCCATGAACATGACTGTGTTCTACTCAGGATTCCTCAAACTGTAGAAGAGGTGCCTGATGCACCTCAGACTTATTTAATAGTGCCTGATGCACCCCAGACTTACATGCCAGGTAAGTCCAAATGTTACAATACTGCAGCATTTGTCTCCCTACAACAACAGCCACATGTGCAAGCCATTGCCACACTCTCCAGGCAACATTGCACACAACTGCAGCTGTGCAGCCTTGCTCCACACACCATTCACTGCAATAGACATGTCCCAGATGTGACTAGTAAAGGTGTGGAGTACATTTTTGGGCTCCATCACTATCTGGACAGGGGGCAGGCCACCTGCATGGAGCTGCTTCTGGAATGGAAGCAGCTCCACACTGTGCAGATGTTCTCTGTAGGAGCATCCTCAGGCTGTCCCATGGAGCTGAATGTGAAAAGGCTCCAAGTCAAGCCTCTTCTGATCTAGTCACTACATTCAGATGTCCATGGAGAATATCTTCAGATCTGGAGCAAGAGGAGAATTATGGAATTACTCTGTACATGTGTTTAGCAGGGTTTCCACAAGCAGGATTTTTAAAGGACTAGAGGTTAGGTTTGACTGGAGACCAAGTTGGAGCTGATACAGTTTGATGGACCTTGATATAAAGTTTTCTTTACTGAAGTTAAAAGGCACATAGAAAAATGATTTTTTTACACAGCAGGTGGCAACATTATGCAAAATTGAGCAAAATTTGTCAAATAGTAATGTGATTAAAAGAGTGAGATTCCCAAAGCAACAGTAATTTTTATCACTTGCAAGACTTCCTAGGGTAATCGTAGCAAAAATGTATGTCTTGTATGGGAATCTTTCAACCAATCAGAGCTTGTTGCCAGGAGTAGATCAGCAGTGTCCCATGGAAAAATAAGGGTCAGTTAAACCCATCTGAGGAGAGGTGGTACAATGATGAGTCAGACCTCTTCAATTTAATGAACTCTTCCCTGGTGGTTAGTCCATTCAGATATCAATTGCTGCTCCTCTCATGATTTGTGCCTGCAAAATGTATTGAGATGACTGTGCCAGGCCACAAATGCACTTTTTGTTCTTCTTGTTAAAGAATAATCTGTATTGCAAACATAAGAAGGGAGAGTAAAGTTTAACTGAAATTTAGGGGAAGCTAGCTAAAAGAAACAGAGTGAAAGAAAGGAGTGATAGGAGTTATATCTTTCTCAAGGTCTCCTTTTGCCAAAAGAGACTACTTTCTCAGAAAAAAACAAAAACAAAAACAAAAAAACCTCACACAAACACTTAGTGTGCTTCCGGACAGGCCCTTAGAACACATTTAGAGACACATACGGGGCACATTTAGACTTACCTTCCGCATTGGAAGCCGGGTCCAGGACTCTTCCTGGTGGCTGCTATCGCACAAGACCCGACCCTAATCGGGTCTTGCCACCAAAGAATCCATTCTTCGTGAAGACCTCGAAAATTAGGTCTTCAATCCATCCCTTCGCCTTGATCCAGTCGGAAGTAGGACACTCCCACACATGGACAGGCAAAGGGATGGATGTCCCTGTGGCTGCCATCTTGGGGATGTGGAAGCAGGTCGGTTTGCTTCCTTCTGCCCTCCCCCACGTGTCACACACCTCCAGAAACGTGCAGTGACTGGCAGCTGCATGCTCCAGTCCCACAGCTCCAGGGGGCAGTGTCGGCGGTGCACAAGGCTGGATGCCCTTTCGAATGGGAGCTGTGGCTTCCGCACAGCACCCGGGTGATCTGGCTGCCTGATCCAGCCTCCCTGTGCATGTGCGGACGCGCAAGGGTCCTTCAGATCCATCCCTATTTGGGACGGATCCTCAGGAGGTTGGATCACCAAGAAACAGGTCTTCTTTGAGCCGTTTCTTGGCAGCAAATGTGGAAGCACCCTTACATACAAATTATCAGGCAAGTTGTAAAGCTTGCAGTGAGAGGCTTTGATGTGGTCAGAGTACAAGAACTCTGGTTAATCCCTGGCAGATTGGTGCTGAAGATGTGAGATGTAGGGTCTAGGATTTAGTAGGAAATCAGCCTTAAATGCCCCCAGAGAAAGCTCCTCCTGCTGCAAGAAGTTATGAAAGCCCCATTATACCCCAGATCTTTACCATTGTGGAAATTGTAGCATTCTTATTCTTAAGAATGGCCTTGATTCAGGAATGGGCCTTGATTCAGGAATGGGAGAACCAACTAAAGTCTGCCCTGCAGTAAAGTGGATTGCCTGCAGCTTTCTGGAACCCAATGCAAAACCATGCACTGTAGAAGAGTAAAGTCAGCAGACCAAGGTATATGTGTGTGGGAACCATGATGGTATTATCCACACTATGTAATAGCCAAAATGAATATTGCAGCACAAGGTGCACATTTTCAGTGATCGTTTCCACTTTCAATTCCATAGATGATGATGATGGATAGATGGATAGATGGATAGATCCAGTTCTGAGCCAAAGGTCATTTCTGGGTATGATAGACTAATGTTTACTAGTGCTCACACTTGTGAGTGCTAGTATACGATAGCCTAGCTCACATGCAGTTGGCCACTTACCTTCTTCCGATTGCATATCCAATCCCTGTGCAGCAGCTCAGATGACACCTTCCACCAGAAAAGGTTCAAATGGCCACTGGTGGACACTCCCAGGTAAGTTCCTGGTCATGTTAGGTTAAGGATAATATGCTTGTGATGCATGATTTTGTGCACCACAGCTTGTATGCAATTAGTCAACCTCTGAGCAGGCAGGAGGCATTTGAAGGCTGTAAATGCCTCCTGCAAGTTCAGATGCACCTGCCCAGAGGGTGACTAATTGCATACTATGGGAGGAAGTGCAGAAACACCTAAGATTTCACAGGTCTTCTACAACTTTTCAAATCTCAGAACTGATCCATGCATTTGTTTACTGCTCTTGTTAACATGCTTGCATTTGTTTCATCGGATTCCTATATAATCCAAACACAAAAATGTGCTTATCTACACAGATAATATACAGAGTTCTGTAATGCAGTGCAATTCTCTTCAGATGTGGTGTATTACTAGTTCCATCACACTTGACCGTTTGCCATGCTGATTGGTTGTGATGGAAGATGAAACCCATGAAATCTGAATATACCATGTTGTCTGTGCTTACTCTAAAATATCCATTGAATTTTACAGGCAATGTTGAAACCAAAAATCTTCTAGTTTTTATAGTTAGCCTATACAGAGTACATATTTTTAGCATATGGGTACTATTTTGTACCTAATAAACCATAGCACTTTCTCTGAACTTCATATGTCCTTGGGTCCAACAAAGCTGAGTACATTCAAGCACTTAAATTCCTTGAAGTGTTTGGATGACCTCAGCTTTGTTGGACCCAAAGACATATGAAGTTCACAGCCACCATTCTTTAATTCTTCCTCATTCTGTAAAATAGATGACAGAACAATTGCAATTCTACTGAAAGTTAATGCAAAAGTATCTATAAATGAATTGATAAGTAAATGGACTCTCTGCTGGCTGTTTCTGCAGTCCCAGATGGCTCCTACTATGTTCTTGCACTGACAAGTAAAAACTCTGGCTTAAAGAGGACCAGCATTTAGTTGGGCTTTCTTTCTTACTGAGGCTTTTTGCATGATGATTAAACCGAGCATTCATCTGTTGACCTTTTGTTACCGACTCTTGATTTACATTGTGATCTGTTTAACAGGATTGGCCCTTTCTATTTGTTTTAGTGTTGTTAGCCACCTTGGTTACATTCTCACTGAAGGTCATAATACACCTGGAGTTGAATTCATTTAAAAAGCCACTTATAAAACCAGTAACTCCTGAATCTATTGAGTGGGCAATGCATTTATTTATAGGCTTGCATACTAAAGGAACAGCTATCTCGAGTTAGAGGTTTTAGTATGGAGTAGCATTTCAAATGGTAGTTCAATTCATTCATTCATTTTTAGTTAATAATCTATCAATAATAATAATCAGCTTCCACAGGCTAAATGTTTAGGATCCACAAGATTCCACCTGCCTGTATGAAAGATGTTAATGCATTCTGCTTGTTTCCTTAATGGCCATGGTCATAAACTTCAAAGCCAGGAAACTTTCATTCCTTGACTTTGATGTTAGCATGGAGAGGAGTATGTGAATGGCACAACTTCTGCCTCCAAGGCTGAAGCAAGTGCTCTAACCCATCCAATATTCTGCTCTACCATTGTGCAGACAGAATTTGTGCTAACTATTGTAGAACTATCAGTGTGGTGGGAGGTGAGCAGAACTCCAGTTAAGGTTTCACTTCCAGTTTCTTCAAATATTGGATGAACAGTCCTGACAATGGAGGATCTCAGGTAGAATTTGCACTAGGCTGTTGGTCTAGCTGAGCAAATTATGAGGAATGCCTCGTCAGCAATGCAGACTGGCCCAATGGTAGGCTGTTTCTCTTTTCAGAAGCCATACTCACATAGGATGAAACATTAGAGTGAGTCTCAGGGGAGGGAGAAAATGGTGCAAGAGTTCAAAGAAAGAATACATGCCACAAGCACACCTGCCTACCCTGCCTAATTGTAAACTAGCTGTGGTACAGAACATCATGCACCACAAGCAACCCTCAACCCTCCCTAATCGGGAACATAGCTTTCCCATCCACGAAACAGGAAGTGTGAAATTGCACCAGGTAACTCCCATTCTTCTATTTAAGATTATTCTATTATAGCATCTCACCTTTTCTCTTTTTTCCCCCCTGGATTCACTGTAACATTCCATAAATCATTTCTTATATTTCCCTCCAGAAAATGAAAATGCATATTAGTTGCAGTCTCTTTGATATCAGTTGCAAGCCTGAATATGCAATGATAAGACCAAGGATTATATGTGGTAAGAAACCAAAGAAGCGTGTAAAGAAAGAACATTATCTTACTATTTTAATGTTAATATTCATTATCATATTAATAACACTGCAACATTTTAGGAGCTGCAGACTCAAAAGTTTGTAGTGTTTAGTAGAACAATTCTAGTAACAACATATTTAGGCAATAGTGCAAACCCAGGCAATAGGTGTCGAACCCAGCTGTGGTTTGACATCACCCATGCACATGGAAATATGTAAATAATTCTTATAATAAGCTGCTACCATGTGCAAATTAGCAGCTGACCATCAGCTACCTTTCAGTATGTTCTTTCTGAAAGACTTGTTTGCTTTTGAAAAGCTCTGTCAACTTCCTGGCCTAATTAATCATCATCATCATCATCATCAAGGTATCATATCAGTCGCTGATACATCACACAGTCCTAGGCGCTTGGGAAAGGCCTGACTAGTGATAATAATTACCAAAAGCAGCATAAATATCTTGTTTGCTGTGTGTTACTGTTGTATTATGTCAATAATTAATAATAATGGGGCTTGAGTGCTCCAATGAAGCTGAGAGCTGTGCCGATGGTAGTGCAAACTACTGGCAGCTTCAACCATGCTGGAGTGGTTGAAGCAGAGAAGCAATACTAAGTGCACCCAACCCAATGGAGACACACACAAAAAGAAGTCTATATTGGCTCAGTCTTCACCCAGGATAAAAAGGGCTGCAGTGGTTGCTGAGGAACCTGGGCAACCATCAACAAGTGGGCTACAGTAACAAAATTCACAAACAAAGAAGCAGCAGAAATTCTCAATGTCAGAGAATCATGAAATCTGTGGTCAGTAAAGAGTACATCCAAAGGAGTAGAAAAATCTTG
>MTQE01001134.1:74482183-74503301 GCA_014337955.1 Aspidoscelis marmoratus | reverse complement strand
ATTAAAGAAGACACAGAGATTGCAGAGAGACTAAATGAATTCTTTGCTTTTGTATTCACAGAGGAAGACAGAGGGCATGTGCCAGTAGCTGAACCTATATTTTCAGAAGAATTAAACTGGATGGAGATAACCAGGAAAGAGGTCCTTGAACATTTTAATAAACTAAATGTTAAGAAATCACCGGGACCAGATGGTATTCATCCAAAAATTCTTAAGGATCTCAAATGTGAAATTGCAGAACTTCTAGCAAAAATATATAATCTTTCCCTAACATCAGGCTCTGTACCTGAAGACTGGAAGGTAGCAAATCTAACACCAATCTTCAAATAAGGATCCATATCCTTCTTCGATATCAACCTGCCCATGACTTAAGATCTGGAGGAGAGGCCCTCCTGGTTGTCATACTACACTTGGTAGTAAAAGGGGTGGTTGCCCGGGAGAGGGCCTTTTCAGAGATGGCCCCTAGGGTATGAAATAGTCTTCCTCTTGAGGTCTGTCAGGCACCTTCACTATATATGTTCAGGAAGCCAATGAAGGCACATCTCTTTGCCTTTGCTTAAATGGGAATATATTTTCTCTTCACACTTTTCAGACACTGTTACTGTTTTAACGTATATTGTTATTGCTTTAATATAGGTTTGTTTTTATGGATGACAGGTGTATCATTGGCTACTAGAATGGATGCCTAAGTGCATCTTTCAGATTGGGGGGATAACCAGGATGCCTCTAAGGCCATTTGTTGGTATCTGAGAGCAGGAAAAAGTTTGCCCTTGTCTCTACTTCAGATGCCCATGGGCAATCGGTGGGCCACTGTGCAAGACAGGATGCTGAACTAGAAGGGATGTAGCCTGATCCAGCAGGACACCTCTTATATGCTTATGTTCTTATCCCTTGAGCCCCAAATATACCCCTGGCATATCCAAAAAGACATATCTGAACATATCCATATATTTAGCTAAGTCAAGCCAAGCAAGTTCTTTTTAGAGCAGAACCAAAGCAAAAGCTCTTGCATTTTTTTTCATTTTAAGCATGTATTAACTTATCTTTGCTGCCCATCTTTGTTTATTTATTGATTTCTGTATTATTGAATGCCTTTTATTGTTATTAAAGGGACAATCATAGAAAGCAATCCTTTGGGAGGCATAATTGTAGAGAGACTTGTAAAATTAAAGGTCAAGCAATATAGCTGAATATAAAAAGGTGAGGAAATAGAAGAGAAAAAGCTGCTCTAATAATAGAACAGAGAAAAATAAAACAGGGAGGAACAGTAGGATTAAAAACCAAAGAATAACAGATAGGCTCAGGAGAAGTTCAAAAAGAGATGACTGATGAGAGCAAGCAAGGCAAGTGTAGGCGCCCAAGTAAGTAGAAAAAGGATGAATGGAGGAGTGAAAGGTTTCTATATGGAGGAGGGAGATGGAGAACAATATATCATGGGATTAAAAATATAAGGATGTTCCAAAGCATAATCCCTAAGACAGAATTGGCCAAAGTTCAGCCCACCAGGTGTTGAAGGACTATAGACTTCCTCAGCTTCCTCAGGAATCACCAGCTCTGGCTGCTGGTTCATGAGAAGCATCTGTGGATATGAGCAGCTATTAGCACAATGCTTCTGCCTGTTTGAAACAGAGGCCTTTTTGCATGAGGCCATCGCGAATGTGTCTAGGAAATGCCGGGACAAGCATTCGCATGCTTGGGGCGGCCTATTTCCAACTAACTTTAGAATTATTATTATGGTAGTCCTGGATCACTTGACCGACAGAATTGACAAAACATTCACACAAATAAGGAGTTGTTGTTTTAGTAGAATTGAGATAAACATAAACATTCATCTTAAAATAATTTACTGACTAGGATGTAGGTGCACTTTGCTGCCCACCATCGAGAATGGTAACTGGTGGAACGGCCCACGAAGTCAGTCAGGGTAAGCTTAGCTTAGAAGATAGGTTAGGTAAGAATCTTCCTTTTGCCATGCCATGGGGGCTTTTTTTTTCTTTCCTGCCCTCACCCTCCCTCGCTCTGTTTGAAGAGAGAAAGGGGCATGTTTTTTTTTTCCGCTGTGAGTGCAGTTTGAATTTCCCCCTTGCAGTCTGATTTTGGGTGAGGCTGGAAAAACTGGTCTACTTTTAAAGGTGGTTTCTTGTGAAGAACCTTGAATTTATTTTTTACAAGTCATTTTTTGTTCCTGAAATGGATATAGTTTGCTGAAATCATATTTTTGTGCAGTTTTTGTATTCCTGGCGAGCTGAAGAACATGCGTTGGTGAGAAAAAAAAATCCTCCATTCATTCCTCTCTATATTTCTTAGGGCTAGGGAATCTTTCTAGTGTTAAGAATTTTCTATTCTCTTTCTGGCTTTTATATATTTTTATTTAATATTTGTAATGATTCTTGTGGGAATTTTATTCTCATTTTCTCAGTTTTTACCCATAAAAGGCAGTTTTATGGGTTTTTTTCTGCATAACTACAAACTAAAAATCAAATGTTTCTATAGATTTGTACAAAACTTTGTTATATTTGGGAACCTGGGGAGGTGGGAAAGTAGCTGCCTAGTCAAATCTGCAACAGATCCAAAGTGGATTGAGAGGGAATTGATGTGTTCAGAAGAGATACGAAGGGGATATGTAGGCATACATAGGGGATACATAGGGAATAAGTAAGCAATTTGTAGCGAATATTTGAATTAGATTCATATTGAACATTTGCATAGAATTTGAATCCTACCACATTCGAAGGGGATCTATTCGAATGAATACAAGTTTTTTTTCATTTGATTTTATATTAATTGAATACTGAAAAAAATCCTTCCACATCCCTACTTGAGATACTTCCATGACACTGTATGTCATGACTTGGTGACAAACCAAAACATTTTCAATAAAAGCTTGTGAAATTAGCAAAGCTCCAGCAGCCTCTAGCCATTTTCATTCTTTTTCCTTAGCTAAAGTGACCAGTGCAAGCAGACTGTTATATCACAGTCTGAACCCACGCAAGCACTGGAGCCTCCAAGTAAGAACAGCTGCCCTGAGGCAGGAACACTTTTGAGGATGCATTCACAAGTCTGAATTAAATTGATCCTTAGTCTCTGCAGAAGCACTGACAAGTGGAATATAGATACTTAAGAAATTAGAAAGCAAAGGCAGATGACATGATCTGACCCTTCAGTCAGTGTTTCTATAGCATGGAGTACAGAGTTCCATACAGCAAAAACAGCACTGTGCATTCATTGTTCCTCTGGTGCCTTCTTACATAATAGGATATACTCCCATTCTTGAAGACTACAGTCTGAATGAAGCCTGGTCTCCTGCAGTGTGGTGATTTCAGTGTTCAGCTATTGAAGTCTTTCTGGTGTCACCAATCTGAAGTAAATAACTCGAGATTACTGGACATAGGTATCATGTTAATACTCCTCAGCTTGATATAGTATAAGAATTCTATACCAAGGTAGTAAGAATCTAGCACAGTGGTGGCCATTCACACTACAAGCCCTAAAGTAGCTTTATAACTGTGTAGCAGTACTTATGGTGTGAACAGCTGGCCCAGGACTCCTTGGGTTGGAAGGCAATGCTCAAAGTAAGACTGGTTTAGAGGCCAGAGATTTTCATGGTGATGTGTGACCACTCACCACTCTGCACTAAAAGAAGTAGTTGGCTTACTCTGCACCCAGGAGTGATCCAACTACTTCTGGGCAGGCTGTGCACTGGGTTTTATATATATATATATATACACACTCTACCACTTGAGAGAGTAGTAATTCGACTCTGAGGCAGGTTATGGACTATTTTTTAGCACTCAACAACTGGATTGCTCTGGGGGGAGTTAATCACAACAGTTCCAGCTGGAGTGGTCCAGCCCCCACAAGTGCAGAAATAGCCATGATTTCTGTAAGTTTCTCTGCCACAGCAGTTTATTAATATTATAATAATAAAGCAGGGACTTT
The DNA here is from genome assembly GCA_014337955.1 of Aspidoscelis marmoratus. Lineage (NCBI taxonomy): Eukaryota > Metazoa > Chordata > Lepidosauria > Squamata > Teiidae > Aspidoscelis > Aspidoscelis marmoratus. The sequence goes on along the minus strand of MTQE01001134.1, from coordinate 74,499,362 downwards.
ACATTAGTGCAACCAGAAAGTATGAAAGCACTGCTCCCCCCCCCCAGTGCGATGCCATTTATTATTGTAACGAAGAATAAAACACAAAAGTGGACAATCCCATATCCCAACCAATAATAAGAACACAATCACTTGTAGAGGAGGGAGGGAGGAAGTTATATTTATTAGTGACATCTTAATGCATCTCAAATAAAGTAGTCTCTGAAATGCACTGCATGGCTTCTTAGAGGAATCTGTGATATTAATCACACTCTTTATAGGAATTCTTCAGCTACTTTCTGGAGTGCTCCACTCTAACATGATTGTTCCATCATGGGGGGGGGGGAAACCAAGTGTAATGTGACATCATCAATCTAAGACAGAGAATGGAATAGATTTTCTGATTATGGGGTTAAGTGATGCATCAAGAGGGAGCAGAGCTTGGTCATTGCTAATAATTTAAATTTCGAAAGACTGAGTGCTATGACATTATCTGAATGGCATTAAAGAGTGGCTCTTTGATGCCAGCCATTTATACGTGTCCTATATCTTCTATGTCTGTGTTTATTATCCTTAGAAGGAGGAGAAAACCAACCTAAGACAAATTAAGCTGCTCTGTCCTTGGTCTCCCTTCACATGTAGATTTAATTCACGATCAAAGTAATCCTTTCATAAAAAGACTTTTGTACATAAAGAGGCAGCTTCTTCATTCTCTTTCAACTGTGGGATCCTCATTGAAGTCAACTGTATTGATTCCATACATATGACGTACAACATTTGGGGATGTATCAAGCATAAATTTAGTGCACAGTTCAATTGCTGTTCATATGGATCACTGTTGCCTACTTATTCCCTATGTATGCCTACATAGGACACAGGCTTAGATTACTATTACTGTTCTTTCAGAGATTTAAACTCATTCATCTGATTACCGTACAAAAGAAGTCTCCCATGTGTCTTAAATACTCCTGTTCCTCAGTCAAGACACATGGGAGACTACTCATTCAGGGAGCAACAAATCAGTTTTCATATAGGTGTGGAACAGTTAAAACTACTCCACACTTATACTCTCAGCAAGGCTAGTACAGCCCTGCATGCTGCATCTGCACCCCTTCTGGGTGGAAGAGGTACAGACGGAGCATGTGACCAGTGGCACAGGGGCAATTGAATGCTTTGTTGACTGGCTGCCCTGGCAATTGTGCCACTGCCAGGGACACGATTCACTTTTAGCTGGCAATTTGCACTTAACTGAACTTAGCCTTCAAGTGCAGACTCCCAAAGCATTCCAGAACAATGGCTCCCTAGGACATCAGGTGAAGTGTGAATTTGCCCATTAAAAGAAAATCAATACCAAGTAAAATTCTCTCTTATTTTCTTTCATGTGAAGTTGTTTTCTAATTCTTAGTGGTAATGTGTCTCCACAGTAGTATAGAGCTGGAAGGTTATAATCCCTCCTTCATGCAAAATTGTTGCCCAACTTCTATTTGAACATATAAAATGGGGAAGATGTTACCAACTCACAAGGTAATTGGTTCCACTGTTTAACCGTTTCTTTTTTTATGTAAGGACGATTTCCCCCAATAATTAACTGAAATTTGGCTTATCACATAGGCTCATTAAACCATATATTGAATTCTGGAGAGAACAAACTGTGATCCTTTTCTATATAATACCAGTTCAGTTATTTGAAGAATGCTGCGACAAAGCACATCTGCCCAAGTGTCAGTGCTGACTTTGCCATCCTCTTTTATGCTGGGCCTCTACTTGCTGAACAATCCAGCTTTTGTGTGGATTCCCAGGTGAATCTTCTCCATGATCACTGTTCTCACACACATGTGACCCTTTCTGCACTTGGCGTTATTCCAGATTATATCTCAGAATAGAGAGCTGCCATCCAAATGCTGGTGCAGACTGTGGGAGGCCCCAAACCATCACCACAACCTTGAATATAATTTAGTTCACTTTTCACTATACCAATCTTAATAGATAAAATTGAAATTGGAGTCTTACTTTTGTTCTTCCCTTCCTGTCTATCTTCCACTGCATATACTGCTTCTCTATTGCACCTTTTAAATCAGTCAGTCAGTCCAGTGAATCTGAATCCAAGCAGTAATTAATGTAAGCCAAAGTTAAACAGAGAAGTCCAAGGAAAAAATCTGTATTCCAAAAGCAAACTTCTAACAGAGGCTGTTCTCACAGCAAATAGGTTGTCAAGATCTCAGCCCCAGGTTGGAGATTCTAGTTGACTGCTGCAGACAATGCAGGAAAGATCTCCTAGTTTGCTTTAGGTTTGCTTTGAAGTGTCTCTTGTGTCGGTAGCTTTTTTTTTTCTATCCATAATTTCAAAGCTGTTCCTTTCTTTCATTGCTAGGGGTGTTATTTATGCCACAGATTTATTCCAGTTTCTCTGTTCCATCTTGAAAGTAGGGTGGCCAGATGAAACAGAGAATCGCTGAGAAGGGAGTTTTAAAGGGCAAAGCCTCTTGTGTAATCTACTGCACCTGCACTTCCTGCTTCCACTCAAATATTAAAATTTAAGAAGTGATGCCCTTTCTTTGATTTTGGCTACCTTACACGCAGAACAGCAACAAATTAATGTATAAAATGAAATACGTACAACTTTTATCCCCAAATTTTATGCCAGCCTTGAAGGAACTGCATTGCTTGCCAATTTGCTACTGAGGCCAGTTCAAAGTGTTGACATTGACATATGTACTGTTAAATGGTTTGGGACCCAAATATCTGAAGGAGTACCTTCTTCCATATAGATCTCCCTGTGTTTTAAGATCATAAAGCAAGAACTTTCTGTAGTTCTGCTACCCAAAGAGGCAGTAGCATTTGTCAGTGACTTTTCTATAGTGGCCCCTACCTGAGGTTCATCAGATGCCATGCTACATGGTTTTAGCACCTGTTTAAAATGTACCTCTTTGATGTTTACTTGCTTGTAGTCCTGCAAGTTGGGGGAGGGAGGGGTGTATTTTATAAGGTATTTTAATTTATGTTTAACTGTTAACATTTTTATTATTGTGATGCACCAAGGAATCTTTGGACAAAGTGAAGGATGTAAATGTTTTTAAAAGACCTTATTAAAATATTAATCAGATGACCTTGTGGTAACACAATACGCGTATGGGACCTGAAGGCCACATACCTGCATATGGCTTCTCCACATGTCCTGTTGTGGAGACATGGGAAGAATAGGGAGGCAAGGGTGCTTCAGCACTGCTTTCCTCCCCGGTGTGTAAGATTGGGCATTGTGTGATGCCTGTCATTAGCACAATGCCCAAAAACCTGATCAAAATGGTTGGCTGCTTGGCATGATGTTCAGTGATCTTCAGGGCCTAGGTAAATACTACACAGCAGTAAAATGTTCTCCAGCAGCCCTGTGATCTTATTTGTTCACTGCATATACAATACCTTTCTGCACTTATGAACACCCAAATAGCTTGGAATATTCATGAGATCTGTTTCAATATGCACATATCAGGAGAAAGAATCATTTTTTTCTCCGGATACTTTGTGCCGCCTTTCCTCGTTGTACCTTTGTGTCATCTATTTTGCAACCCTCAACTATCTGAATTTTTGATCTTTTTTTCACTTACCTTTTGTTAATCTGGATCATGGGGTTCCACCAAACTCCATTACATGGAATCCACTGATCTGGATATTGGTTGTTGTAGATGGAAGCATAGCCAGATCAGCACCACATCTCCCAGCAACTGTGAAGTTCATGTGAGTTTTGCAGTCACCATCCTACCATTGGCCCTGTTGCAGACCTGATTAAATGGGTCTACAACAGATTTTAATTAAAGTCCTCTTTAATCCAGACGTGGTTCTATTCTGTACCAACAGAGCCAAACCAGCAAAGGTGGAACCACCTTGATCTGCATTGTGTGGATCAGGAGGCCCATGACCTGGATTAAGAGGCCCCTTAATCTGGATCACTGGTGAGTGCAGAAAGGACCAAGGATGGGGCAGGAAAAAACAATCAGTAAGTGAACTAGGGGTGTTTCTGCACTAGCTGCGGAAACCGTTTTAACACCCCCCAGTTAAGTAGGATTTAAAACACTCACTTTAAGCGGCTTCCACATTGGACTCGTCTTCTGCGACCCTTTGCAGAGGTCACTTCCACGTTTCAGCATGCAAGACCAGTTTTTAAAACTGGTTTTGCTGCCAAATCCAAATTAAATGTAAGACCTGAAAAATCAGGTCTTACATCCGTCTCTTTGCCTGGATGTGTGCAGAAGCAGGATGCTTCCGCACATGACCAGGTGAAGGGATGGATTGCCTGCTTCCAAAGCCCTTCCTCCATGCACTGGGCACCACCAGAAACACACAGTGGCTGACAGCTGCATGCTCCAGTCCCGCAGCTCTGGAGGCAGCATCACCGGCGCGCGAGCTGGAGGACTTTTGGAATGGGTGTTCATGTACCATCCGTTCTCCAGAATCCGTCCTCCCTATGCATGTGCAGACACGTGAGGGCCCTTTGGATCCATCCCTATTTGTGACGGATCCTCAGGAGGTCGGATCGCCAAAAAACAGATCTTTTTAGATCCGTTTTTTGGCAGCCAATGCGGAAGCACCCTAGGTGTGAAACCTCTGCTGTGGCTTTTTTAAGCTGGAGTGCAAAGCTAAGGTTAAAGTCACTTTGCTAAATTACAGTTCCCAGTAAGCAAATTCAGTGAAGAGACAGGTTGAGTGCTGCAAAAAGAAACATAGCTACTTCTTTAAAACACTTGCTGTTATTTAGAAAGCAGCTTGTATCCACAGCTGCTGCTCTGGCAAAACTTCAGAACAAGGCTGTGTCCACTTTAAATACTGTAGAGAGTGTTTATGGTTTGTCAGAATAAGGAGTCTAGGGATGAGACCTGACAGCTGGCCAAGAAAAACCTGCCTAGACATTTCTCATCCCTGGGATGTTCCTGCCTTTGACGGTTTCAATCTTTCATTGCAAGATGTGTATTGATTGGTTTAGGAATTACTGTACACACACATCTCAGCAGAGTGAAGCGATAACAAAGCAAACTTTCCCCCAAAGTGTCATATCCCAATGGGATTAGAACGATTGATTTTTGCCTGTTGAGTGCCTGAATTCTGCACATTTCTATCTAGCCAATTTTCTTTCCAGAGGCCCCACTCTGGTTCACTTAATTGTGTTTTGTAACCAAGGAGTCAAGAGGGATATGTCACTGCTCCTGTCCAAACACAGCACAAATCTCTTTAACCCATTTGCTGTGGGTTTTTGTTCTCTTTTGGTTTCCTTCATCTTCAGGGCTGATAATGTAGTTAGTGAAATTGTGCACGGAAGAACAGTGAAATATCAGATTAAATACTACAATGAATGAGAAAGATTCGTATTTCGGCCCTTAACCAACAATGTACACCCCCCCTCAACTAATTTTATTATGGTGCAATTACTAGAAATAAAGCTTTCTACTTTTGTCTGGTTAATACATTTATGCCTGATTCTGCTTCCCACATAACAGTTTAGGAAAAACAATTCAGCTGGTTCTTTCCCCTCAATTTTATTAGGACATTTTTCTCTATATCTATTGTTCATACCAGTATAAAGAGAATCAAGTTTCAAGTTATTCTGCATTTTGAATCCATGTATTAATTTTACGTACATGCACAAGTGTATTTATGGGCCGGAGTTCAAAATGAAGACTTCGCTAAATTGTTCATCACAAATGCAACAATTCTTCTTGATAATTCAGCCATTAGGTGGTGATAGCTTAATATGGATGGCTGTATTTTTCTAATATTGTTGTTGTTAAAATTTGTTCAACTACCTCTTTAAAAATATGAGGATCTGTTTGAGAGTCAAAAGCTGAATCCAGAGAAAGTAGAAGAATATGGAACATGGATAACTCAAGCTCCATAGGTATCCTTGAACCCAAACACTCAGCGTGGAGTGTTGATTGAGAACAATTGTTTTCATTTATTCTTTATTTAAGTGCCTGGTGTATTCTGATGGTTGTAGATAAATCAGAAGCAACACAGGTCAGTATAGCTATAGACCTCAAAATCAAAGTCTGCAATCAGCTGAGGGCTTGTATATTGGTTCATGGAGACATGTGGATGATATACTATGAGGGAACCATTCTGGCAGTGCTCTGGGAGACATTGTGAGAAGTTTGCTCAGCCTGAGGCTGACCAAGCCAGAAATTACAAAAACTTTCATTCCTGATCTTTGTAGTCTTGGCATTGCTCTCCAGAGGTAGTGGCTGGGAAAGAAATGGGGTCATCTGAATGTAGGTGGCACTATTTCACTCAATCAGCAATTCATCTCAGAACCCCACCCTGTCCTGGAACAGCAGGAAGGAGTACAAAGCCCTTATAGTCGAACAAATACTTATTAAGTACAGAAAGTTTTCCTCTAGATCCCAGGGTTACATTGATTTCTTAACTTCAAGTCCCTTGAACATCCCACGGTTTTGTCTTTCACTTGATGCAGAACTGTCCAATTCCATTTTTATACTTGCCTGGGCTAGACTGCTCCACTAGCTGGAAAGGTCCAGCTATTATGAAATAAATCCATCTTTCACTTGAACAACTATTCCAGGACAGTCCCTGTGCTGCTCCTAAACATTTGCTGAAGCTCTATTGGTGGTGCAATTTGGTGGGCTGCTGAAATGGGTCCTTCCGCTAGACCAGTACACAGAGGCATGAACCATTCCACACATGAGTAGACTGCAGTAGTTTTCCTACAACTGTTCTAGTCTAGGCAGCTATTTTGGGCTGCCTAAATCAGCCTACGCTCCATCCAGTGAGGATGGAGCAATACAGCAAGGGTTGTGGTCTCTCTGGATCGCACCTGTGTGAAGGAGAGAATTTCAGAAGGGGTCTAGCCTTCACACTGTATCAATTTTGTATCTCAATCTAGATACAAAAATGTGTATATTCTAAGGTCAAAATATGAGCAAAACCTATAGAATATTACAATTATGACCATACTTTTCAGGTGGATCTCACTGTAATCAAAACCTTCAAGCAGAGTGGGCTTTTCTTTCTGTTTGATCAAAGAATCCAGGAAGTGGCATTTTTGCATTGTACATTAGGAACTGCAGGATAACAAGAAAGGAAAAGGCAATAGATCAAAATGTGGTCTGTTGTCCTTACTGCTTCACTAGCTCTGCCATGTAAGTCAATATTGCTTACGGAAATCCATGAATGAGCAGATGAGAAGCATGTAGTTTCAACCTCCAGGGAAGTTTTAAGTACGATCTGAGGACAAGTTTGTGATAGCTTTTGGAAATCCCTCATGCTCCACCTAGTCTTTCACAATCCAACAATTGAATCTGGAGGATAAATATGTTGTAAAACTGAGCATCTTCAATCTTGTACCACTCCTAGGGTAACAGGTTGTCTGAGGGTCTTTCTTCAGGCATTTGTGGAATGATTTTTGAAGGTAATTGGTGTAGGGATAAGTGAACAATATTTGTTGTGTTCACAATTAATACAAATTTGTATGAATTTGAACATTTGTGGGTGAATCAAAAGGGGGTTACATTCATAGACCCCTTGTGTATATATCTGTTGTTTGTTGGAGTTTCGTAGAAGCTGTGATTGGGGGCAGATCTGCCCCCTTGCCCTTGTATTCCTCCCCCAGTCTGCACCAGTTTACCAGGAAATCCAGCTGCTGCCTCCAACATGCTTTCCTTCAAAGATCACCAAGGCTTTCCAGAGGTGCACAAGCAGGTTTAGAGGCCACCTCCATCTTGGAATTGTGGAAAATCTCATGAGATTTCCCATGATCCCCAGATAGGGGACAGCCTCTCCAGCTGCACCTGCATGTCCAGAAGGCATAGTTGAGCCTAGGAGGAGAGTGCAGTAGTAGCAGAGGTTACAGCAGCAGTATCAATAAAAGGTGTGGGGGGTAGCGGGGACAAGGAAGGGGATGGAGAGCTCCCTGCACACATGAAAATTCAACAAATGTTTGTGTGCAAAGCTGAAGCCTCCCACATTCGCAGGAGAAGTTCACATGAAGCCAAATATCCCCCCTTCAATTTGATACAAATTGAAGGGGGGGGATGGGCTTCATGTACAGCCCTAGACTGATGTCCTCCCTTCTTCACCTTGGAATAGTCTAAGGAGGTGATATCAATTGCTCGTCCACTCTGTCTGCCCTGGATGGAGTGTAGATTGGACTAGGTGGCTGAAAATGGGTACCTGGTCCAGGACACCAGCAAACCTTTATATATATATATATAAAGGTCTACTAGTGATCTAGCAGTTCCTCTTTGTATTCCAATTTATCAGGGACCCATTTCAGCAATGCACCAAAGTATACTGCCAAAATAGGTCCCAAGGGGCTCCAAGGCAAGGAACTATCATTCCTGCCCATCAGAATATACCAAGGGTGGCTCTGAAGCTTGTAAGAGTTTCAAGTCCAGTGCAATGGCTGTCCTGAAACAACTGTCCAAATACGGATGGCCTCCTTGTAGGACATGTGGACCTCTCCAGCTGGTGGAGCACTCCAGCTGACCCAGCCTCCCTGTAGTAATCCAGAACAGGTAAGTACAGAAATAGCCTGGGACTGGGACTGATGAAGGACTTGTGTGTGACATTCTGTTGTTGAAACTGAGACCAATGGGAGAATTAAGTGCAATAACCTGAAATGCTGTAACTACTTTATGTACAGACTCCAGTGACACATTTAGGAATAGATATACCTTGAATTCCATTTAATTGCATTTGGAAACATTTGCTGTATCGGTAGAGACCCTAGCAGCTATGATAGATTGGAAACTGTTCTGATCAATTGAAATATATAATGCTGAATCCTTTTTTTAGGAGAAATCTGGCTTAAGTTCTTTTTATTATTATTTTATTTTATTCCTAGATTTTATTTTTGTTCAGTGTCTCAACCAAGGCTACCAAAGTGAATCACAAACACAAAAAAACATTTCAGTAGAATGCACAATAATAAAGCAGTCAATGAAACAACCAGCTAAATGGATTGAAAACAATAAAAATTCCATCAATCATGCATAATATCAGCAAACACCAAACCCAAATATGATGCTCAGCATAGCATGGATCCAGGAAGCTGGAGGTATTGATCAGTCTGAAATGTATTTTGTGGCTTCAAGTCTGGAGGATATTATTTTACTCCAGAGAAATGGAGGGCAGCAGTTCATGAATTGACTCTGATTGCTTTTGAACACCATAGGGATAATTTATTTCTTTTATTTTTATTTTTGCAGCTTTATTTGAAATAAGAATGCTTCAAATACACCAGGTAAGAATAAAATTTCTTGTAGTGTCTATTTAGTAAAACTGTATTTTTTCTTAAACTGAAATTTCATAATTCACAAAGAATAACATCTAAGAGGTACAAAAAAAAAGGAAGAACTAAATGTGTTCTGTTTTCCCTCTTAATGGTTTACTGAGAACTCTTAAAGTGCTGTGAATTCTTGTTCTATTTCTGCCTGCAAGGTTGGGATATTGTCACAGGACAATTCTGCATTGGCCAGTACACCAGACCAGCAGGCATACTTTAAACCTCCTTTCTGCACACTGGTGCGGTCTAAAAGAGGATCTTAATACACTCGCTGGTCTAGGAAAATGGCTAGCTGGGTGCCTCCAGAGCAGCTTCACCAGCCAGCCAGTTGTTTTCCCTGGCCAGAGCAGCTTTAGAGGCATGGCTGACAGTGGCTGTGATCCTTGGTGGCAATGTTGCCAAGGAAGCAGCTGACCAGGTGCCTCTGAGCTGCCCTGGAGAGAGGTACAGCTTGTGACAGCCATAAACCCAGGTGGCAACACTTCCAGGGAAAGAGGCTGCCCTGACACCTCTGGTCGAAGTTACTTTGGACGTGTGGCTGGTGGTGTCTGTGATCCCAAACTGCTGAGGAAAGCAGTCCAATAGTGACCTCCCAATTTCATCAGTGAGTGGCATGACTGGTAGTGGTCACAATCCCGGCTGAGTGCTAACACCACCAGGGAAAGAAGAAAACCCAGTGCCTCCAGTTGGAGTAACTTTGGAGACATGGTTACTGATGACCATGATCACCAGTGGGAAGTCTGCTGGGGAAAGCAACCAGATGGCCACCTCCTTCTCTTTGAACCTTTGATGAAGGTTGAAGTGAAGACTAGGTCTCCCACATTCACGGGAAAGTCATTAGTGCAATTGCAACTTACCATACCTATTTGCTTCATATTGAAGCGAATAGAGAAAAAAATTCATGCACATCCCTATTCTACTTTAAACCACAAAAGGCCTTGCTAACAGAATAGCAAATCATATATATTATTAATAATAATGAATTATTTTAAGCAGCCAATCCTATATTAATCTGAATAAGATTAGTGGGTCCTGCATTTCTGGCCCTTTTTTCACAGAACATTGGCTGTTTCCATACTTTACCTGCATTGGAGCCATCCAAGAAGTCCAGGACAAGGCTTGGGATAGTCTGGGATAGGCTTGTACTAGATTGCTCTTAATCCAGAACAAAGTCTTCCACATTGGGTTTGCATATTCTGCAGTCACCTACGTGCTTACTCTGAAACTTGTGCTTCAGAGCCAATCTCCAGGAAGAGGACCAATTTCAGTACCATATTTTATTGTGCCTCCAAATTGGGATTCCCACGGTTTGGTCTAGCGGTTAAGGAGCCGGATTCTTATCTGGGGGTACTGAGTTTGATTCCACACTCCCTCACAACACCAGCTGGGTGACCTTGGGCTAGTCATAGCTCTCTTCTGAGCTCTCACAGGGTGTTCTCTTTTGGGGAAAAGAATAGAAAGCTTCATTAGCTGCTTTGAGTCCCATTAAATGGGTGAGAAAAGCAGGGTAGAAAAGCCAACTCCTCCTCCTCCTCCTATAGAAACACATGTAAATTCTAAATTCTAAAACTCTTGGGACTGAGGAGGAATTCTTGACTGTGCGCTGAAGTTAGGGCTTAATACCCATTCACCCCCCTCTAGTAACAGAGAGCTTCTGCAGGCCCTGTTACTAAGGACAAAACTACCCTCATTGATCTACAGTATGATAAATTTCCTGGATTATTGACAAACTGCTCTGTAATCGTCCCCTTGGAACAAAAAGGGAAACAAGAAAGGCCTGAAGAATGATGAACAGATCAGATGTTTGTCACATATTAAAGACCCAATCACTGAGTCTGCAGGCGCGATTAAAAGCAATATTGGAGAAACAGTCAGGCTCTTGGCTGTAAATGTCTTCAGCTCATATTTTTACCATACTGCAAGGATTATCATCATTCAGGCAACCTGCTCTTTCTCTGCTCTAAACTTCCACCGATCAAACCGACAGAATGAGTTGTTTGATTCAGGAACATTCTTAAGTATATTGACGTTGATAGATTTTCTCTTTTTTTAACCAAGATTTCATTTGGATAAAAGGGAATTTTTCTTCAGTATTGAAGACCTGAACACATTTGAGATGAATAACTTTACCATCATCTGTAACACAATTCAGTGTCTTTTAGTTTTGTAGGTTCCCCATAGCCAAATGTGATTTGGCATATTCACTAGGGTCTGACTCCATTTTTCATCAGCAAAGTTCTCACAGATTCATATTTTCTATGGATTAGGGTTAAAATGAAGCAAAAAGCTGTATTTGTAACACACTTACTGTTCTTCATACAGTAAAGGATAAACATTCTACACTCTTTCAGTGATGCTTGGAATGTACTATAAAATCATGCTGTTGGTGTTCTTAATACCTAAACCTCTGGGACTTCTGTTGCCAGTGTTTCTGTTGCCCAGATAAGGACTACAGCTACATATTCATGCTCTGAAATATGTGCATGTGTGTATACATGGCACAGCACTCAGAAATGGAACATCATCTCAAAGTACAAAGGAAGATAACTTGGAGGTGGGATCTGTATGGCACCTTTATGGCACCATGATGCAGGATGAGCATGGAATCTACATGGATGTCACAGTCATTTCTCTGCCATCTTGCACTTCAGCAGAATAATGAAGAACCCTCAGAGCTCTTTTTCCCATTCTCTTCTTGCCCATCATGCTGCTGCTCCTGACAGCCAAGGACTTGCCTGTCTCCTTGGTAGTCTCACCAAATACAGGAAATGGTCCATGGGACCATTTCCTGTGCTCAGTCCAATCTGCACATCAAGATTACAACTATGCTGGGCTGTTGCAAAATCCATCAGGATCACAGCCGAGTATTCCCTGAGTATGCCATCTTAACAGCCAGGGGCAGCCATAGCCTAAGGAGAATGCAGCTTCATGAATGACTGCATTACAAAGGTAGAGCTATATTTAATCTGCAGGGAGAGGAGTGGTGTGTTCCTCACCCTTATGTACACATTTTGCCTGTGTGAGAGTGAAAGAAAGAGAGGCTGCTTCCAGATGTTTCCACTTTATTGCACTATTTAGTGATATTCTGAAGTATCCTATCACTTAATACCAAAACAGCATGGAAACAGCACAAGAAAATCAGAGGTACTTACCCAACTGGTATTGTTGCTTCTGAAGTGCATGATGCATACATCCAGGTTTTCCATAAAATTAAACACCCAGAGGTCCCTGATTGCTGTCCCATTTTCAGCTGGGTTTGGCTCTGCAGACTGCTACATCCAAGATGGTGGATCATGAGAGTTTCAACCCAGGCAGTGCTCTTGCTTTTCATGTAAAATCCGGGTTGGGGGTTGGTTATTCCACAATAAAATAATTACAGAATATCACCCCAGTATCCTGGGACTATGTTGGGATTGCCATAGACACAAGTGGTATTCCTAACATAGCTGTGGGATAATATTGGGTTTAACACCCTGTCTGGAGGCAACCAGGGGGAAAAAATAATTATTCTGGATCACCCCGATCTGTTCATTTTGCTAAATAAATTTGACACAGAGCTCAGATTGTGAAGAAAGAAGGTGAACTTTCAAAAAGCAGTTGGTGCATCAATAAATATGGAATTTCTTAAGGGAAAACGGGGAAACCAGTGGTGTCAATATTAGGAGAGTGGATTGTGTCACACTGGTAACCCTTTGGTGACTTTTGAGAGAGCAGTAATAGATGGCTGAGGGATCCAGTGGAAACCTCTATTTGAATTTACTGAAACATGTTTTGATTCATTGCTGACTAAGGCTGTTTCTCCACTTATCTTCCAGGCATTTAAGTACTCCCAGGTTATCCCAGTCCAAACCCAGTAGGTAATGTCTACATGGCAAGGGACAGAAATGCTGTTATCCCAATTCTAGTGGCAATAGGGGAGTGACTTCCCTGTTCAGGTGAAGTGTACTTCTACTACAAGTGTCACCCACCATTCCCTGCATTGGCCCATGTCCCTATCACTCCAACACCATAACTCAGCCCAGTTCACACTTGGCCTCATAGTTTGCAGTAGGTTAACATCAGGGCAGGTGCATCTGAAGGAGGATTTTACATCCTAGAAACGTTCCCTGCCTGCCCAGATGTTAACCTATTGCAAACTAGTGGTGGTGCACAAAATAGTGTACCACATGCATACTAATATTACCCAATCACAACCAAAAACTTACCTGTAGTGTCCAGCAGTGAACATCTGCACCATTTCCAGTGCAAGGGGTCATCTGAGGTGCTGTGCAAGCACAATGGCACCTCAGATGATCCCTACTGATCATGTGCAGGGCATCACCATCACCACAGCACCAGCGCAGATGCAGTTGCAAAGAGTGCCATGATCAAAATGGCGGCACCCTGCCAGGGGTTAGATGTGTGGCCAGATAAAGGTGAGTGTCCTGGTGTGTGGCAGTTAGGCTACCATGTACAAGTGTTCCATAGTGCAAACACTGGAGCACATTAGTTTATTTTGCACTTTTCCTGTCTTAACACCCCAGGTGTACAAATGCCGGGCTGAACTGTCCCTGGGTTGAGGTTTTGAAGAGGACATTTGAAGCCTGCCTGAAGAACAATGGAATACAGCACATCCCCATCTTTGAAGTGTGTTTAAGCTTCTGAATTTATCTTCAAAGTTTAACACAAGCTTCTAAGATGAGGTTATGGTATTTTCCTTTCCTTCTTCTAGACCACATGCAGAAGCACCAATGCCTGGGCTGAAATAGGGTGTTTTTCCACTAGCACTAGAGTATCCATTAAGGACCCATTAAGGACCCTTAATGGGTACTCTACTGCTATGTGGGAAAACACCCATAGATTACACCAATATGCTTGTAGACTTTTTCAAACAGACCCACCATTAAACCAGCATAGCTTTTTGAGCCAGAATGGACGTAAAGTTCAAGAAGAGGAAAAGTACTATGGAGTACCTAGACAAGGGTGGAAAGGCCCTGAAAGGTGTCTTGGTATGCATCCCTACCCACCTCATTCAGGCAGCTGAAGAGGAGACAGCTTCATTGGTGCAACCTAGCCAGTAGCAGAACACCTTTGTCACTGCCCAGGTCATTCTGATGAGCTACAGTATCTATTCACAGAAACTGAAGTTTCTATCCTCCTTGTAAGTTGGCATCCACGCACAGACACCTACAGTCTCTGTAGATTGTCTCATTGCACATCCATTAGTTACAGTTTCATGATTACTAAAAGTGCCAGATGCAAGTTTGTGACTTCAGTATTACCCTGACCACAGACCACTAAGGCAATGGCTCATCCTTAGCAGCTATGTGCTGCCATAGTTTGTGCAGAAGAAGCCCAATAGTGGGATAGCAGCCTGAATGGTTACTATCCTGCTGCCAAAGGTGTTGATACTAACAATACTGGTGCTTCTGTTGTCACTGCTACCACCACCAGTGCCAGCCACTACCTCTCTCCTCCTACTTTGCTTCCCTCCCACCTTGCCACTATGATTATGAGAAATTGCTTTCTTGGTTTAATGATATCATGAACTAATGTATCTTACATTTCATGTGAGAATGAATGGAACCTGATTATTGTCAAATCACACAACATGCACTATGAAAGGAACCATAGCATAGTGATAGTGCCTCTGATACATTAGCCCAGAATTACAGACTCAGTCTGCAACATCCCCATTTTAAAAGTCCGTAATATAGCAGTCTGCAGGAAACCTTATCAAGATAACACCAGTCAGAATAGATGTGCTGGGCTAAGTGAACTAGTGTTGTCACTCAGTGTTAGGTGATTTTAATGCCATTTAATTTCTGTCTAGGAGGAGACATTGCATACCTTCCACCCAAACAGCCAATCAGCCAATGCTGCTGCCACTCTATGCATGCTAATTGACCGTCTGAACTGTCTACATCTAATGAACCTATCTGCTTATTTATAGTTCAGTAATGTGTTATGCCTTAATTACAGCTTATTCCTGGCTGAAATTGCACAAGGCTACATATTCTAAAAGGAAATGTGCATATGTGATCACTTTTAGTTTGTAGGATATGAAACACAAAACTATGGCCATCTCACTATTTCTGAGATGAGCATAGTTTGAACTGCTAAACTAAAATTCTAATTGTTCATTTCCACTGACCAGACAGAATTCAGTAGCATAC
This sequence comes from Aspidoscelis marmoratus, assembly GCA_014337955.1. Taxonomy (NCBI): domain Eukaryota; kingdom Metazoa; phylum Chordata; class Lepidosauria; order Squamata; family Teiidae; genus Aspidoscelis; species Aspidoscelis marmoratus. Next base: position 74,483,942 of record MTQE01001134.1, on the reverse strand, counting down.
AGAATTCAGTAACATCTAAGAGGCTGTATTTTAGTCACTCATGTCCAGGGATGACTGAGACAGAGGAACTAATGGGATTTCTGATAGAGATGAAGTTCTAACTGGAGCCTCAACTTTGATCTTTCCCAACTATGCTTTGTTCTTGGCAGATTAAAATGCAGCCCAAAGAAAACAAGAAAGCAGCTCTGGCTTGACCCTTGCCCTTCTCTTTCTGCCCCACCCACTTTCACTGCAATATTATTTACCTCTGCCCTGCCCCATCTGGAAGTAACCAAATATTTAATGCAACTCCAGCTAACTTGGAAGAGCAAGCATACATTTGTTTTAATGAATGTTGATTGTTAGGAAAATTTGTGCTCTATGCTTCAATAAAATGATTAGGGAGGTTTACAAACACATTCAGAGGTGAGCTGTTAATAAATGTCCTTGCTCAAGCAGTTGTTTCTGGGTGATTTTTAATCTCTCCCTGGCATGAACAGTCAATAAGGGATAACCAACATGGCTGCAGTAACAGGGTAAGGTACACAAAACTGTACCTGAAACATTTTTTCTCACTCCACATTCTCCTACTGGCATAAGCTATTTTATTTTATCTTATTTAAAACATTATATGACAGTTTTCATTAGGAACTCTCAGTGAAGTTTACCCCAAAGATTAAAAATGAGAGGAAGGAAAACACATGTAGGACCTTTTTGCACTTGCAAGATGGGAATGATGAGACACACTCCAGCACAGACTTTACACACACCAAAGAGCCACTTCCATCGCAAACTGGCTCCCAGCATGCGCATCTGTCGCTATGTTTGACAGCTGTGGAGCAGTAAAAAAACCCACATTGTTGACTGATATCTATTTATAAACAGATATCTATTTATGAACTGTGTAACAGATATCTATTTATGTAAACAGATATCTATTTACAAACTGTGCATTTTTATTGAAGTTCACTAGTTTAGTTCAAATCACACAGACACTCATTAAGGTTTGACTGGTCCTAGATCAAACCTTGAACCACTCACAAACAAATGTGTATATAAAGAAAAACACTAAACACAACTTACACTATAGCTGTATTTGTACTGGGCCAGTAGTCAGGTCCAGCATCCCCCCTCAACAGTCTTATCTTCATTGCAGACTCTTTTACTGGGAAGCCACACTTTGGCTGCATCTGCACGGCATGCCTTAATTCGGTTTAATGAAACCAAAATAACTGAACCGGAACGAAACTGTCTCCACCGGCTTTCAACTTGATCCGTGTCAACGGCATCCCGCCGGCAACCTTATCTCGGATTCAATCTTTGGAGGCCCCATGGCAAGTCCTCCCTGCCCATTGCCAGTCAGGATTGTGCCCACCCCATTGCTGTTCCCTCCCAGGATCAGCCCCTCTCACTTAGTTCAAAGTAACAGAGATCAGACCTCTCCCTCATGGCTGTGCAGCTCTCTGCCTCCTTTCCTCTGCACCACCTTTCTCTCCCCCTTTTCTTCCAGCTTTGTGCTCTTCCCTCATCACCCCCATGGAAGAAGTCTGGATCCCCCTTTCCCACCCATGCTTCCCTCACGCCGAGAGGTTGGGCTGGAGGGGAGTGAGGGGCTTTTTCATTGCTCAGAGCACACAGCAGCAGCAGCAGCAGCAAGTAAAGCCCCATTCCTTTAAACATTAATACAGAATCTCAACTGCTTCCCCTCCTTTCACTTTCAAAGGTCTCAGCTTCTGAAATTGCGCAAATTTGCAACATTGTTAATCGGGAGTGAAGGGGC
>MTQE01001134.1:74467493-74482059 GCA_014337955.1 Aspidoscelis marmoratus | reverse complement strand
AGTGAAGGGGCTTTCTTGCTACACTGTAGCACTGCTCCAAGAAGTTCAGGATTGCAAGAGAAAGGAGGGGAAGCATTAATGTCTAAAGGAATGGGGCTTTACTTGCTGCTGCTGCTGCTGCTGCTGCTGCTGCTGCTGCTGCTGTTTTGCTTCAGATCAGGCAGGGAAACACACACACACACAATGACGTGCCCAGCATACCGACAGCCATTGGATACAGTGTGATTGGGGGAGGGACACCCTGAACACGGAATCTCATCCCTTAACACGGTACTGTCCACACAGTTAAAAAGGAAACACGTATCGATGCACAATTCGGAGTGAGACCTGTTGAAATCAGGATTTATTTCAAAACGTTTTAACGTGGTTTAACACGGAAATAGCGTGTTAAGCCTAACTGCCATCTGAACTGGGAGAACTCAAAATGTTTTGAATTCGAGATAACGATGCCGTGCAGATGCAGCCTTCCTGTTAGAACACTGAATCCACACGGGATTAGGTATCCTACTATGCTGCAACATGAAAATGCAGCCATAACGGACTGCTTTAAAGCAATCCACATCCACACAGTATCCCAGTGCACTTTATCCAGTTACTGATCCAGTCTACCAAGACTGAGAAGTGGCTTTATAAACAGTACCAGAAGTGGGCCTAACTAAAACAGACCCAGGTAGTAAATTCAAAGGTTAGGAACTTTGATTCCCAATATCCAAAAGTGGGTGTCCAAGTGCTACATGGACAGCTCTTTGTGTTGGCCTCCAGACGCCTGGCTGATCCTGGGCGAGATCACTGAATCCAGCCTAGATGCAGTGCAGAGTAATGCACTAGTACAGTGCAGAATAATGGACTAGAGATGGGCAAAAAATATTCATCACCTTCACAATTTGTACAAATTGTGAATGTTTGAACCTTCTTATTGAGTTCCAATGTTGACTATATTTGAAGACATGTGAAGCGAAAGCTTTTATGACTCTGTTCAAAGCTTCATTACATTCAGAGCAGCTGCCCAGTCACCTCCAGAATAGATTTAGATCAGATTCAGAGGCTTGACTGGTGGCAGCGGGGATTCCAAGTGGTTCCATTTGCTCTGATGCAAAGTGAACAGGGGAGAAAATTGTGCATGACCCTATAATGCACACTGTCAGAACCAGAGTTATCAGCTCTCTGGGATCGCCTTTTTGTGTGTGTTTGCTTCAAAGCAAACATGAAGGAAATTCTCATTTGTGAACAGAGCCATTTTGATTATGGTAGGATTCAAATCCATTGCAAATGCTCTTTGAGTCCACTTCAGATCCACTACAAACCACTGCCACCAGTCACATTGCCAAATCCCCTCTAAATCTATTTGAATCCACTTTAAATTTGCTCTGAATCTGCTACAGATGTGACAGGGCAGCCACTTTACTGCTTTACAAATATAACAAAGCATCAAACAAATGTGCAAAACTGTCATGTCCTGCCCTTTGCCTATATTCCTCACAGACACTGGGGAAGAAACTGGTGATACGGCTAAGGTTGTCAACAAGTGCAAAGAACAGATTGATGAGGAGTCTGAAGGGTCTCCTCAGCCTGGGCCTTCACTTTCCCATCAGAGGCCTTCAATGAGTCAGCAAAGGCAAGAGAAATCAGACAGGTGCAGAGACCGGAGGTTGTGTCAGAAACTTAAAGTGTGCATGTGTCCATGACTCAGCAAGTTCTGATAGCAAATAAAAGAAGGGCACCAAATCTGATACAGTGTTGACAGGAATCTAACTGCATACCATGATTTCTCTGTACCTGTGACTTGTGCCTCGAATCCGAGATTTGGCTTTCGGAACCTCTTGTACTGTATGGATGCTGTACTCTGGTAAAGGACTTTCTGTGGATTTGTCTTTGTGTAATCTGATCCTAGCTTGCTGTCTCAGTAGAAATTCCTGGATTGCTGCCAGTGAAGCTAGATTAAAGACTGCTGTTCCTTCCCACATGCCTGTTATTTTTCTGTGTTGCCAAGCTCCTTAAGGCAGGACAAAAAGCATTTGCTTCAAATTCAAATGTCAATCTTCGAATATAGCCAATATTAGATTTGAATGCAAATGTCCAAATTCATACAAATTGCAAACCTTATGAATAATTTGTGCACATTCCTAACCTGGGCATTTATAGACTTCAACAAGCTCAGTTCCTCAGACCATCATCTCTCTATGATGTTTGTCAAGAAGAAGGTGGGAGAGCTCTCTTTCTGCACAGATTACAGGGCACTGAAGCCACTGTGAAGTACAAATGCCACTCAGCTTTAATTGACCATCTTATTGACAGGTTATGAAGCAAAAGTCCTTACCAGATTTGGATGTTCAGGAAGCATATTACTGGATCAAGGAAAGGGATGACTGGGAGACCATCTTCAATAACAGGTATTACCAGCCATCTAAAATATGAGTGGCTTGTTCAGAGGTGAATCCAAAAACCTTAAATCATTTTCTCCCATTCTCACCCTGAAGCAATGGAACTAGTAGTTCCTGTTCTGGAAGTCATGGGGCTAATCAGCCCCCTAAAAGGTAGCCATTCTCTCACATGATTGATGGTTTCAGGTTAACAAAACCAATAAGGGCTTTTGCTTTCTAACCTGCCAAATTTAGTTTTACATCATGATTCTAAAACAGCTAGTCATTTGGGCTTTCTCAAAACCATAGTACAAGGCAAATGGGCTTCAAAAAGAGTTTGAATAGTACGTGTCTCCACATCTAACTTTGTCTTGGTCAACACACCCAATTGTAAAATTTACCAAAGTGTTACAAACACTACCAATACTGTTTGACTTTAGATATTCTCCTCAGTTAGTCTCTCCTTAGTCTCTTCAATCTCCCATTCACTGAGATAATGCAGGAATGCTTAGACATAGGAAACAGGGAAATTAGGGTTAGGGGCCAGACACTTGGAAGTCATAGTGAAAATATTACAAATGTGCTGCCTGGGGACATCTGGTTAGGAGGGGATACATAGCTAGGTATGAAATAGTGTGATTTCTATATTTTGTTTATGGATTACTATTATTTTCCAACTATGTAGCTTTGTTATGCCCTGGGACCTCTTGGTTAAGGATGGGATATGAACATTTAAATAAAAATAATGTCTTATTCAGCACTCTAAGTGCCAAGACTCAGAAGTTGTGCTGGTGGCTAATACAAACATAAAATTATAGTGTCTGAACATACATCTGAATTAGTCAGTCCTTCACTCATTCTGGCTGAGATCGATCTGCGTACTACAGTGTGCAAATCCTAAAGCTAGTTAAATATTAGAAATCACTCATTTCCATTGAGACGCATTAGCCTAACCCTAACCACCATCAAATTCTCTTTTTTGTAGAAATGTCAAAACATAAAGGAGAAACAGGCCTATTAATGTTGCTGAGCAATTATCTAACCACCTACAAGCCTCATACCATTTGTTAACATGAATGGAACATGATGAAGTGCAAGACAGCATGATAGCATCTAAAAGCAAGCAGGCAGAGGATTTTGTTTATATTATTATCTTTTCCATGATGAAATACTATAGAGGATAATGGACAAAAGAAGACTTGCATGCTGATAATAAAAGTTTATTATTAGTAGTAGTAGTAGTAGTTTATTACTAATTATTATCATTACTACTACTATTATTATTTTGAAGAAAAAATACAATAAGAAATTAGAGAAAGGCTCTACATTTTAGTAACGGAATTGATTGTCTTTGTACAATTTATATTTTGTTTTTTGAAAAGTAAATATTCATCAGATTTGCCCAACTACATTTCTTTGTTTATATGTACTAACTACCACATTGCTCAAAATTTTTCATTGTGTACATTTTCATTCTTATTAAACAGATTGGTGTTAATTTCTGATTTTTATTTTTATTTTTTTAATTAACGTTCTTTGACAGAGGGTTACAGCACCAGCACCCAGGATCTAGATATGGCTGCTGACAGCCATTCACATTTCAGGTAAGTTTGGGGAGAGTTAAAATGCACAAAGCATCTGCAAGTGCACACGCTTCATGCATTCAGGGCTGTTTTGCCTGAGGCTTCCCACAGCCAGGAACCCTAAATCTTGTTCAATGAAAGTTTCCTCTGGACTAAAAAAGAAAAAAAAAACACCTAGAAGAACTTGAATACAAAATTTAAGCTACTTTGCACTGTCAGGCTTTAAAAAGAAAAATGAAAGGCGTAGGTTCTCAAAGGTACACTCCAATTTGTTCCTATTGTTATTATTAGGTCAGGCTCTGATCTGTGACTATATCAGCAGTTGTTTGCCAGTTTATCACATCTTTAACATATTCAAATTACTAAAACTGTTTTTTTTTAAAAAAAATGTCATGGTTGGCTTACTGAAAGACCAGATTTGTTATGTGGTTTTTCCAGTCAGAAAAAGAAAAGAAAAATAGTTACTTCCAGCCCTGGGTAGCCACTTAGCTGTTTAGCTGTTTGTAGAAAAATTCACAGTAGAATTGAGCTTGTAGTGATTGGTAGAAGGGTAGGCTTAGAAAGAGTCCTTTCAAAGCCACCAGAAGTTTACTAATTGGACTAAAACTCAAAGCGGCAACTCACAGCACCTTTACACCAGAGAAGACCCATTCTCATTACTGATACTTTTCTTGAGTAAGTGAGTTCTGAATCATTAAAAGATCTGTAATTATACAGTTCAGAATTAACCCAGAAGGCTGTTCTTAAAAGTCCATTTTAAAGTGAATTTATACTATTATAAGGGCTGTCGACTCTGAGTAATAAAAGTGGAGATGCTAAGTTAAGCTTTGTGTTATCCTGTTTGCTCAGATGGTGCTTATGGTGCTGTATCCAGTAGAAAAGCACTTTTCAATTTATTTTTATTGCTCTTCTCTAAAAGCATTCCATTAAACGAATATTACACTGTATGAAGTTTCGAACCACCATCGGCAGTTTATTTGCTTGTTTTGTCAGAATGGAATAAACAGTTATTCATGTAACTGTTATTGCTGCTTCATGCTTGCAACCCTATAGTTAAGGGTCAATTGCTGTTTGTTCTTGGTGCCATTGTGTTTATATACCACACGCCTTTTCTTTTCAGGAAATATTAACTTAGCTCTTTTGCCAATCCCATTCAGCTGGGAATTGGTCTCATGTTGGAAGTTGCCTGATGAGATGCTACAAGGAAGGCTACATACTTTAATTGGCAAGTGTAAATCTGAGTTTGAAATTGTACCCAGTGGGTGAAGTAGTATCAGTAACAAGATTGTAACTGAAATGAACCAAACCACTGGTGAGAGCCCTAAGAGCCCCAGCTTAATTTCATGCATGCCTCCAGACACTGCAGTCCCATTCATACTCATTGGACCATCCCTCTGGGACTGCTATCTTCTTCAATATCATGCTTATTTATTTTATTAACCAGTTGCAAAGTTGCCCCATAGCGACAGTATTCTGTAATGAAAGAGAAGTGTGATGAGCCGGGAAAGGAAAAGGTCTTGCAGACAGCTGTTGAGGGAAACTTGAAAAGGGGGAAAACAAAGTCAATAGGTAAAGAAAAAAGAAAATGTATGGAGGTGAGGCAGAAAGGCAAACATAATGTACTAAGGTCCAGATGTTGTTAATGAAGGAAAATAGCAAGAAGCTGGAGAAGATAAGAAGGCAAAAGGAGGAATACTGAATGATTGGGAGGTGGTAGGGAAGGAGAGAGAGGAACGTGAGGTCAGACAGGGGCATGCTCTCAACCTTTACCTCATGCTGAGACGTTTTTCTGGCCTTTCTATCTTGCCTGCACATCCTCATGACATTATGACTTGATATCTGCAGGTAGTTTCACTCCAATCTGTGTCTTGAATGAATTTGGGAAGTATGGCCCAGGGTGTTTTGTGCTTGGATGGTGTGCATATTGTCGTGCCAGGATAAGGAGTGGTAGATCTTATTGATAAATTAAACATCAATAAATCTTTTGGCATGAGATTTGCACTTAGACACCCTGAGCTACTGACTCAATTCTTCAACACTGTTTCTTTCCCAAAACATCTTATGTTTTGGTTGTTCGTTCATTCTTTCATATTTCAATCCTGATCTCAGGGCAGGCCACAATAAAACAATTATAAAAGTAGATAAAATGCATTGGCTAAAATATCAAACCCATCAGCCTGGAACAATCAGGAAGACTTTACTGGTACTGGACAGATACCTTGCTTTAAGGGTCTGTGAGTTGCAAGAATTTGCTAATACTGGTACTCAGACTGATAGCTGATTTAGTTACCACAGTTGTTAACCTGATCTGGAAAATCTGAATGCTTGAAAATCTTTTGTTTACCCCTACTTTCTCCCAAACATTGGGCCACATACCTTAGAAGTACCAATTTGAGAGGTTTATTTATTTACTTTATTTATTTATTTATATTTATATTCCGCGCCATACCCAAGGGTCTCTGGGTGGCTAACAACGTTTAACAACTGTATCAAAAACAATAATAAACTAGTACAGCATTTAAAATCCAGCATGATAAAAGTGATATAAAAACAGTTAAAAACAGTAGTGTTTGCAGTTAAAAACAGTAGTGTTTGCAGTGTGGGAAGCATAGGCAGCATTTATCCAAAGGCCTGAGTGAAGAGGTTATAGCATTAAGTGGTGTTTTTTTTCCTATTCATACAAATTTTGAATGTGACAATTTTGTGCACATCCCTACCATTGAGTGTTTGCGTGCAAAGGGAACCCTCATCCCTGCTTCACCCCTTGCCTCACTCCTTCACTCACCTTTTGCCACTTCTACCAGTACCACTGCTGTATTCTCCTGAGAGGCTTACCTAGGCCTTCTGGAAATGACCACACAGCTGGAGAGTTATTCCCATGATCCCTAGATGGGGACAACCTCTCCAGCTATGCACACACCTCTTGAAGGCCTAGTTGAGTTTGTAAGGAGAGTGAGATGACAGTGGAGGGTGTGGCAGCCAGATTTTCAGGCAAGGGGGTGCAGCCAAAGAAGACTTTAGGCTTGGGTTAGGCCTGTTCTGAAGCTTCAAAGAAACTTCAACAAAGTCTGGATACATTCATTCATGAGCAAATGTAGGCTCCTTTTGATTCATCCCCAAATCATTGAATTTGTATGACTTCATATGAATTCAAAGTTGATGAATAATTTACCCCCTCCCTAACAGAAACATCTTCCTTCATTTCTTTGTGTGGTGGTATTTCTATAAACTTTTCCACAATTATTGGTGGATCATGCTGGTGTGGTCTACATAAAGTCCTGCTCTGGTTTACTGCTAGATCTCTATGGGCCTTTCTGTCAGTAGACTCGGACAAGCAGACCAGACTTTCTAGGAAGGATAGCTCCTGGCACAAAACAAGGCCAACTTCATTGGGACTGTCTATTCAATTCCAGCCCCATGCTAGTTCTGGTGCTCATGTGCCATTGCAATAGGTTTCTTAGAATACTCACACCTCTGTGGTACAGTATACGACCCTCTGTATGCCAGTGAACCTCTTTAAAGAGATCAGCCAGTAGAGCAAACCAGTTCACCATCTGTCGAATTTGGACATTCAAAACTCAGATCGAATGTTACAATATTTGAATGAATACAAATGCAATCCGGACACTCATATGAATAGTTCAGACATTCATTAAGCTGGGAAACATATCAGATACCTATCTGTTCATATGCAGATACATATCTGTTCATAGCAGATATGTATCTATTCATATCTGATACGTTTCTGTTCGTAGCATATATGTATTGAATGTTCACACAAATACATACAAATAGATTCATATCAAATAGAATTTTAACACATTGAAATGTGTTCTATTTGTATGAATACAGATTTTTGAAAATTCGATTCATTTTGAATTGAATGCCAAAAAAATTTGTGCACATCCATACTGGAGAGTATAACAAGGGATCTGTTACAGTAGCACAGGAAGTTCTACCACCACAATGGGTCCCCAAGTCATTCTGAGGTTCCTTGTGCTGGATCTGAAGCTGCTGCAAGTACTGGAATAGAACAGGCTATCTTAATGTGGACTGTCTTGTTCCACACCAGGACCCACCTCTCATAGTTATAATTGTCTTAGTCCATTCTACTGAAGGCAGATGTGGAAATGTTCTCAGACTGTGTTTACACCTAAATTTTGATCCAGCTTCAGATGATTTTTAGAGTGAGAGAGTATATCAGGAAAGATTTCCCCGTAGCTACCTGGAGGGTTTTCTGAGTTAGATAATAGTGAAAAAACAACTTGCCACTTTGCTGGTGTCTTCTTTCACTCTGAAAGTGAACTGAAGCTGGATTAAAACTTAAGGGTGAACGCACCATAAGTGTGATCTGAATGGAATAACTTGAATGTCATGCGTATTATGCATCCTTATGAGAAATCCGATGTATTGACTTATCAAATTTTTGAGCATTTTATTTATTCATTCATTCATTTATTTATTTATTATTTACATTTATATCCCGCCCCATACCCGAAGGTCTCTGGGCGGGTTACAATGTTAAAACAACAGATTAAAATAGAATGCACATTCAAAGACGTTAAAAATTCATTACATATAAAACAATAAACCACGTTTAAAATGATAATGTTTGTACTGGGGGAGGGAACATTAATAGTTTAGCCAAAGGCCAGGGCAAAGAGGTGCGTCTTCACTGCCCTCCTAAATATATATAAGGAAGGGGCCTGACACACCTCGAGGGGGAGGCTATTCCATAGTCTGGGGGCCATCACAGAAAAGGCTCTCTCCCGGGTGCCCACCAGCCTCACTACTGAAGGTGGTGGGACAACTAGGAGGGCCTCGCCACTTGATCTTAAGGCACGGGCAGGTTGATACGGGAGAAGGCGTTCCTTAAGATATTTGGGGCCCAAGTCATTTAGGGCTTTATAAGTCAGAGTCAAAACCTTGAATTGGGCTCGGTAGTGAATTGGCAGCCAGTGCAATTCTTTTAAAACCGGCGTGATGTGCATCCGGCTAGATGTTCCGGTCAGCACTCTCGCGGCTGCGTTTTGCACTAGCTGCAACTTCCGAACTGTCTTCAAGGGCAGCCTCATGTAGAGCGCATTACAGTAGTTCAATCTAGAGGTTACCAGAGCATGGATAACTGTGGCCAAGTCGTCTCTATCCAGAAGAGGCTTCAGTTGACGGACCAGCCGTAGTTGGGAGTAGGCACTCCTGGCCACGGCCTCCACCTGAGATTCAAGTGTTAGCGCAGAGTCCAGGAGTACCCCCAAGTTACGCACCTGTCCCTATTTTGATTTGTAAGATAGTGCCTTTTCAACCCTTGCCCAATGTGACTTACTTAAGCATGTTGGGAAATCACCTTCCAAGCACTTCCCCCCAAGATCTGCAGTTCTTGTTGTGCCACTGCTGAAATGAACTTGAGGAAAATGTGTTGATCTGTTATATCCATGTGGAATGGTCTCACTCTTGAAATACAATAGGCAATGACTTCACCTTTCACCACTGGCTTAAAAATATATTTGTGTAGTAAAGCACGTGGCATTTTTCAATGGAATTATCACTTGGGTGACCATTTTCACTGTCATACTTGTCTTGATTTTATTTTTCTATCATTTTATTGTTCTAAATCACCCTGATTCCTTAATTAATTTTATATATATTTATATTTATATTATTTGTATCATTAATTAAGGAATGGATGGATAAACAGATAACAATAAACACAACTCTATGCTTACTTCCTTTGAACAAGAACTGGAACATTTTGATGTGATTAATCTCATAGTTATCATTCATGACAGCAGAGATGCTCAGTTAACTTCTCATGCATCAGGGATGAACAGCATTTCCCAGGATCCTGAAGCTCCATTGTCCTTGCTGTCATATATGATGTAAAGAACAACACAAGCAGCAATAATTGGACTTATATTTAGCTCCTCAAATTTGTTTGGTAGCCAGGCAACACCCGCAGTTCTTTGACCCACATTTCCACCTGTCCACCAACAAATAGCTAGAATATACAGCTTGAGATTTTAAAAAGTAATTATGCTTTTTTGACAGTGATTGATGTGCTGGCTTTGCACATCTGGAAGAAAAAAAGTCAATGCCTGTGTCAGGAGGGGGGGAGAGGGAGATATAAAGTAGAATAGTTAGTAAATATCATAAAGGTAAAAGTACAAAGTCCAGGTAACTTGACATTTATTTAAGTACATCATCACTGAAGTTTATCACCAGTAAGATACACAGATTTTTACTGACGACAATCAGTAGTCAGTTAGCTAGTGCTTATTGTTGTCAAATGACCAATGAGATTAAATCCAACCTATATTTTAAAAAGGACAACAAAAGGACAAATTAAGAATTACCTGTCACAGCAGGTGCCAAAGCAAATGACAAATATTAGATGTTTCACAATGTATTTGCTAATGAATATATTGCTTTATTTAAGGGAAATCCTCAAAATTACATTGAAGAACACATCAGGAAAACAATCACACTATATCCTTTGGTTTCTTAAAACCCTCATAGTAAACAATCACAAGAGAGACCACTGCAGTTCATAAGTATGATGACAAACACCACTCTTTAAAGTCTACACTAACAAGTCTGTTATTTAAAATCCTTGAAAGTAACATTTTGTTGGTATGACAAAAGATTGTTCCATTTCTCCCATACAAATCTATCACATGCTTCCCATTACTGACCCACAGGAGGAAACCTCCTCAATATCCCACCATTCCCAGAAACAGGAATCTAATTAAGGTGGAATGGATACTTACAAAGCAAGTGAGGTAAGTGGCACCAGGATGATGTGTGCCAGTAGCTGAAGTTCTGGCTGATGTTTCTGTATCTAGAGTTCCAACATCACTTCTTGTCCTTGATCAGAGTTCCAGTTAGGTTTTATGGCTACTGCAGGAGGATATTTTGGAGCCTATATGAGGCGGGCATCTCCCACACTCATTGCAGCATGGCCTTGCTTTGACATTCCAAGCACCCTGACATGAGTCAGAACGAATGCAGCCAGAGGACCCAAATATGCACAGAACGTGAGGGAAAATAAACATTAAGTTAAGCAGCCATAGAAATGTTCCCAAATGTTCCCAATGTTCACTTCATTTGACCTACAATTGAGGGGGGAGGTGTTCAAGGATAGCCAAAAGATATACTTTCATTGTCCATCTTTCCTTGGATGGCTAGAAGGGTTTGACGTTTTTAGAATCCATTTAAATTGTTTCAACAGAATTTGTTTGGTTGTTGAACAGGGAATTCAGATCATTTTCAGCCTGGAATGGTCCTCTCAACATGTAAAAGATAAGTGGCGGTGGAGAACAATTATGTTGGGGCCATGGCACTGGGTGGTGGCAGTGGTGGTGGCAGGTGTGGGAGGGCAGGGTTATGCTCTTTGCAAGGCAGGGCAGGGCAGGGCAAGGCAAGGCAAAGTAAGTCAGGTATGGGAGCAATGGAACAAACTTAGCCAGCATTCATGCTTGCAGATCTGGTGAAACAAGTGCCAGAGAGCCTCCTCCACACCATTGATGAGCTGGGTGGCAGCCCTTTGTCTGGATCTGTCTCTGGCCGAAATGGACTCCATGCTGGGATGATCCAATTTCAGAATAGCCCCATTGAGGCATGAAAGTAAAGGAAGGAAGGAAAAAGAAAAAGAAAAAACCAAGAAAACACACTTTGGTGTCTGATCTTGAAGATTGGAACCTTTCCATTTCTCCTTAGCTTTGTTGTTGGTGTTCTCCATTTATCTTAAGATAATTGGAACCAACAGTATTATTTGACATTATTGGATTAGCTGAATTATGAAGAAATGGCTTTTCCAAGACAGGGACAGCTAGCTTGAATATTTGACCTCTGCAGTAATAAGACTTAAACAGACTTGGTACTGAAAAAACACATAAACAAAAGACCAAAATCATAATTTACCAAAAAGCACTGTGGATATTTGACAATACTAACAGTTTTGCATACAGCATCTGTATTATAGATGCTTCACATCTTGGAAAGCAATTTCCTCTTCAATCTAGAATAACTGTCTGATTACAGATTGATCCAAATATTGTTCTATATTGAAAGCAAAATGAGAGTCACTTTGGAGAGGCCAAAGATCATTGTAACTAGCTAATGGAGTCTGAGACTGCCTTTAGCATTACTAGATGTTCAAAAGTAATATGTGTATGGTAGAAGCAGTTGCAAAGGAATAAAATGTCCAAGGACATTAATTTGACCATTAATTTCTTACAGTAAAGCTCGGTACAGGCAGTCTTGTCTTATCTCTGTGGATAGGTAGATGATTTGCAGGCATCAAATTTTGCAATCAGTGTATGCTGCACTAAATGGAGAAGAACAGATACACACAAGAACACTTGATGCAGAATAATACACTTGTGCATGGTAAGCAAGAGACAAGCAACTGTATATCTCAGCAAGCAATAATGTCAGGTTTGGGAATCAGATAAATTGCAAATAACAAAGGAGAGGACAAGTGACCCTTGAGATGTATCAGCTGATAGAATGAGGCAAGACGGATCTACAACTCTCGCCTATTGTTTGTGGAAGGCAGAAAGGGGGAAATATTCTTGCAGGAAGGGGAAATAGAAGACTGTAAAGTTACATGCCAGCTGTTACCAGAGGATGTGAGGAAGAGAAGAAAGATCTGACTACAATAAGGGGTGGGTTTGTTTTTTTTTGCTTGTTTGTTTACAATTAAGGGTAAAGCTGAATGAGCTTCAGAGTATTCAAGGCTTTCCTAGCAGCCCTGCATCTTCTGGTCTTGTTGTTTTTATACAAAAGCACAAGAGAACAAATTAGATCCAGAATACTAGCCTTGAAAAATATGGACAAATGCCACTACATGTGCTTGAGAGAATTTGATTTTATTTTTTCTAATGAATATGTTCACTGGAACCTAGCTACCAAATTGCACTCCTGTTTCCTCAAATGCTATGACTGTGACAGAGTTTTTGGCAAGGTATGCACATTTATGTATCTTGTTAATAATGTACATCTTGAGAAGAAATAAGTCTTATAAATATCTAATGAAAAAATATAGATTTGAAAAAATACAGGAATTAAGATTAAAAGCCAAGATTTGAAACTGCAATCCATGGTGGAGGATAACTGGAAAGACTTATTATATTACTCATTGAGATCCCAAGCACCAGAATTCTAGAGAGAAGAAATAATAAGACTATTTCTTTGTACCAACTAAGGAAGAAAAAGAGAAGAAAAATCTAAAGGAAACCTTTAGGTGGCGGAGGATGCATGTTAGTCACAGTTTTTTCCTATTTTTGCATTGATAATAATAAAAAAAATAAAGAGAGAAGAAATAAGTCTTAATTTAAATATGCATTTGGGAAAAAATAAGGATTTAAATATATTTTTTACAAGCTAAGTGTAGATTAATGTGACAAAAGCACAAATTCTGCATCGAAATATGTAAAACTGATCTTCTGTTTCCACTTATCAATCCAGGGCACCCTTATCTGTCCACAATGGCATGTGCAGGGTGGTTTTTCACAATCCAAAATGGAGATGAGGGGGCACTATTGTTTTTGTGGCCCTTCTCCTGCTTGACCCAAACAATGCTGCCTCCATCTGGAAATGGAGATATGACCTGAATGATGAAAAATAGATTTGGTCATCTTGAAAGTTAAAGGAAAGATCCTAAAAGAACTGAAAGATCAAGTTAAGACTGAAGCAAATACTGTATTGCTATTTGTATAAGTGTGTGTAAATTTCCTCATTCCTCACACATAGCATGTCTACTCAGGTCTTCAGACAAAGGTCTGGGAGCTTCAGAATTCTATGCAATTTCTGGAGCTGTTTGGGGGACTGCACTTCTGATCAGAGACCTCCAATGTTCTAGGATCTGTTGAAGTCATTCTTTTAACATGGTTGTCACTGCCTAGATCAGTTCTATCACTGCTAGGACCACTTTAGCTTTTACTTTCAACATCTTCTCCAATTTCTTATATCATTTGTGCCTAAAAGTTACTAACATTAGGGACTGCTACATCTATTATCCTTGTTTCTTTTTTCTCTTTATCTACTACCAGAATGACCAGTTGATTGGCCAGTATTTGTTTATATGGAAGTTCTAAAGGGTTTTGGCTTTGTTGTTCTCAAAAAAGTCCTATATTACAGTGGAGATATAGTCCTAGGCCCTGTCTACATGCAAAGAAAAATCCATTAAAAAGCTTCTTTTGCTTCTGAGCGTCTGCATGCAGAGCTTTACTCTGGGCTTCCAGAGCCACAAAGGAGGAAAATCTGTGACAGAACCCTCCCCCCCTTTAAACAAGACTACCTCCGCACTTTTGGGAAGCCACAGGTTTTCTTATGAGCATGGAGACATTTTCTCCACATCTTCTCCCATATTCCACTGAAGTTTTAGGCATTTTTGATCTCTGCAGAAGAATTGGCTGTCAGAATCAGCTGCATTCAGCTCCTTCAGCCCGCAAGCAGAGCTCTGAACTGTCACATTGTTTCACTTCGGATGGGGAGACAGATTTTGGGTTCATCCCCATGGTACTTTTTCCTGTCGCTATTGTCCCTCTACTGCATCAGATCTAACAAATGTGAGTTCAATTCTGAATTAAGTGTCCCCATGGGGCTCAGCAAAACATGCATTTA
>MTQE01001134.1:74450041-74465991 GCA_014337955.1 Aspidoscelis marmoratus | reverse complement strand
TGGGGAGAAAAAGATGCGGGCTCACAAAAAGCGGTTTGCATGGAGACAGGCAAGTACGTTTTAAATCTGCATTGGCCCAAACCACATGGAGATGCTTTATTTTGAATTACAACCCACATTTTTAAAATCTGACACAAGAGGGAAGCAAAAAAGAGATCCTGGAGACGGGCCCCTATATTACTTGCTGAGAGATTTTCACTCAGTTTGTTATTACCATCCTGAAAACCTTACTGTGAAGAATTCCCTTCCCCTTCTAATCTTTATATGTAAGCTGTTTTGTTGTGATGCCTCTCTTAAACACTTGGAACTTGAAGTGCACTTTGACAATGGGTCAAAGATGATATCAGTTCTGCTGATAAACTCATCTACGTAGCAATTCCCAGTGAGCCTCGCTTTTGCAATTTCATTGTGTTTACCAGCTATGTTTATCCATCTGGAGGAAAGAGCAGAAGATGCAATATAGACTACAAGCAAATTAAAAGAGTTAAAACCTACGGTATGGAAACTCTAAATATGCATCCAAACAATGGTGTTTAGTGTTTTGGTGAACATTAGGATCACTACATAACATGAGCTGATGGAAATGAGAAATACATATCCTATATAGCCCTATACATTTGATAGACTTCCATTCTTTATGAGTAGTTCCTGTTTCACCTATGGCAATAATAACCAACCACGTAGGGATGTTGAAGATACCTGGCAAATTGGACTAGCAAGTGAATTTGAGACTGCACTCCATATTGACTTAAACAGAACCATTTGACAACAATGTATATATTTCCATTTCTGGATTTTTCTCAGTATCTATGTTTTCATTGTTGTCACATTATATATTACATTGTTACATATTTGTATTATGACTACTGACTAAAGAAGTTATTTGCATGCCCTTGAGAACCTGTATACCATCAGTATTCTTCTGATAAACTACTTCTTAGGAATAAGGTCCTGGGACACTTTTAGGAATAAGGTCCCCAAAAGAACAAGGCCTTTTAGCACAAGTTACAAAAATGCAAAATCACTCATAAAACCAGACAAAGCACACATATAAATGCTTCAAGAGCAAGCATTTTCCCAAAACAAATCAAAACTTTTATTTAAATACAATAAAAGCCTATAGCATAAAAATCAAGCAAATGTCAAATTTGGCATGTCAGCAGCTGACTGTCAAACACAGCACTCTTCAATAGCAATAGAAAAACCTGTCACATACTCTAAAATATGTCCCACTTCCTATTTCCTAATTCACATGCACCAACCCATTAATTCAGTGCAGCAGTGGAAAGGGGTCATTTAACTATCTAAAAATATTTACAAGAATTCTGCTAACATTCTAACAGGTCTACTGGTGCTATTGCTGTGTTCATGTGGATGGTCAAAGCCTAGCATGCTGCATAGGTCAGTTCACCAGCCACTACCTTTTGTTGCAGATAAAAGGTGCAGTGACACACAAGAGAGCCTTTCCTATAGTGGCTTCCAGACTCTGGAACAATCTCCCTCTGGAGGCTCACCAGGCATTTACATTATATGTTTTTTTGGCACCTGGTTAAACTACCCTTTTGATGCTTAACTTACCTAAGTGTTGTCCTGCTAGGGAGGGAGAATTATATTTGAAGAAGAAGAAGAAGAAGCTTTTCTACGCCACTTTTCACACCCATTTAAGGGGACTCAAAGCAGCTAACA
Source organism: Aspidoscelis marmoratus (assembly GCA_014337955.1). Classification (NCBI taxonomy): domain Eukaryota; kingdom Metazoa; phylum Chordata; class Lepidosauria; order Squamata; family Teiidae; genus Aspidoscelis; species Aspidoscelis marmoratus. Next base: position 74,464,305 of record MTQE01001134.1, on the reverse strand, counting down.
AAGCTTCTGTTCTTCTCCCCACAACAGAACACCCTGTGAGGTGGGTGGGGTTGTGAGAGCTCAGAAGAGAGCTGTGACTAGCCCAAGGTCACCCAGCTGGCTTCATGGGGGAGAGTGGAATCAAACCCAGTACACCCAGATAAGAGTCCAGCTCTCTAACCACTAGACCAAACTGGCTCACAATATGTCTTACCTTATTCTATGTGTTTTAAGTACATGTTGTGGTGTGTCCTGTGACCTTTAGGTGAAGGTTGGAACATAAACTATGAAATAAAATAAAACCATATTACCCCAAAATTCCCGCAAGGACTCCTGGATACAACAACTGTCTACAAGCCTAATACCCTCATCATCATAACCATTACAAGCAGCAGTATGAGACTGGAATTGTGTATCCAAAATACTGTCTTGCCCTTTTATAATCAGTTTGGGCTTTCTTGATATCTGACTGATGCCATATTTGCTCTGCTTGAGTCAACATAGGTATGCTTTCACCTCTGTGAACGGTAAACACAAGATGTCTCCCATGTGTAAAATGATTCTTCACTGAACAAGAAATTTCAGTGTTTACCAAAACATTTTCATATGTAGTGCAATCTCTGCTGGGCCAGACCAAAAATTTATTTGTCTCCTAAGTTAAGAAGTATTGTTTGTTTCTGTCTCTTCCGTATGTAATAAAGAGTGGGGGGGGGGGAAGGATGACAATAGATTGACGAAGGTAGAACTGAGACTTCAGGTAATAGAAAAGATGTGCATATGGATTTCTGAAATATTCCAGTTATCAAATTTTAGACTAGAAATAGATCATAGTGCCCCTTAAAGAATGGTATTATGCACAACTGTCTTGTTTGCCTATATGGCCAAGTGAACGTGAATGCCAAAAACAAGATGTGTGTTTTGGTGGCATGATGCTCTTGCAAAGGAGAGTGCCCACATTCTCCGGGCAACTCTTCCACTACTCCATCAGATATGCAGTTGGAAAAAGAATCCTGCAGAGATGTCTGCCCCCAGGTGCCTTCTCCCATGACTGTGGAATCAATTTCATTTATAGTTTTCCCTTCAAATCTATGAGGTTATACACTCACAGTCTGGTATATTCACAATTAAGAACTGGCAACTTCCTCAACATCTGTGCCCCCCAAATGGCAGCCATGTACACAACGAGGACATTTTTGGTGGAGACAGCAAAGAGATAAGTTACATTAAAAGGCTGCTAAATGCTGTTTCCCACAGTCATGTCATATCTGTGGAATGCCGCTGTGTTCTCTGATACAAGTTGATAGGACTGAACATATTTAAAAACCAATGTTCTTCCTCCCATTTTCCTTGGGGGAGGGGAGCTGTTAATATTTTGAGCCTAGAGACTGATTTTGTCAAATCTAGGGCTGTGTTTTCCTATTTCCAATAATTGGACACCATTCCAAGAGAGACAGAAGCAAACTCCTTATGTCAAAAGCAGCAGCCTTTATAAATGTACCCCCAATGCTCTTTACCCACATGAAGTCTTTTCTGGACTCTTGGGACTCTCAGAAACAGCTGAGAAAATGGTGCCGAAGGCAGTAGACTGATTCAATAATTACCCTGCTTTCCAGCAAGGAAAACAGTTTGCTTCCCCCAAATCTATGCCATTCCTGGCTTGCAGAAATGTTTTCAGGAAAACAGTACTGAACTTTAAATGTTAGGATTATTTTTTTGCTTCTTTCAGGGTCCTTAAAACTGCAGTAAAATAATGGGGAGGGAAGGAGACCATAAGAGCAGTTTGCTTGCAAAACACAGTAGTAGATGCTATTTTCCATTTACCCACATTTAGGAGATGTTAAATGTACTGGAACATAGCAATAACCATAGACTGCAACTGTATTGCAAGCTAAAAATTGTTAAGGCAATCAGAGCTGAAAAAGTGACATGAGCTTTATTTCCTCTCCAAAATGCCCCAAAGGCTTATGTTGTTTAATCCAAGTAAAGAACTTTACTTCTCATTTTAAAATAACACTCCTTAGTGAAAGTATCCAAAATGAACTGACTTCATACTGCACATTTGATTGGATAGTTGTGAAATAGATTTTCTGTATTCACACCTACATTTTAATCCAGCTTCAGCCCACTTGCAAAGTGTGATAATGCATTGCCAAAGTGAGAAGTTGTTTGCTTTTGGCTTCACCTAACTCAGAAAATCCTTTGGATTAGATAATGTGGAGAGTAAATAATGAGTCATTTTGCTGATGTATTCTTCCACCCTGAAAGTGGATCAAAGCTGGATTAAAATTTAGGTTGGATCATAAAGACTTAAGGGAATCTTTGAAGCAAATAACTTATTTCAGGTGCATGAAAGTTGTCAGATAATTGTTGTTGTTGTTGTCATTGTTCTGCTTCGGCTCTGAAAAGCTATTAGCACTCTGCAATTTATTAAGCATGCCAATAGTCATGCCCTGAAATGATGCAAGGCTTTTCCTTCTTTCACCCCTTCTTTTTATAGCATCCTTTTCAAGTATTCCTTTTGGAAGTCTTTATAAACTTTTACAGTTAACATGGCAGATTCTGTTAACTTGAGGAAGCTACAATAACATTCATGTTGGAGAAATCTCTGAGCAAATAAAAATAGGTCTTTTTCATTATCCCATCATTATTAAATAAATTATATTTTGTTCAACATGAGGAATTCATTGAGGAACTCATGGGAGTTTATTGAGGAAATGGTAGTTTGTTCAACATGAACAGTTCTCCTCACCTCTTCCCCACCGGTCTGCACACTCACTGATAGCAGCTTTTCAAGATTCCAGGCTGCAGACAGCAGCAATTTAATCTGAGTTTAATTTTCCCAAGGAATAGTGGGTCAAATACAAGACCATCTGGGAATAAAAAAAGTTGTGACTGAAGGTTTATGTTGAAAGTATAACTATGGAACACAGTATAACAGCCTCCAGACTCTGACAAGTGAGAATAATGTCATGGTTCAACATCTGGGAGGCATATAATTTAACCAACATTTCTGTAAACCAATTGAATTTCAGCTGCAGCATGAGACAGTTGAAATGAAACCAGATGTAACACTCGTACAGTCTATGCCCATGGTCAATTCCACGTTAAACCTTCTTCAGGTCTGACTGCTCACACCTTTCTATTTCTTCTGTCCATTTTTTCTGTGGACTTTCCATTCAGCAACATCCAAATAGGGGGTGGAAAGTCAACAAATAAAACAAGTAGAAATGAAAAAGTGTGAGCAGTCAGATTTGAAGATGGACTGAAGAAGGTTTAAAGTGAAAGTGTGACCACGGCCTATCTTATAGGTATTGAAGAACAAGAACAAGAAGAACTGGCTTTTCTACCCTGCTTTTTTTACCCATTTAAGGGGACTCAAAGTGGCTGGCAAAGTTTTCTATTCCTCTCCTCACAAAATCAGAACACCCTGTGAGGTAGGTGGCATAGTGAGAGCTCAGAAGTGAGCTGCAACTAACCAGGGTCACCCAGCCGGCTTTGTGGAGGAGTGTGGAATCAAAGCTGGTATTCCCAGAGGGGAGTCCAGCTCCCTAACCAGTAGACCAAACTGGCTCACTTTTCCAATATCTCTCCAATGGGACATGTTAGAGTCTTGAATGCAAAAGAATTGGGTTTTGACTCACTTAAAGGATGGTGCCCCTTTTATATGGATGCCATTATTAATAAAGCATATAGTTTTCACTTCCTAAGAGCTGCTTCATATAAAATTGTAATCTAATACAAAAAAGTTCATATAGCAACTCAGTGTTTTGAAATCATACAGTGATTGCATTTCTGCTTATCATACAACTATAAAGTACATGAATCTTTTTTTTTTTTAAGAGTGGGGACAATAGGCTGCTCTGCTGATTGTGACAGAATATCTACTCTATTAATTTTTCATTTCTTACTGGGCTACATTGGGACATTATTATTGTTTTAAATCAATGCAGACAACAGGGGGTTTCATCCTAACTCATATTAGAATAATGTAGGGTAGTCATAATGAACCAGTTCTAAGAGCAGAATTAATGTGAGGCAGTAATGGTGATTAGGTAATTACCAACTACTGTAAGTATTTAACCTTCCTTGTGACAGGCACATCTGGCAACACCTGAGCTCACACAGACTCCCTGAGAAGAATTAACAATCTTAAATTATGCCATTTAAGCTATTAATCAGAAATTAAGAGGGAAATCAAGAATAAAACAGGTTGTGCACATTGTCCTCTCTATTTTAGTATTCTGGCATCAGTTAGAGCAAGGTACTTATTTCAATATGCGGGAGGAAATAGATTGCTAGAGCTATAGATGGGCAGAATGCCAGAATAGAAAAGAGGCAAACTACATTTCACATGAATGAATGCACATACATTTATGTACTATTCACATACCTCTAAACAGATGAAAGATGCCACTGGAGTGGATGAGTGAAACTGGAGATTTTCGAGGTGGAGTACAATAATATTACATACAAATTAAAATGAGGTTCTTAAAGATCTTAACTTGACCAGATATGTAACAATTTAAAACCTTTAAAGGCAACTGGTACGTGAACAAATAATTGTTTTAATTGCTGCAGAGAACATTGTTTGAGATAGTGAAGTTCTTTGATTCTGCAGCTTTTTTAAAAAAAAAAATCCAAACCAAAGTAGTGTAAAAAGTGCTACATGATGTCCAGATTTGTATATATTAACGCTATCAGTTAACTAAGATAATTCACTATCAATGTATAATTTATTTTTTCTACCTCATATTGTTTCTAATGCTACAGTGAGATTTGTATAGTAGGGAGGCCTTAGAGATCCTAAGAATATTTTTAAGCCCGGTGGATATCTGCACAATTTGGTGTTCTTACCACATAGAAGGGCTATGACCACAGCATGGCTGCATGGATGGCAAGTTCCACAAGATGCCTTATCTGAGGAACCTCTGTCCATATGGAAATAATGACTTGGAGTATTTTTGCACTAACTTCCATGGGACAGTTTCACACAGAAATTAAGATCAGGGCATTTTGACGGAAGGTCTTGGACTCTAAAAGAAAGAGTAACAGTTATATGTACGGAGCAAAGAACAAAAACATTACTAGAAGAAGAGTACAAAGAACGGAGGAAGTCACATGGAAAATCTTAGAGCATTGTAACAGAATTTATTATAATTATGTATTGAAATGTGATATAAATGCTTACTGAAAAGAAATAAAAAATGGATACAAAAAAAAAAGAAAAAGAAAAAAAGATCAGGGATGGAGGACATTGTGAATTGTGAATGATGGCCCCATCCCAAACTTACCTAGAACTTACCCTCCAGCAAGGTAAGTGTGAATGCTGTCATCTGGCAGTGTCTGCCCCACCACAGCAATGGTCATGCATGCTAGGCCATTATTACAATGATCGAGCAATGTGACATAAAATTGCACAGTCACAGCTGCACTGCTCCACCCCCACAGAGCCTTTGCATGGAGGTATGTACAAAGGCTGCAACTGGAGCTGTACAAAGAATACCATCAGCACTTCTAGTATAGTTGTAAAGCAGTTTGTATTGCTCCACAACTATCAAAGATGGAGACATTTGGCCATGTTTGGAGCTGCTTCTGAATGGAAGCAGCTCTGTGGTATGTGTACACTTTGTGCTAGAGCATGCCCAAATGTCCTCATCTTCAAAGTGTGGAAAAGGACCTTAGAATCTATTGAACATGTACCTCTGTAACTTTCCTTTTATTCAGATATAGATTACAGATTAATAATTTCTTATGAATAGGTATCCCAGTGGTTCTGTTCAGGAGTAATAAAACTTACAAATTGGTGCACTGGTCATGGCAATCAATATTCTCTTTTTTCAAGAACTATTTGTTATTGTAAGTCTGATGAAAGACTGGGAGAAGGGGAAGGGGAAGGGGAGAGAGAGGGAGAAGATGATTGCCTTTTCCAAAGCTTTTTCTAATACAGCAGCATATTTCTTATCTGCAAGCTTTGTCTAAGATACTGTATAGGAGTTTTTCATTTTAAAATCTTTTACAAATGGTGCTTAATGTAACATTCTCATTTTGTTTTGTTTTCTACGGCTACTTGTGCAGTACTGTCATGGAACTAAGCACCACATCTCCGAGATCTTCCTGGTCAACCACTTGCAGTTCAGTTTAGATTGCTGTATATATCCAGTCAACAGTTTCTGCTGCAGTGTGCATCACTTTACACTTCCCTCTATTTGATATTTTAATGCCTATTCAGCCAGTGTTTGAACTTTTGAACTATTTGAACTTTTCATCATATCTTTCAATTTTTAACATTCTGAGGAATTTGGTATCAGCAGAAAACTTGGTCTTTTTACTAAATTAATGAATTTAGAAGCAGTTTTCCCTGATCCATTATTTCAAAATGGAGCTTGGTCCATAAAATATGCTATGGAACCTGCTCCTGCCTAAACTCACCATTTCCATTTCATCAGGTGACCAAAGATGCCATGAATATCTATAGAAAAGTCTTCATGGAATTAAATGTCTACTTACTCTTACTATCTTCTTTCTTTTCTTCAGCCAGTCACTTGTTAATAAGAGGATCTCAAACAGTGGAACACGTTCTTTTGTTCTGTAATCTCTATAAAACTGCCTGCCAAGAATTAATAAATCCCAAGCTGAGCCCATATCCAGGAAGATCCAGTGTAGAATACATCAAGTTGTTGTTAAGTGATAGCGATCCTGACATGACCCTAGCTGCTGCAAAATTCCTAGCCATAGAGAAGTTAGAAAATGATACCCTGCAACCGAGCAACCTTGATTAGAAAAAATATTCTTGAACATATGTATTTGAATCCATTATGTTGTTTTATTGTCTCTTATTGAGGGCCCTTTTACCTGTTTTATGTACTATCTTCTGAGTATGTAGACTCACTTGATTTTCACTTGATTTTATCTGCACATGGTGATTTTAAATAACTTTTTTTTAAAAAATTGTACTTTTTAACATTTGCTGATTCTGATCTGTGACTGTACAAATAAAAACAAATAAAATTCAAATAAGAGGATTTCTGTCCTTCTATTTCACAATTAGTAAGATGACTCAGAAGACTTTGGTACCATTCTAAAAAGCCATTTCCTTTCCTCTTAAACAGTGTCAGAACTGATCAATCAACATAGTCAAGTGAAGAAGAAAGATCATCACACCGCAGGAGATGAAGCAGCAGCAGGACAGCTTTCTAGTTCACACTACATGAAAATCAAATGGAATTGATGTGTTCAGATTATTGGCTGGAAATAGATTTTGCTTATGCATTTGCTTATACATTTTTTGATGGTTGATAGAGGGGTAATTTGAAGAGAGGAAAGAGGGAGAAATCCATTGTCATTCAGCAGAATTAATAAAATTAGAGATAATTGGATTGGGAGAAGTAAAAATGGAATATTGCTAATATTATTCATATCCACTGTACCACTTTGAGGTGCTGAGAGTGATTTACAAACAATAAGATCATGCTTAAAATAGGTATTAAAATGTATAACATGACTAAAAAGACTTAAAACTTAATTTAATTGTGCCATTCATAGATCAGGAAATGACATGCTAAATGAGGAGTTCTCTGTTTCCTGAAATCCATAATGAGGGGTTCTGCCTCTAGTCAGTTAAGAAGCTAGGCATTTGTGATATAAAACAGGAAAAGAGGGGAAGAACCTTTGTACATGTTCCAAATTTACTTCTTAAATCACTGTATGAGCCTTTGTCAGTGAAAGGGGAAGAAGTCAATTAATGAACTTTAGCACATAAAGATACAAGAACCAAAGGTTGTTAGGATACAACCTTAACAAAGGTATCAGACCAGTGCACAATATAAGCTCTATCATGTGTCCTTTAGATATTGCAACTAAATATACTTGACTAGCCTTCTAGTAATCTAAATCAGTCAATCAATCTCCACTGTATACAGGATTGGAAACATACTAAAAATACCATGGAACTTGGTGGTTAGGAGCACAACTAGGCTAGAATTTGATAAGTAATGAGCAAAACTAGATAAAATCTGAGAGTAAAACAGCTCGAAAGCAAGGAAGCAGGAATGTTGTCAGATATAGTGTCTGTGACATAAATTCTTCTGCAGGTCTGACTGGACAGCATTTGCTAATGGTGATAAAAATTAGTATTTCTCTATTTCCAGCAGAATTATTTTGAGCCTGAATGGTCTAACATCACCAGACCAGAGAAGGCAAAAGTTGATCTCAGCAGAAGTCTGTTTTGGCAAATGTGCAAGAATCTTTCAGAACATGATAACATTGATTTTCAGATTAGCCAATTAAGAAAAAAAGAGAAAAATGCATGAGGACCTTCTAGTCTGGGCTAGCTATTTTGGTTCAGTTTCAATTATTGCAGGTAAGTTCATGGACAAGCTGCTTACCAATTTACACGCATTTATTTATTTATTTATTTATTTATTTATTTATTTATTTATTTATTTATTTATTTATTTATTTATTTATTCATTCATTCATTCATTCATTCATTCATTTGTATTTCTATCCCACCCTATACCCCAAAGTCTCAGGGTAGGTTACAATATAATCTTAGACAGGTCCCTGCCCTCAGGCTAACAATCTAAAGAGACAAGATACAAAAGGAAAATGGTGTGGGAGGGAACAGGGACACTCTTAATGATAATAATATTACATACAAATTAAAATGAGGTTCTTAAAGATCTTAACTTGACCAGATATGTAACAATTTAAAACCTTTAAAGGTGTATTGAGATAAAACAGTTCTTGCAAAAGGAGACTACCTTAGGTAAAAATAATAAAAACCCCATGCTTCATAGATAATGCAGATAGTTTGTTATCTGGCCAACAGCAAAACACAGGTACTTAAGGTCTATTAAGGTCTATTTACATAGATAGAAAAGCATATACACTTTCCTTAACTTTTAAAACTCCCACATTGTTTACCGTCATGTCTGCTGCTGCTTCTTTTTCCTAGAACAATTTTTAGAGATGGGAGAGAAATTTATTTTGGTCTATGTTTTGACCATAATCTGATATTCCCAAATTCACCTGCAGATTGGAATACAACACCAGGTGGATTGTACACATCTCTGGATTTTGTAATGTCATTTGCATGCAGAAAAAAATGTGTATGCAAGTACAAGTTTTTTTTAACATATGCTCTTTTACATAAAAGCACATTGAAAGAGTTTTAAAATTATAAGGGCCATTGTCATCCATCTTGTACTCTTACTAAAATTCAGCCTTGCTTGCTCACATTCCTTCTCAGTCCAATGTTTCCTCTAGTTCCAGCATAAACTTAGCAATAGGTAGCCTGGAAGTTGTTGTCTCAATAAGAGTACACAGCAGGAGAAACCTTGAGGGGTGGTGAGGGCAATGGGAAATTATGGCTGAGAGCCTAAATGAATAATATTGCAGCCAGCTTGTTCTTCTGGTTAGAGTGTGTTGGATTCTTATCTGGTAGTCTCCAGTTCAAGTCTGCACTCCTGCATGAAGCCAGCTGTGTGCCCTTGTTAAGATAGTGTGTATAAAAAAGTATTTCTATAATGTATACAGTTCAAATGTATAGATCTTGCAAAAACTCCAAAAATTAATAAAATAGAAATCAGTGAGTACCTGCAAAACTAAGGAGATGCAGAATTCGGATATGTGTTTACGTTTGAGCATGTGTAAGACTAGCCATCTCCAACTTGCTGTGCTCAGTGTGTTTTGGGCAATTTCCATCCATTCTTGTCAATTGGCAGATTGTGCTGGCTAGCTAACTATGGTACTCCATAATTGTTTACCATTTGCCAGACTGATAAGAGTTAGTCTGGCAAATGGTCAGTTCAGCAACATCTGGAAGTCCACAGTTTGGCCCACTCTGCTACATCTTAAACATTAATCAGCCTCATGTGAGCTGTCCATGGTCCTGACAACTGCAATGTGCTGTAGATTTAAATTTAGGCAATTTGCTCTTGGCAATCTAGGCTGGAAAATGATAGCAATTTTCTGGAAATTATAAGGGATTAGTCTTTTGAGCATCTAGGCATTAATAGAAGTACTGATGTAATTTATTTATTTATATTTACATTTCCATCCCACCCTATACTCCAAGGTCTCAGGGCAGGTAACAGAATTTTTAAAAAAGACATGTTGAAATAGAACCATATATATATAACAGTATAAAACAATAACATCTGTGGTGGGGAGAAACTATAACACATTTAGCCAAAGGCCAGAACAAAGAGGTGAGTCTTCACTGTCTTCCTGAACATATACAGTGAAGGAGCCTGATGCACCTCAAGGGGGTGTTCTAGTTCAACTAATAACTATCGTTGAGATTTAATTGTAATTTACTTTTGTGTTAAAGACAAAATGTCTTTACTGACTTGGGAAAAGAATATGGTTTGCTTATTTCTAGATGCATTTGTTGATCTTGCTAGTATGAACTTTTTCTGGTTTTGTTTTCATTCTGTATGCACATTGCATCATAAAGTGTCTTTCTTTTAGTAGTCAGTTACATATTAATGCATTAGTTGGAGAGAAATGTGCTCTTAAGTACTGCCTTGGACACTCATTTAACTGAGTTTGATAGTGACAACACATTGACATTGGTAAGGTTAATGATCCAATCTTTTATTTCATTGAACAAGTTGAACAACATTTAATACAGTGTTTCACAATGTCCTAGAGAGCTGTCTTAGCTATTATTTTTATAGTACTATGGCATCTATGCCCTTTAAGTAATTGGCACCATGAAAATATTCTCTAGGCCCTGTCACAATTGATTAGAACTGTGCTGAATTACAAAACAGATTACCTTTTTGGAGGTATTTGCTGGAAGACATTGAAACCTGATGCCTCAATAAGCACAAAACTATCTAAACCAAGCAATCTTCTCACTGCTTAACAAATATAATGCTTAACAAAACTTTCTTGATCAGGCAGTGCTGTCTTTACATAGGCTTCCAATACTATATATTCAGAATAATTATTTTCAATTCAATAGTTTCTCAATCTGACATTCTTGCAGAACTGACAAATTATAAATGAGCCTAAAATTCAGAAGTATGAATTCTGCCAGATGAGTTTGAATGTTTCAGAATGTGGTAGGAGAACAAAGTCATGACTTTTGGCTATCTAGAACTTGCCTCTAAATGTTTCTGTTCTGAAGTATCCCCCATATCTTTGGGCTATTCGATTTCTGAGTTTCTGTTCATTAATGTTTTCAAACTTAATGTAAAAGTGCCTTAGCATGGACAAAACAGATTTGCTTTTTTCCTTTAAAGCTGTCGTGTGTTCATAGATTCTAGGTGTTTACATTTTGAACCTCTTGAAAATATGCATTTTTTTATTTGTGTATGTGTGTGAGAGAGAGATCTGCCAACACCTCATTAAAAAGGAGTTTTTCAAATGTATCTCTTATTCTGTGAAACATCTTTTGCTTCTAAGCAAATGGACCCAAACAGAACAAGAATTGACAGGATCATATGGCTGATTTGTTGGATGCTGTGTTTAAATTTGCTTATTACCTTGGTTTTTAATCAGAGCAAAAGTTTTACATTATGAACAAAACTGGAAGGAACTATTGCCAACTATTGCTCTAGTCTGATCTTGCCAACAAAGGCAATTGGAGATGAAGTACATTGTACCAGAAAGAGATGAACCTACTTTAAATTCAGCTTGAAAAGTTTTTGTGTGCATATATTCAACAATCATCAACTTATATTCTTTATCTAATTTGCAACCTTTAAGCCATATTTTATTAGAAGATTCAACATACCTTTTGTGCTAATAAAGGCAAAAGTAGTTACTGTGTCATGCAAGAAGAAAGAAAACAAAAAGAAACAACCCCAAGTGGCATATAATTACACACAATTTATTAATGTGGTGGAGAGAGGAAATGAATTTAGTTGAGATTGCTTAAGAAATAGCCAAAATGAGGAATCATAGAACTAGAGCGGAGTTTAAAAATTACACATAAATGGATAAATGGTACTGTACACCAGCACAATTGGTCAATATGAGGATTAGCATTTGTTTTAACTGCTGACTTGAATGCAATGATAGAGGTGTTTATATGCATTTAAGGTGGTGGTGGAGTAAAGATCCCACTGTGAATAGATAAGGAAACTATCAGTGTATGACAAAACTGTTGAATATCATTGTAAGGACTTTTTTCTAGTCACTTGGATTGTGCAGGAGTCTCTCTGGTGCTCATGTGCTTTTGTTCAAATAAGCATTCTATATGTATAAGACAAAAATCTAACTCAACCTTAAGAAAGGTCATCCTTAAGAAAGGTCTATCCTATTCAATGTATAGCATGAAGAATGAAGGAAGTGGACTGGGGGCAAGAAATGAGACACAGTCTCAGTTACATTCCACTCAAGGCAGAGATCCAGGAACAACAGCGCTTTAATGATGGAATCCAAAGAGAAAAAAGTGGCATTTCATAGTACTAACTTGAAATCCAGCTAAAGTATTAACTGGAGAACTTTGTGATACAAATGCAAACACATAAAACAAGAAACCCAGAACTCAACGTTGGCTGCTATTTATCCTTCTTCCACCTTTTCTTTCTTTCCTTTTAAATTACCCTTGATTGTGTAGCATCTGCTCCTTTCAAGCCTGCATATGGTCTTCTGCTTTACTTCTACATGTGTCTCTCTAGGAAAGGCATAAAGCAACTGAATACAAATATATGTCAGAAAGTTTTCTTTCAAAGTCCATCAGTAAATAAAATAGGCAGACTTTGGGATTGTAAGCTCTATTAGTACAGACTAATCGTAGCTCTCAAGGCAGCATCTGCTGAAAGGAGCAACACTTTTAGAAAAGGTGAGATCGGCACAGACATTTGTAATTGAAGTCATTAGGTCAGGCAGAACCACATTTTAACAATGGAAATTGAAAGGAGAGATTAAAAGAAAAGGTTTTATTCTCAGAGTTTAAATAGCTTTTAGATTTTTAAGAGCAAGAACAACTAAAGACCTATCAGATATATTTGTAATAAAATTTTCTCATTGTGTGAAAAAAATTGCTACCCTCCCCCCTCAATTCTGGTCCAGAAGTAGTTGGCATATGGACTCAGTCATGAGTCGGTGCTCATCTTTAATGTCTGTAACATACATATATTGCTTCTTGATCCATCCTTTGAACTAAGCCTTTATACATAAGATCAAAGGCTGAATTGCAGGATGCTTGAGGACATCAAAGATGTATGGCAAACCATTGCTCAGCCCTTCCAGCTGCCACTGACCAACTTTTCCTACCAGAGATATTAAATGAATTATTAGGGTCTTAATATCTGCAGAAAATACTGGATCCACACCTTGGATCTCACAAGCACCAAAAAGATAGTAGTAATATTTCCTGCCCCAGGGGTTGGGGTGTATAGTGTCTTTATACCATGTACCTCAGTATCTCACTCTCTTTAAAGCTCTGGAAAGAAAGTTCCCCAGTTTTGAAGAAAGGGCAGTGTGGCATATTTTTGAGTGATTAGAAATGACCCTAGAAAAAGACGGTTTTCATTCCATCAAAAATGTCGCAAGGCAGAGTTCACCAAAGGTTCACATGACAGTTGTATGAGTGCCAGAGGATGGCAGGGACTCTTGGGTCTTTTCTCCACTGAGCCTTATTCTGGATTATACCCCAGAATATGGACCAGCCAGGGACCAGTTGTCAGCATGCTACTGCAAGCTATAAAAGGCCCCACTTAGGACCTGCCATAATCTGCACTGGTATTTGGACAGTTGATTCCTGTCCCAGGATGTATGGCAACTTAAGTCCCAGTGCAGAAAGGGCCTTGGTGTCCTTCACTTGCTGTGAGGGATGGGCAACTCTCAAGCACTTCTGGAGGAATTCCATGAACACCTGGGCACCACTGACATGTGTACACTGTGTCTTTTATGCTTCTATTAGTTGTCATCTATTACCTTTGTAGATACAGGTGAAGTTCTCTGCTTTATACGACCTTGCTGGTGTATGGTTCAGTACAATATAGTTCATTTGAGGAAGCTGTGGCATAATGAATCAACAAGATGTCCAAGCTTGAATCAACAATAAAGAGAATACATAGAGATATGCTAAATCAGTTTGTATAGTTTTATGTTCACATCAAAATCAGCCATTTGGGGGCAGTTTTGGTCCTACATAGAGATGTGCACAATTTTGTTTTCTGTGTATTCCATTGGTATTGAATTGAATGCAAGGAAATTTGTATTAATTCAAATAAATCCCATTCATATGTGGTAGGATTTGAATTTGATATGAATGTTCAATACAAATCTGAATTGAATCCTGCCTATGAATCACCTTTTTTTTT
>MTQE01001134.1:74385352-74400654 GCA_014337955.1 Aspidoscelis marmoratus | reverse complement strand
TCTTCTTCTGAGAACCTAAGCTTTTGGATATAGCTGTGATATCCATCTTAAGTCAAGAGTGACTGGTGTCTTACTAGATTCATGTTCCACTATACATGGTTGTTTGTCAGCTCTTTGTTTGTTCATCTTATATGAACAAATAGAAAACATATCAAAAGTAAAGGGATTACAGGAATTGGCTACTAGGGAGGCCATTGAAGTACAACAACACCCTCACAACTTCAACAGGGACCAAGGCCTGTTGCTCAGCGGTTTTTCATGCACTTGACTGGCCCTTGGAAGTTCACCAGATGTCAAGGGAAGTGGAATTGTTGTGGAAATTTCAGCATTGTTGCTGGATTTCCTGAAATATCATTGCAATGTGATCCCCCCCCCCCGCAATTGACATTACACTGAATGTGTCATAGGGATGTCTAGTATTCCTAATGAAGTGTCAAGGGGATCCTGAGTTTTGTTTCACATATGGAAACAACCTAAGAACAGAACAAGGAACCATGGCTCTACCATGCATGAAACTTTGTGACAAAGTCAAGTGAAGCCTAAAGGAGTAATGGAGATTGCTCAACAATGCATTCCCTAATTTTGAGACAGCTGCAGTCTACTGTCTACTTTGAAGAGGAAGATAATATGAAAAGGATTAGAACTGCATCGAACATGCTTGGTTGCTTTCATTTATTCTTTTCCCATTACCTGCATACAAATGCTGACAAGGACACCACCTTATGGGAGTAAGAGATGAGAGGAGGACTTTCCCATTATACTGGAGTTGAAGAGGGGTGTCCATTAGAATGCAGTTAGTGTGCAGAACTGCCCTACTTTGATTGATAGCTTCACAGAAGAGCAGCTGCTTTTGACTTTCTGAACAGCGCACAATGGATAAAATGTTGCCTGCTATGCTCAGCTGCTGCACAAAAATAATGAATATGCACAGTGCCCCAAAAATAATGATGAGTACAGCACAATAGGGTTAAATAGTCAATACAGAGGCAGAAGATGCTCTTCAGGAGGAAAGAACTGTCAACAAGTAAGAGTACTAAATCTGTAAGAAACAGGAAGACAAAGTAATAGATGGCAATACAAATCCAAATATCAGTCCCTAGTGCACAAGGAACTAATGTCATGAAGTTTAGGCCAATCATTTTCAGTCTCTGTCCCTTGCTACACTGGGCTTTATTCTGAATTATAACTTGGAATAGATGCTTGCCATCCACATGCTGATACAAACTATCACAGGCCTGGCTTTGGGCCTTCCATTGTCTGCACTGGCATGCATGTAGCAGGTCCCTATTGTGAGATATAATCCAGAATAAAGCTCAGTGCAAAAAGGGCTTCTCTGTTTGGTAGGATCCAAAAATCTGGTGGTCATATGCTATTGCACCCATTCAGGCCTAGCTTATTTCAGGGAGCAGCCTTTTGGGGAGTAACTTACTTACATGCTTTGTGACCAGTGCCATTACTGTATATGAAGATCTAAAAAGGCCAACTTCAGGGACCATTTCTGGCCCTTCATGTAACAGATCCTTTTAATAACATCAAAGCCAGGAAACTTACTGTATTTTCTGGTGTATAAGACTACTTTTTAACCCAGGAAAATCTTCTCAAAAGTTGGGGGTTGTCTTATATGCCGGGTGTTGTCTTCTTATACGGCGAGTATATCCCAAACTCTATATTTTAACTGGAAAGCTGGGGGTCGTCTTATATGCCAGAAAATATGGGTACTTTCCCTCCTGGTGCTGGATTTTGCACAGGAAGGAACAAGTGGGTCATGCAAATGGTACTTCTCCCTACTCTTGGGCCAAAGTACACACAAGATCAAACTCTTTCCATGCCCATGCAGAAGTTACCATCATTTCTTTCTTTCTTTTAGCCAAGTTTATTTTATAAGATTGTTGAAATGTTAAAAGTAGGACAAATGCCACCTTCAGTGTTTCTCTGCATAAATTTTGGGGTATGGACAGTATATCTCATCCTATTGGAAAGGACTATGATCTTAAACAGACTCAAAGTTTTTTCTGGACAACTAGTATTTCCAATGGGGAAAAAACATACAGTAGATATTATTATTATTATTATTATTATTATTATTATTATTATTATTATTATTATTATTATTATTATTATTATTATTATTATTATTATTATTATTATTATTATTATTATTATTATTATTATTATTAGTTTATTTCTACAGTGCTGTCCATGTACTCAGCGCTTTACAGATGCGAAACAATATATATATAAAATATAAAAACCTGCCGAGGGCGTACAATCTAAAAAACAAAATAATAACAATAGTAGCAATTAGCAATTAACAAGAAGAACAAATAAGTTAAAAATACAAAAAGGATAAAGTTAAAAATACAAAAAGGATAGCTGCCTTATTCTGAGATAGACTACTGGTCAATCATCAATTGCATGTTTGCTGGTTTGGTCCCCCCCCCCCCACACACACACTTTACCACCATAATAATTGTTTCAATAACTATATACAGTTCATTTAGAAATGTCTGTTTTAGAAATAGTGTGGCACTGCTGGTTTCTCTGAGACAGAAAGTAATCAAAATACAGCAAAGACATTTTCTGTTGTACTATGCCAAAGGTTTACAACAAAGCCATTCTTTCAGTGTAGCAGCTGTCAACATCATAGAAGTAAAAAGTCCCATGTGGATGCAGGTTTGTAGCATTTCTAGCAAATCCTGACACATCTGCGAATTCTACACCAAGTAGGCCTTTTTAGTAACGTTTATTATCCAGGAAAATAGAAAATAGAATACAAAATTGTTATGCATAGGGTCCCTTCTTTTCTTCTGTTTCTGATAATCCCTTCAAGATTCCAGAAGCTATAACTGACAGTAATGTGCAAACTGGAATGTTAGATTTGCTAAATTAGCCCAGCAATTTGTCCCTGTAATAGGGCAGTTCGACAGGTGCAGTCAAGGAAGAGAAATAGAGTGTTTCCGCACATACACATAAAACACATATAAACACACATTAGATACACATTTAAACTTACCTTCCATACAGGAGGCCGGATTAAGGACTCTTCTCAGGGGTGTTTCCACATTTTGGCAGGCAAGACCCGTTCTTATTTGGGTCTTGCAACCAAAAAATCTAGCCTTGGCAAGACCTAGAAAAATTAGTTCTTCATCTGGCCTTGAACCTCAATCCATTTCAGAAGCAGGATGCTTCCACACATGGACTGGTGAAGGCTAGAGGTGCCGGCGGCCACCATCTTAGGTGATATTGCGGCTTCTTGAGCCAGGGGGACTCGCACTCTACATCCCCCAACCCACCCTGGGTCATGCACACACATTTGCAGCCTTACCTGCAGGCTGCCAGGTCAATTCTGCCTGCAGGAGGCCCGGTGTGCACTGCGCATGTGTGCGGTGTAGCCCCTCATTGGCCAGCCACCCACGCCTGCGCAGATGGCCTGGTGAAACCAGGAGTGTGGCTGGCCAATGAGGGGCCATGCCGCATGCATGCACAGTGCATGCCAGACCTCCTGCAGGCAGAATCAACCCGGTAGCATGCAGGTAAGGCCGCGACCGCATGTGCATGACACGGGGTGGGTTGGGGTGTGTTCACTGGGGGTCTCCCTTGCCCTACAAGCAGCAAGGGGGTGAATGGGACACCAGGGAAGCCACCCCATGCTTGGCTCCAATCGGGGAGCCTGGGGGGAGGGTCTTCCACCCACTGGAGGATGGATTTTTTTTAATAAGATGCTTTTTATTTAAGTTTCACATCATTACAACAAGAATATATCCACATCCCATTATTAAACTACTTTAAAAATTTTATACATGACTTCCTCCGTTCTTCCGACTTTTCTTCAATCCATTTAAATTCTATGCTCCTCATATACGCCTTATCTTCTTTTCCATATATGTTAGCCAGAACCTTCAGTCACCACCTCCAAGTCCTGTAGAAGTTTGATAAGTAGGCTCCAATCTTCCAAAAAACGTATTCACTGTTCTGTCCTTTAACAGATTAATCAATTTGTCCATTTCAGCCATCTCAATAAATTTAATTAGCCATTCCTCTTCTGTTGGTAATTCCTCCTCCTTCCATTTCTGTGCATATAAGAATCTGGCTGCAGTAACCATATACAATATCAAAGACTTTATACTATTTAAATTCTCATCTACTATTCCCAACAAAAACAATTCTGGTTTAAATATATTATTTTTAAAGATTTGTCTTATCAGGTTACCTATTGTCGCCCAATACTTTCTTGCTTTTTCACATGTCCACCACATATGATAAAAAGTGCCCTCTACTTTTTTACATTTCCAACACAGCACCCACTCCAATCTGTTCCCCCAATCCATTTCCCCCATGCGTGTGCAGATGCGTGGGGCCTCTGAGGTTCTGTCCCTATTTGGGACATATCCTCGGAAGAATGGCTTGCTGGAAAACAGATCTTTTTAGATCCATATTTTGGCGGAATGTGCGGAAAGACCCATAGATGCAATGTATGAGGGATCCTTAAGTTTGAACAAACTGTGATCATTTCAAAGGAACAGATATTTATGGCTAGTGGACAATGCCGTAATGCTGATATATTTGTTGCATCACAGAGCCTGGATAAGGCATCTACAGATTAGCAGCAGGAGTCAATCTGTCCTCTTCCTTTAAACTTCTTTCATCACCCCTTTTCTTATGTTCCCTGGAAAGAGCATACCGGGACCACATCATGCAGTCCACAAAATACTTTAATCTTACTCCTGTTTTCTATTCTCTTTTCTCCATACACCAAACCTCCAGTTAATTCATAACAATCCCCAGACGATGAATACAGTTGTCTGTACTGTTTGCCCCCTTTTGGGAATCCATATATCCAGACTGTTACTTCTTATTGTTATTCATATTAGGGATGTGCACAAATGTTCTAAACATTCGAAATTCAAACAAATTCAATTGAATGTGAATATCCAAATGCGAATAGAATGTCTTCACATTCAAATTTAAACATTCAAACAAATTTTGAATGTTCGAAAACATTCGTTCACATGATTCAAAACATTTGAATGTACAGATACGTATCTGTACAAATATCATGCATACCTGTACACATTTGTGCTTATAATAGGGAACGAGAATGGGATGCATATGGGATAAAATGGGATGCGTACAAAATGCATACAGATATGTATAACATGAATGTTGTCAACTTTCACATCTTTAAATACAAATGTCGACATTTGTATCTTCAAATTCGTATCTAACATTTGAATGAGTAGATTTGAATGTATCGGATTTGAATCGGTTTTTGTTGCATTTGGATTTTAAACATTTGAATTTCAAATCGAATCGAATGTTTTGACATTTGATTTTTGAATTCGAATGCAAAAATAAATAAATAAATAAATAAATAAATAAATAAATAAATAAATAAATAAATAAATAAATAAATTGTGCACATCCCTCATTCAGATTGCCTGGAATGTCTGGTGTCTCTTTGTATTTTTACCTAAAACAAAGCCTTCTTTAACTGCTGTTATTAGGTAACATGTTGCAGTAGTGCAACAGAAGAAATCCACTACTAGAATGTTAGAAAATCAATTGCTTACAGGTGAGAAAATGAAGAGTTCCATGGTAGTTAGGAGGAACTTTATACAAAATGTTAATTAGAACTATGGTTGTCAAACAGCTCGATTTAAAAGTTTAATGTGGTCAATTGACTCCATATTATTGAATTGCAATGAAATATTGTCAAATGTTCCATGAAATCATGACAGTGATTATGAATATTATGTAGGGATATGGTGAGAAACCTGCTACCTACTGAGAACAATGGTCTTTAAATATCTTATTGTTGTTACAGCTGACAATGTTACTGCTGTTATACATACTACTTTGCTTCATTTTCATTTCTTTTTTGTCTTTTAAAAATGTAACTGCTGATTATATTCTGGGGTTTTAGGAGAAAAGCCAATGAGAACATATTACCTAATGAATTGTTCACATTTACATGAACACCAACCAAAGAATGCTGAACTGTATAATGATAATAATAATTCATTATAACTCTTGAAAAGTTGTTTTCATTGTTCAACACAAACAGCTAGTTTGTTTTCGTAATTAATGTAAATATCAAACATGTTGATGATTAAATAGTCTTTTTTATTGTCCTGATCTGTATCCTTCCATCTTTGCTGTGCAGCTGCTGTTTATCAAAAGGAGTGATAGTGTAACAATGCACAGTGTAGAAAACTGTGGTTCCTGAGTTGGATTACCAGGCTAACTGCTGGGGAAAGAAAATGACTACTAGTAACAGGAGTCTGGAGCCAGAACAAGAAGGATGGAAATAACAAGGTTCTCGTCTTTTTTCAACCCTTGGCAAATACAGAGTATAAAAGATTTCTGCAAGTCTTTTGTATTATGCAAATCCTATTCTTTCAGCCCTATTTCAAGCACACTCTCCACCAGGACCATTTCTGCATTCAGCCTTATTCTGGATTATATCCTGGAATACAAACCTGCTGCCTAGAGCACAAGCATGCAGTTGGCAGATCCCTATTTTAAGATATAATCCAGAGTAAGGCCCAGGATAAAATGTAGGCCTAGGACCTCAGATTTATAAGAAATTTATTTATTCTTTCCTTCAAGTTGTTATTTACTTCCAGTTTAGCAATATAGCTATATAAGTCTTTCCAACTATCTTCAATGGGTGTAAGGGTGTTTTTGTTTTTTTGGTTTTTAGTAAGTATTGATTGTTGTATTTTGTTTGTATCTTATTTTGTTTTGAATGTTTGTATTTTTATATCTATATTTGGAATTTTTTAAAAAATGTCTTGATGTAGTCCTAGGACCTTTCCCCACTTGGCCTGGGAATTAATTCGGGAAATATTCCCAGATGGAGCATCTGCACTGAAAAGAATTGTTTCTGCACCAGAAACGGCTCCTTGAAGGAAGGATCATTCCGCAGATTAACTACGCATGGTGCGTTGACTGGCCTTCCCTTCAGTGTGCTGGAAGGTCAGGTGACATGCCATGCAAGCATGCTGACATGTCACATGACATGACATGCAAGTGCACTTGTGTGGTGTGTCACGGTTGGCCCAGTGACAGAGGTGATGTACACATATTGATGCCAACACTGGTGAAGAAGATAGCGGTGCCTGGACACCTATTTGCTCTTCAGATAGGCATTTGGACATGGAGGGGAGGAATTGTGTGGCAACTGAATGCCTGGGCTGTTGTTCTCTTTTACACTTAGGGAGGAGGTTAGCGATCATGCCATTAGCAAGCAGGGTTTCCTCTGGGCTAGTTGTTCATGCTCTGCTTGCTTAAATTGCACTGAAGGGAAGTGATGAGGGGGTCAAATCACTGTCATTTGCATTGTCATTTGCCTTCGCCCACAGAGAGAGAGAGAGAGAGAGATGAGCGCTCACAGGGTTGCAGAATGGAGAACGAAAGGATTCAAGCTGCCTGTTGCCTCCCAGCCTTAGAAAGAGGTGCATACTAATTAGCTCCTTGCTGGCCAGGCTGGCAATTGGAGCTTACTGGCACTGGGAAGCAAAAGCTGCCTCGCCTGTGAGCTGGCCTCACTGTCAGATGACATTTTAGGTCAGTTGTCTGGCTCCCCTCTCATTTTCTGGCTGGCTGTCATGCTTCAAAGGGGGAGGGGAGGGTGGATCCCTCCAGCCCCTGAGCCCTCCTTCTCCAAGCACAAGTCTGTGCTTGCTGTCATGCAGCACAATCTGCTAAAAGCTTCCAATCAGGGCAAAGGGGGTGGAGAAAAAAGGATGCAGTTTCCCTGATAAACAGGGTTTACCACAATAGCTTGGGGACGGGTGAATTTGAACTGAACTCGCGCTCTCCTCCACTACATGGGGACATCTTAATCTGAACTGTAATGCAGATTAAAAATACCCTGAATCAGCAGGGAGGTAATTGGAGCCCAAGGGGACAAGCCCTTAGAAAACTATTCTAATAGCAGAAAGCATGCAGAAGAACAGACTTGAAGAATACACCTTCTTGATTTGTTTCAACATAACTTTACTTAACTTGTGAGTCTTATAACTTATTTACATTAGATATATGCATCTAGTGATGCTAGAGTCTTTCTACTAGCTTGAAGAGAGAGAGAGCATGTGATACACAGACTGTTACAGTAGAGTTGACCAATCAGCAGTTCCCATACTGCAACTCTAATATACAGGGGAAATTAACCCCTTTTACACTGAAGTGATGTACAGTTGCAATAATATACCAACATGGGCAAGTTTGCACTTTGCTCCCCATGGATGGGAAGTGCAAACTTCCCCCTAGTTGCAAGTAAATTCAGCCTCTTTGCTCCAAGACTATCTGAGTTTGTCCAAGAATCACCCATTCTTTCCTTTTACTAGCAAAACTGGAAATGTCAATTTATCCAGTTATCTGGAAAGAGGCAGATGTAAATTTAGCCATTGCTTTGGCATCCCTTTGTTTAACAAAAACCCTTATCCCCTTCCTTGGAAGGTCCCGGAAGTGTCTACTTTGTCTGGTAATTGTTCAGAGTTCTTGCAGATTACTTACCCAAAGTGTGTTGTATAAAAAGGACTTCAAGAAACACATCTACATATAGGCGTGCACTCAACCATACTCATATCTACTTGGTAACTTGCTTCTTTAGTTCCATCACGTGGACCCTGCATGCAGTATCATTCACTAAGGATGGGTCTCTTACTTTCCTGGGATAGTCTGCAAATGGCAGCCTCTCACCCTTTTTTCCCCCCCTTTCCTATGCTTGTGTTGACCTTTTTGCACTTATGCTGCCTTGTTCCAGACCTGTGGATCTGGACCAGTGCAGCCCACTTGTCATGGTGATGCTGTGGTTTGGAACAGTGCTGTCTGTCCAATGGTGCTATTTCATATCAGTACCCACAATGGCGTCAAAGCTTGCACAAGCTTCAGGACCAGCCTCTGCAGACACCAAAGAGCTAGGAACAAAAGTTGCTAGCTTTGGAACCACTGGGAGACCCATTTGGACTGTGTGCTTTGGTGTGCTGCCAAAATGCATTCCCCAGTAATCCAGAAAATAGATGTGCACCTTCTGTATATTTCTAAGATACAGTTTGCCCTTAAACCAGTCCACCTGTTTGATCAGGTCTAGTGGTGATCCCGATCAAAAGTGTATTGATCTGGATCACACTCTATCTTAGGCAGAGAGAGCATACTAACCATGGATGGGGCTTCTTTGTTCTGCACTATCATGTCTGCACATGAGGATCTGGAGCAGATTATGAATGCAGCAGGTCCTGTGAATGTGCAGTGTGCAGCAACATCATTGATTTCCTTTTAGAATGTCTCTCTTCTGATCTGCTTCTCTGAACCTAGGTTTCTGAGGCAGTAAACTTTAAAATATGAATCTTTCTTCAATTTGTATGCTATTGGAGTTAATAAATTTTCATCTTAAAGTATATTTGCACTGTGTTTGTGACTGCCAGATAAAGGGCTCGTGATAGGACCATATGCGTCTAGGTGTTTAATGAGTGCTACAGCATATTTTGTAACAACAGGATCACTATTGTTTTAACTATTGGTTTGTTTGTATGGATATTCAAGGTATAAAGGAGGGGGCAGGACATGAGAATGATAGTTTTGCAAATACAGCTGTGCATGGTTCCATTTCCATATATTCCCAACTTGCTTGCTATACATTTCTTGCCATCTGGGAGGTACATACTGCATGACTGGAAAGACTGTCTTTAGTGTCTTATCCTGATTGTACTTAATCCCCTCTGCCAGCATATCATGCTTTTATACAGCCCTGAGATGGCCTCTTTTTGATCTTCTGCTTTAGCGCAAACAGAGACACAAATGTTCTCATGGCAGGGAAAAATGTCTGGTATCAGATGGTTTCTCCAAAGTGAAAACTCTTTCTCTAATGCATAAAGGGACTTACAATATACCAGGGATTATAGATTTGAAACCAGAAGGTTGTGTAATTGTCTTTTGACTTAAAATGGAATCACCGGGATAGATGGTTGGCTGTCTTCCTTTCATAGAAGCTCAGAATGGTGAGCAAAAAAACAAAGTAATAAAAAAATAGTAATATATTGCTGAGATTCTGCAATGATTATCCAAATTAGAGGAATGCATTTGGCATGGCTTTGGTGGACTACAGCGACAGTGGTCAAGGTCTCTATTTTCATAGGTGATAGCAAGGAGTGCGTTGACCCTAGGATGTAGATTGAGTTCGTATCCCTTTAGCCTTCCAATGACTGGAAAGACAGTCACATCATATCTTCATCATTTACATTTCTAATGTCCACATTATTCTTGAAAGGTGGCCAAAGAAAAATAACCCACTCAAAACTATACCTCTGACAGCATAGATAGAAATAGATATAATAGCAAGCTGAATATCAAAAATTCCTGAATGGGAAACATAAAGTGCATCAGCAAAGTGAAATATCAAAGAAAGTCGCCTAGAAGCTAAGTGAATTTCTAACCTTATCTCACTTTCTCTTGCTTTCCAATTCTAGCCTTCTCAGAGCATGGGGTATCTTACAAAGCATCTATCTGCTACAGTCACACCTGCATTTCATCCATCTTCGGTCCATCTGTGGAGTCCACTAATTTTCTTTCCACATTATCTAACCCAGAGGTGAACTTTCTGAGTTAGAAAATACCAAAAGAAAACAACTTCTCACTTTGCTGATGTTTTATCTCACTCTGAAAGAGGACTGAAATTGGATTAAAACTTAGGTGTGAATGCAGCCTCTGTTGCAGTTTATTTAGTCTTAAGAGAGATGTCAGGGGCTGGGTGAAGCTCCAAAAGGTACCAAAATATGCACCACACATAATGATATCACTATGCATTCTGACAAACTGACACTGTGCCCCACCCCTAGGCTCCAAGAATAACCCTGCAAAGTAGAAGCAAGTTAGCTAAGGTAAGACCTCAGCTAGTTTTTGAGAGATTTTGCTAGGTTCATCTAGCACACTCCAGATTCCACATAGAGGGGTAATTTTGTTTCAAACATTTAATGAAACATTTGAAATGGTAATTCCAAATCCAAGAAACAGCTGCAAGATTGCTCCTGAAGGGGATGGAGAAGTTTGTTTCATTGCAAGAAAAAAAAAGAGGAACAAAAGTCCTAAGGTGCTAAAACACGGTGTTTATGATTGCCAAGACTATTTCAGCCTGAGGTTTTAAGAACTGACTGAATCAGGAGCCTCTCTGGAGGGGATGATCTAAGGCACAGTTTGGAGATCCTGCCCTGGAGGCTTTTAGGGGTAGCAAACAGCAGAGCTACAAAATATGTGCTATTCTAGCCCACATGCTTTAGGCCACGCTGGAGAAGGCTAGCAGCAGCCCACTCCAAGAGATGTCTGCATTTGGACATCCCATAGCAGGGTAGACACAGCTGACAGCCTTAAAATTGGCACAGAGCATTTAATGTTTTCTGGAAGAGCTCTTCTCAGTGATGTGCCACTTCCCTCATCTCTTCTGTTGGTTCATCCTAGAACACCACCAAAATGGATCCTCCATCGTATTCCAGCTTACAGGAGTGTGCTGTTAGCATGCCTTCATTAGTCTAGAACACAGTTATGGATGTCATTAAGCTGGTCCATAGCAGAGACAGCGTGGACTATGGATGGGCAGGACCTGCCACATGCTAACATGTAGATGGCAGGCCTCTGGGATGCCTGATAAAGGTAAGAATGGAAAGAAACATAGAAAATAGCATTTACTGTCAAGTTACTTTTTTTTTTAGTTCTAATGTATTAAGTAGGGCTACAACTTAAAATGTTCCATTTTAAAATTGTAAAATATTTCACTGAACATAAAAAGGAAAGGATAAAATCCAAATTCTTTTTGGGCCCAGAAGAAGGGCTATAAACATTCACTTACTTTATTAAATCTTGTAAGTTTTGCAATTATTCCTTTGTGGACTGTCAACTGGCAACTTGAAATTTCAGCTTGATTTGCTGTGGATGAGAGATGGATTCCAGGAGTAAAATAACCTCCGCTGTGTAATGGACATGCTGACAGAGTTGTTAACTGGAATGTTGTTCTCCACCTTAGCAAGCTGCCATTATAATTATAGGTCAGGAAGGAGAGTTGTATTTCATGTGATTAGAGCTGTTTGCATTTCTCTCAGTTAGAAAACAAAAAAAGGAGTATGGGGCCAGTGAGAGACTGGGGCGGGGGAATCTGAAGTGCTTTCACTGGAGAATTTGTTCAGTTTTTTAAATTAAAAAATGGAGTTACGGCAGCATTAGACATTTAACCAAGAATGCTGTGTGTTGTTTCAGAGTTGATTTTTTATTTGTTTGTTTTTATTTTTAAGTGCTTTTAATGTATATTCTGTTTTAATTTGTTGTCTTAATTCCATTCTATTCCATTTTTATTTATATACCGCCTTTCCAAAAGAAAATTTTGCCCAGAAAACATAATGCAAAGTAATAATCAAAACATTATAAAAATACATTATAAAAATTGCCCATCATACAAAACACTGGAAAAGCCAAAACATTGGCAGTTACAACAAAGAAAAAATACAATACAAAATTATTCATTATAAAACTACATATAAAATACATAACATTCCATACATTATAAAATATTACATTACAAAATCACCCAAAATTGTGGGGGAAAGGTAGCAAGCACCTTGGTGCAGCAAGGAAGGGTGGGGCACAGGCAGCAAATCTTCAGCAACCAGCCAGTTCTTCCGCCCCCAGCCACAGTTCTTATACCTTCTGGGAGGGTGCGGTGCAGGCAGAAAATGCCCAGGTTGTTACCCGCCCAAAGATGTTCGGGTATGGGACAGGATAGAAATGTAAATAATAAATAAATAAAATAAGCAGGAGTAAAAAATGTGAGCATCAGAAAAATACTGCCAAAGTCCTCTAGTTCCTTGAAAAAAATATACAGCAGTGATTGCAGACTTTCAGGTGCAGCAGGTGACTGTTAAATTTATAATGGGAGGTACACCATAGTGCAGAGTAAATCCAGCTTCAGATGGAGGGGAGCCTGGACCTGCAAATAAATAGTATACCAGCCAGTTAGCCAAAGAGATTTTTAAGCAACGTGTGATGGACATTAGTGCACAAAACGGTATTGCTAGCCTTTCTAATTTAAGATCACTAAAATGGCTAGCACGATCTAAATCTATTTTCCAACTTGAAAAATATTTAGTATACAAAATGCCCCAACAGTTAGGACAAAAATTTACTTATCCATGTTTTGAACTTATTGACTCCATGGTGAAGTATGGGAGATACCAACAGGTAGCTTATGATGAAAGACTGTGTGTTTGTGGTGCAGCAATGGTTTAAGATCTTTTTCATACCTTGTTTATCTGTCCCTTGTATTCTTCAATGAGAACAATCTGTTTGGGCCCTCTTTTACAAAATGTGTCCCACTGGAACGCAGAACATAAATTGACTTCTGCAGGGAGAAAATGCCCAGGGGACATATAGGGTAGCTTCATTTTTTGTTAAGGCTGTTCGATATAGGAAATTATTCATTGAATGGGATGTCGTGTAAGGGTGATGGGCACAAATAATGATGTTATGCAATGTCATCACTGAGCCATAGAGGTATGCTTTATACTTGTCCATCAACATTGTGTGTAAATGTGTCAATGCACACTGTTGTGAGCCACAACCCCGTCCAGCAACCATGCATCTGGAAAGCAAGCAAGTTCCCTGCATTTCTGAAGCTACACACAAATAAGATAATGGTGGCTTCATTGCAAAGTCCCTCCCCTGAATATAAGTGGCTTCACTTCACATGCAAACGTCCAAAGGATGTTTGTGCAAAGGGAAGCACCTATCTCTTTCCTCAACACCCACTCACCTTCTGCTGTTGTGACCATTCCTGCCATTCACACTGCCATCACCAAGACCTGCTGGAGGCATGTGCGTGGCTGAAATGGCAGCCCAATTCCCCATTATTCCCAAGGGAACATGCGAGATTTCCCACAATTCCAAGGAGATAGGGCCACCATTTCAGCTGTGTGCATACATCATCATCATCATCATCATCATCATCATCATCATCATCATCATCATCTAGGATTAAAGCCTGTAAGTCAAAGAGCACAATTTGCTGATCTGGATTTTGCACCACCCTAAAGTTCACATGACATTTGAATCCAGCACCCGAAAGCTCCATTGGCCATGAACAAAATTTGCTGTCCTTGGAGCCCTTGGGGAGCTCATTTCTGTGATACACCAAGACATGTGGGGGAAATGTGCTCCCCATGGGTTTAGTATGCTAATAGACCTCTTTACTGAGATCTGTTCTACTGGTACTCCAAATTTAGACTGGATCAGGATGTCATTTTGGGCCTCCAAAGTCTGTTTATACTCCATCTTGTGCAGATTTAGAGTGTACCAGCAAGGGTAGGACCTCTCTAGTCCATATGAGAGAGCAGACAAAAGAGGCCCAGGTTCCAAACTTGAGGTAAGTGCAAAAATGCCAAAAGTCATCATGGAAAGGAGAATAAAGCACTAGGGATATGCACAAATATTCAATTCATATTGAATCAAGTGCAATAAACTTTGTATCCATTTGAATTGACCCCTTCAAATGTAGTGGGATTTGAATTCGATACAATTATTCCCATCCCATACAAATCCCTTACATATCCTATACTAAGCTTCATGTGAAGCTTCATACAAATGTATCAAAAGGTTCAATTCAAATTCTAATGTCAGTCTTTGGCCAAATGTGTACAAATTTTGAACATGACAAATATTCGTGCACATCCCTATAGAGCACCACAGAGGCCAAATATTGTTGTTATGATAAATGAGGGATTTGCATTTTTTCCTCAGTATAATAACAAATTGTGTAAGGATAAAGCCACATTATACGAACAAAGATTGTAATTTTCAGATACAACCGCTTTTCCCAGTAACTGATGGGTATTGTGGGGGGCATATTGAAAGACTGAAAAAGTAAGAGACAAGTTAGTAGTATCAACAATAGTAAGTCTTTGGAACTAATTGTTGATACTACAACATAGTTTCTTAGTTTACAAAAATAAACAAGTGTGAAATGGACAATTCTAAAATAACCAGTTATATATATTTTTTTATTTTATTACCCACCTTGATTCAAGTTTGAAATATGCAACTTTAAAGCTTTCCAACTTTATTAACAGGTTTCTGTAAAACAAATATATAAATATGCAAAACATGTCTTTAGTTTTAGTAATAAATATAGTGATTAATGTATAAATGAAGAGGTCAGCCTGCCCTTCTCCATAAAAAATCAATAATGGTTTCTACAACTTCCCATTAAACACTGTGTTACCAGATCTGCTCCAGTAATAGGGGAATTAGTAGCTAGATCT
>MTQE01001134.1:74373478-74385252 GCA_014337955.1 Aspidoscelis marmoratus | reverse complement strand
AATCATATTTAGCTTTTTCTTTTTATTAATAATCATAGCTGGTATCAACCGCAGATAGCTAAATAGGGATCTGGTTGCACCACTTACATTAGTACATTAAAAAAAAAAGTAGCTTTCAACAACTGTAGACATGTTCTTTGTGGTTGATGGTATCCTTAAAGTCCTGAGCCCATAGATTCCATTTCCTGAGCTAGGTATATTTCCTAAATGTATGAACCCACATGCTGCTATTAAGTGAAGAAATTAAACACACAAGATGAAAACAGCAATTGTACATGAGCATTGTTTTCACTTTAGTTTAAAAAATGAGTAACTATGCATGGATTTTCAGTCTGGCTCCAAATAAAAGCCCAAAGTCACTGCTAAATTAGATGTCTCTTCAGTGTTACAATAATCATGCCCTATGACAGAAATATCACTGAACTATTTGAAAACTCGCATCTTTTGTGTATGGCATAATATAAATGAGTAAACAGCAAGTCTCCCAAACACCATACATAACATCCCACAGGCAGGGTGAGCTCTGTGTTATTAAACAGGGCTCTGAGTCAGTCATTATGAACAATTATGCTTTAATTCCATGTCTTGTCAAACAAACTGAAAGCAATGGCTATGATTTATCTTCACAAAACTCCTGTATGGTAGGATAAGTCAGGAGAATTTGACAGACTCAGCAGTACCCATGTTTGATTCCAGTAATCAATCTGCAATATATACAGCATAAAAAAGTATGGGAGGGGTTGCATTGACTTGCTACATCTTAAAATGAAGTACAGTTGCTGGCTATAACTGCTAATATGGACTGAATAGTTGACAGGGTCCACAGCTGTCATGTCTCAGGCAGGCTAGGTCAGTGAGGCAAACGCACACTCATGGCAGTCCAAAGAAGCTCAAGAGAAGGCAACATTAAACAGTCCAAGTTCAGAGGAATCCAGAGTTCAGTAGGGCCAAATAACAAAGTCCAGGAATCAATTTTCATGGGCAAAACACAGACAAGGGTTGCACAGTTCTTGTCTGTCACACTGAGACCAGCGAGGGTGGACTTAAGTAGGCAACTCAGCCCCACACCCTTTTTGATGCAGCTGTGCGAGATGCCGAGATCTGCACAGCTGCTGCTTCTGTTACCTAAGCAGATGGGGGGAAGGGCGTGCCTGAGACTGAGGGTCCAAGCTATCCTCCCAAGAGGTTCCTGACTGCACCCCCAGATCTGGTCCCTGGCCCTCAATATCCAAGCCACTGTGCTCGGCTTGCTGCTCAGTTTGCTGGGTGACTGGCACCCCTCCTTCATCCTCAGAGGAGGTGGCTGGGATGACAGGACAGGACATAACAAGGATAGATAAAAGGCAGTAAAAACACCTGACTGGACTATAAAAGTGTATTGTCTGTGGCCATAGTTTGCCAAAAGCCCTGCTATCTACTCCCAGTCAAGTTAATGAGAGAGCTAACTGGTACACCTGTTGCTTCTAGTATGAAGTGAGTGCAGGACTGGGCCCAAAGGAAGCTAGTAGCCTTTAAGAACACCTGGCAAGCTCCATTGGTCACTTGCAGGTGCACCAGCAAAGGATGACACCAAAGAGACATCACTTTAAGGGGGAAATGACGAGATATCCCCACTGTCCCTTTGCTTTTGCTTTCTCAATTTGCTGCAGATAATTTGACTAGAGATTTTTTTAAAAAAATATTCTGCTTTTGTGTTTGTCAAACGTGTGTTGGGAATGTACACTGGGGAAGACGCAGAGAGAAGGAGAACTAAAATACCCCCATTTTGGTGATCCAGATTGTCAGGAGTAGCATATGATAAGGAGAAGGAAAAAAATCACTGCATTACTGGGCTAGAGGTTGGTGGTTTTGTGTTGTCACCCTACTAGTGCCTCCTTCTCTCCATAAATACCTGGTGTCATGGTTTCTCAGTCCCCTTGACTGGTTATCATACTTCTGAATAACAGATCAATTCATAAAAATACTTCACTTGGGCTGTATCCAGCCAGCCTCTGAAACTAAGGAATATTCCAGCACCATAACTTGATTGCCATGGATATGTGTGAGAATTTCAACATTGTCCTGGGATATAGAAGCAAAATCCCAGGAGGATACTGTCAGAAAAAAGAACTCTCAACCTGGTTTTCCTGCACAGTGACAGAACTTACTATGTTGAATGAATGAACTTTATTGATTAGTCATCATATCAAACTGACAAAAGATAAAATCATAATACATACAAGGAAAAAAACAAAAATAAAATAGAGACATCATTATTTGTCCCCATCACCCTCACAAGACACCCCATTCAATTCAATGAATAATTTCCTAAATCGGGCAGCCTTAACAACAGCAACAACAACAAAAAAAAAAAAAAAAACTACCCTGTATGTCACCTTGATATTTTCTCCCTGCAGAAGGAAAGTCGACTTATGTACTGCATTCCAGTGGGACACATTTTGTAACATGCCTAGTGCTTGCTTATGGGGTTTTTCCTGAAAAAAATACCCACTGTGCAAGCAGAAAGGCTGGTTCAAGTTCCAGGTATTTTGCCATCATAGGCATTCTGGGAGCAAAGCACCAGAATGGTAAGAACCTAGATCTACTGTGGGAGTTGATCCTGCTGTCTGGCAGGCTCATCAAGAAGTATTTGCAGAATCTAGACAATATCCCACATATTCCTCTCACCACCTGGAGGCAGCCTAATTCATGATTATGCTTGGTATGCATCATCAAAACTGGAGAACCGGGATGGAATGGATCTCACATAGCTGTACCCACCAGGTTTTTCAGTTCAGCAACAACCCAGGCTAATGGGCTAGGAGTGATGCCTGTAGTTTACAGCATTCCTTTCACCAGAAAACCACTTCAGACTAAAGACATGTTCACAAAGCAATCGGGATAGCTGTGCACACTCTGGGATGAGCATCTGCATATCGTAGTGCTGCCTTCATCTTGGAACAGCTCAGAGCTATACTGATTGCCACCAGCTGTGAAACAGTAAAAACTGTTTGATACCTTGACCAAGAGCACCTACACCACTCTCAGTGAACTGCGGGTTACAACCTTTGCATTACTCCATATATAAGGTTGCAGGGGACTGGTGCAGTGAAGCTGTGGTTGTGTAGTCAGCTGCCACATTACCAATTGGTATAGGAATGGGCCAGCATGCTTGGCTGTTGATATAGTGATTTAGATGGTTCTGGACAGGACCATCTATACTGCACTTAATGCAAGTCTCAGGTTTGGGACAAGGCTGGTGCTCACAATCAGAACACTGACCACTGTCCCTGAACTTAACTCCCATGGTACTTCCAAATGCCCATAGGTGGGCTTGAATGACTGTACCTGGTGTTTAGCCAACAAGACAATCTGGAGAGGTTGTTGGTTTATTGCCTAATAAATTCATCATTAGGTGTTTGGTTTATTTGCTTATATTAATAAACAATGAATACAGTTTGGAAATGTTATTTATCATTTTTCTCTTCCACCTTATATTTCAATGGAGGAAAAAAATCAAAGTAGGAAGAAACTCCACATTGGCTGGGAAAAAATGTAGCAAGATAAAAAATATAAAATAAAATAAAAATACATCTTGCTCACTTATGAGATCCACGAGCAAGTTGTTTTATAAGTCTAGATTTTTTAAAAATTTCAAATATTATTTTGCTGTTTCTCCACCAAAGCTGATTTATTTGAAATGTTATTACTTGAGTAACACCCTAATCTTTTTGTAATAATTCATATACTGGAGATTACAGTTTTGGAAAGCAGCCAGCTCTGGCTCCAATCCTATTTATGGATTAAAGGATTTAAACAGCCTTGCAAGCTAGATCTCCAGTAGCAAGGATAATGTAAACTTGGTTCCATATAAAATGCTTTACCTCTGCAATAGTAAGTCCATTAAAGGCAGATTGTTGGTGGTGAGTGCTGGACGAGAGAACATTTTTATTACACTGGAAAGGGAGTATCTTAAGCCCTTCAAGAAGCGTCTTTGAACCTTAACAAAGCATGATTTTTAAGCATCTTCGTTAGGATTCATCTTAACCTCCAATTGTAATTTGCTTTGTGTGAAGAAAGTTATCAATGCAAAGAACTACCAAAGCTTTGAACAAATTCAGGAAAATGAAGTGTATGACCTTTCCATGGAAATTTACTAGGAAATGCCAAAAATATAACCATCAGTTATATGTAGTTTTGTTTGTTTTTCAGGCAACTGCAAATCTGTAATGCAATTATTATTATCTTGAAAACTAATATCCAGTATCCAACTAAGGGTATTTTTTCCACTGTCACTAGAATGGTACTGTCACTATTAATGGGTACTTAATGGGTACTTCTAGTGGCAGTGGAAAAACACCCTAAGAATCATGAAAAGAAGAAAAGGACAAAGCCTTCTTTATGTGTATGGATGCAAACACATAAATAATTCTTATAAGCTAATAAAATCTGCATTATATAATAAACAAACCAATTTAACCAGTCATCTTTTTACAAGGTATAATCTCTGTGACCCAAGAGCCAGTTATGAGAGATGTTGCCAGATATCTTGTGTGGGAAGAACCATAAGTTGTATCATTTTTTGTTTGATTTGGTAATCAGTAATATGGGTTTGCAATCAAATATATAGTATTATATTTTACACAGGTTATCCAGTTTTATCCAGTTTTATACCTATTGTATTACTGTACATATGACTTGTGTTTCAATCATAAAGTCTTGAATATTTTTGGAAAACAGTTCTGTACACAAATGGATGAAAGAATGAATGAATTGTAAATATAGTAAATCTCATCATCCGCTTCATGGATCAGTTCTTGCTGTGGTGTAGGGACTTATGCAGTTCAATGAAGATAAGAGCTAGGCTGTGCAGAGCCATGCAAGACAGAAAGGTCACAGCAGAGGGTCCTGACAAAAGGTGATCCATTGGAGAAGGAATTGGCAAATAATCCGCCAAGAAAACTCTACAGACAGGATCAAAAGGCTGAAGGATATGACACCGGAAGATGATACCCCCTCAGGAAGTGTTCATTACATTACTGGGTTAGAGCAGAGGGCAACTTCAGTTAGTTCCAGAAAGAGTGAAGCACCTGGGTGAAAGTCAAAAGGATACTCAGCTATGAATGTGTTTGCTGCTAAAAGAAATGCCAGATTCTGTAAAGAGCGATATTGCATAGGAACTTGGAATGTTGAGATCTATTAACCAAGTTGGTTGGATGTGGAGACATCTTGGGAGTCAGTAGATTAAAATGGATGGGAGTGGGTGAATTTTAATTTAGATGATTATTATATTTATTATTGTGGACAAGAATCCTTTAGAAAAAATGGAGTAGCCCCCATAGGCTATAGAAGGGTGAGAAAAGCAGTACCAGGGTGTGATCCCAAAGTGATAGAACGATCTTATTGTGAGTTCAGTTATAAGTGACCAGACTTTCCCCAATAGATAACACAATCACTGCTAATGTAAAAAAAGAACTTATCAGTTTTATTAGTACATAAACTTTACAACAACATCCTCCCTATCTTCACACTTCAGTCATTTTTGTCATTCAGCAGTCAGACCACTGCTGCCTTCTTCAGTCACTCTCTGTCTCTCTTCTCAAATCACCAATCTGTCACTGAAATTGCCATCAACCTCCAAAATTTCCTTCCACTTCCTCTTGAGTCTCCATTGCAGCTCTTCCTCATCTTTTGTTAGTGATGTTCTGCCTCCTTTCTGTAAACTCTGTTCTCTCCCTTTATGTTACACTGCCGGCATCACCAAACCTTTTCTTTTTACAGTGTCTTAATGCAGACTGTACAATGTCAGCCAGCCCATCACAGATTTCTTTTTGAATCAAAGCAAACTGCTGAACATTGTAATAATCCACAACAACTGATGCTAAAGAAGCTGAAGTTGATCAGTTCCATGAAGACTACAGCACAATTGAGAACTAACACCAAAGGAATATCATCTTCGTCATAAGGGATTGGAATGCTAAAGTAGGAAATTAAAAGACATCTGGGGCTTGTTTCCACTCATGCCTCTTAAAACAGTTTAAAACTGAAACAAAAAAAAAAGCAATTCAAACACAGATTCTGGCAGTCCCCACTTCAGCAGCTTTAAATCACTTTAAATTGCTATCAACCCCTCTGCTGTCCCCACCCCAAACAGTTCAGAATCACATTAGGGAAAGGGAACCTTTCCTTCCCCCCTTCTTGCCAGCTGGGGCCCCACCCCCTGCCTGCTGATTGGATCCCGCAATGGTGTGATGGAGGGTAGGGAATTGCAGCTCCCCTCTCCCCTCCCCTCATGCTTTTGCAAGAGACATCCTGCCAGTCCTGCACACACACACACACACAACACATGCAAATGCAGGACCGGTGCTTGTTTGCTTCTCCGCAAAGGCAGAGAAGTGGAAAAGCAGCAGTGGAGAGAAAGCTGTGTGTCTGCTCGCCTGGCTGGCTGCACACACACACACTCAGTCACCAGCAGGCATAGGGGGGAGGTGCTTCTCTCCTTCCCAGGGCTCAGCAAGGCAAAAGAGGCACCTCCAGTGTTTGCTTATCAGCAAGGAGAAAGTGAGGGGAAGTGTAAAATGAAACTTTTTCATCTTATCAGTGTGAAGTGTGAAGTGGGTGAATTGCTACATCTTAGGCTGAATTGTTACTTCTCTGCTGGATATGGATCTGGTGTTTTAACAAATCTGGCAAGGGGCTGGTCCCTGTGCAGAATGAAAGCCCACCTGTTTCATGAATTATTTGCCCCAATACTACTGTAATGTTCCCACAGCAATAAGGAAGAAGCATTTTAAAAGCAAAAACAGGGGGAAAAAACACCTGCAAAAATAGGTGTTTATTTATTCCATTTTTTAGCCAAATAATTCTCAAAATACCCCTGAAACAGATTGGTAAACTCAGCAGTGACTATTGGACTGGAAAAAGTCAGTTTAGGTTCCAGTCTCAAAGAAGGCCAATGCCCAATAATGTTCAAACTACCCAACAATTGCACTCTTTTCACACACTAGCAAGCTTATGCTCAAAGTACTGCAAACTAGACTTTGGCAAAATGTAGAGAACTTCCAGAACTGCAAGTTGGTTTTTAATGAGGCAGAGGATTTAAAGATCAAACCACAACATTTCTTGGAATATCAAGAAAACAAGGGAATTCCAAGGGGGGGGGATCATCTTCTGCTTCATTGATTACACTAAACCATTTGACTGTGTGAATCACAACAAACTATGGGAAGCATCAGACCTCGTTACTTGTCTGCTGAAGAACAAGTATGAGGGTTAAAAAGCAATTGTCCCACTGCCAGTGCTTGGACCCAGGTGTGTGGAGCTTGGTTTGGCATGCACTAGCATTCCCAAGTGTGAATGCTACTACATGCTAGTGGGAAATACACTTTTTCTGTCTAGCGGATGGGAAGCTAAGTGCAGAAACACCTCTGGACTGCGTACCGAAAAGCAGAGGCCTCACCTTGCCATAAAAAAAGATGAATGCCAAGTAATTAAGACTTTTGAGCCTTTGAGAGTGTCCATAGGACTACAAGGAGTTCAAATCAGTAAATACTAAATGAAAACAATCTTTCCTGTTCATTGGGAGGACAAATCTGGAAGCTGAAGCCTAAATACTTTGGTCATATAATGAAAAGACATGAATCATTTGAAAGTGTTGCCCCAACCCATGCACCCTTCATCCAGAAGAGGTCTAAAGAGTGCATTCCAGAGTATGCTAGCCATGACTAGTATAGCTGTGGAGTATATTTTATTTATTTATTTTACTGCTTCACTGCTATCTGGCCAGGGCATGGTCTGCCATGTGTGGAGTCGCTTTCAGATGCTCCATCCTGGAGCATTCCCTGATTTCCCCTATAGGCCAAGTAAGAAAAGGTCCAATCTTCATATTCTGGCTGACACAACATTCTGATAACTATATATAATGAGGAGTCTGTCTAGTCACGCACATGATTCACAGATTTTATATATGTTGAGGCAGAATAACTTAAGCTGGACTGCCGTATGCCTGAAAACCACAATTCTTGCATTTGTGGATTCAGAAAAATGCCAGAAATGATAAAGAGCATTTCTACATGTCAGTGTTCAGATCCCTTTATTGGGTATGCCTGCTGGCTCCAAATACGGAAAGGAACAAAATAAAGGTTGGTAGCCTAGGGAGAAAAAGCTGCAATTTGCAGACTGGAAGACAGGTGTATGTAGGCTGGGAGGGAAAATAATTTTCAGGCTGGAAAACAGCTTTTGCATCTGAAGTAGATTAAGAGTGGGAAGAAATGGAAGTTTTAAGCTGGGACTCATAAGCTGGAATGCAAGCAAGCAGGGGAGTTTGTGGGCTCTGAGGCTTGAGAAACACATGACAAAGCCTAAAGGTAGGTAGAAACTTGTTTCACAACCTGTTTCTAGAAATTAGAATTTTAGAAAGTATATATGGGTTCTTCAACAGCCAAGAAATATTGGCATATTTTATTATTTTTCCAGATGGTGTAAAAATCTGTCCATGAATAGAAAATTGTAGGTTAGTGGTCAAACAAGAAAGAAAGGGCATGAAGAGTCCAGTTAAAGTTTTAACTTACAACTTTAAGTTGTAACTGTAGAGAATTCCAGAAAGAATGCAGCAGTTGTGAGCTGAATGTGAGTCTCACCACATTTCAAGTGGCTACATTGCACAAATGCAGATTTCCTTCACATTTATTTCAATGTGAAGCAAACATGAAAAAAAATCCATGCACATCCCTACTGAAAAAGGACCTTTTTGATTCATATCTTGATTCTTCAAATATCCTAGTTACAATAATTATTTACCAAGGTCCATATTCTACTTCCTGTATGAAAGACTTCCACCACCATCTCTCTGTTTCACTATACATTTATCCTTGAGCTACTGTCTTACAGACCACACATAGGTATATATTACCTCAATTATCACAAGTGAAAAGTCTTGTAAATTTTTAATTCATGGACCCTCAAATATAGGAGTATTGGAAATCCCAGGTGTAAAGCAATTTTATGAGGCATTTCAACAAATGCTATATGTTTTCTATTAGGATTCACTTTGGAGGAAGCACCAGCGTTATTGAAATCATGCGAGCAATGATAATTGCAATGTCCTGGGAAGAATTAATTTTAAATAAATAATAATAATTTCCAAACTTAGCTTTTAAAAATGTAAAATCAGCCACAAAATCAAATATCAATTAAGCAGCATAAAAAGGTAGTCAGACAAAAGCAGGGCTTCCCTTATGTTATGTTCTTATTGTGTGCTAGAGAAAAGAGGACTTGGGTGTAACCATTAACTACAATTTCATCTTACTGAATTGCTCACTGGTCTCAATAAATGCATTTCTGTTTAAATAAAGTTATTTTCCAGTGCTCCTATTCCAAAGGTCAGCTCCCAGCCACATTGCTCTCACAAGGGGTTTCTCTGAGGAGCCTTTGCTAATCTCCGAAGTTGCCTTCGGAGTGACTTCAGAGCCTTTGCTAATCTCCGAAGGTAACTTTGGAGGGATTCTGGAGATGCCTCCAGATGGACTCTGAAGTCTTGACTTTGGGGCACCTTCCCATGGGTGCCTCCCCACCCCCTGAGCCTCCTCTAGACCCCATTGCTGGATTGTAGTGGAAACAGGCTCCCTACAATCTGGATTTTTAGGCTGAAGACCCCATTGTATATCCCCTTTAATGGGGTCTACACAAAATCCGGATTATAGGTCCTGAAGGACTCATAATGATCCGGATTTTCCTAACTGTGGTGGAAACAAATGTGTCCCTAATGGGGTTTATGGTGGAAATGGGGTCATCCGGCTCTCAGCCAAATGGGTCCTTAATGGGTGCTTCAATGGGTACTTAGTGACAGTGGAAAAACACCCATTGATAATCTCAGGCAACTATTTACTTTGATTGCATGTTAACAGTAGAGAAAAAAATGGGAGCACAGAAAAATCATCTACCTTGCAATTTAAAATAAGATTTGAGGTTTTTTCTATCCAAATTTAAATCTTGTACAGAAATTCAGTGTTTTATTGGTCTTTTTCTGTGTTTGCAGCTTACCAAATCAGATTCATGTCTTTTGATCAACACACCTTTTAAAAATTCATATTTTGAGCACTGTTCATAACATCATCTCATGAAAGTACCCTGTGGGATAATTAATCCCATAGTTTATAAAATAGTAACTATACGGAAGAAACGGCAAGAAAAAAAACACACCTTAATTCCATCAGCACCACTGATCCCATCAAAATAAGACCTTCACACATTTCCACCAATATTTAATTCTCATCAAAAGGAATCTTTTACAGGTTTAATAAATGATACATCTTAGAAAGTGCTATGGCGGAGAAGGTAGGTGATCCCAAGGATTTAGAAATATTGCAAGATAAATTGCACCTTGGAGTGAACAGTTGGCTTCCTTATTATAAATTGCAACATTTGATTGAGAAAGAAGAGATTTTAAAAAGCAGCTACAAGGCCTTTGAACATCTAATTGATAAACTAAGATACATTGATAGAGAATTAGCTTTGAAATTATATATTACAACGAAAAGAACCTAAACCCTTGGATTTGAAAGGTCTACAAGAACCTTGCAGACTAAAGGGAAAATCACTCTTCATTTCTTTGGTACAGTGTCCTAGGGGAGCGAAAATCAGAGATGGAGGCATTTTGAAGTGTCCACCCAGCCTCAAAGTTCCTCAGGACTTAACTAAAGTGTGAATGTTG
Source organism: Aspidoscelis marmoratus (assembly GCA_014337955.1). Classification (NCBI taxonomy): domain Eukaryota; kingdom Metazoa; phylum Chordata; class Lepidosauria; order Squamata; family Teiidae; genus Aspidoscelis; species Aspidoscelis marmoratus. Next base: position 74,374,562 of record MTQE01001134.1, on the reverse strand, counting down.
GCATCCCGTTTGCGGCGGCAATGGCCATACATGCCAGATGTTGCTGTGATAATCAGGCAATGTGGTATGTGACTGCAGCTGTGCTGTCCCAACTCATTCCCTCCCACTCTTCACACAAAAGCACTGTAAAGGGTATGCCAATGTGAGCTATCAGCATGATAGAAGTGCTCTTTGGTAGATTGTACTTAGTTTAAACTTAAATTAAAATAACCATATGATTATATTTCACCCTTAGATGAAGCAGAAGCAAGATCTCTGCCCCACAATGACTCCAAAGCTCAGCAAAGTTCCAAAGCCACAGAAAAGACCAGATAAATAATTGAGACTCAGCATAAACACAAATAGTCACAGCAGCAAAGCATTCTTAAAAGTTCAATGCTTACAGACTCTATGAGCAGAGAGCTGATAACAAGAATCAAATCTTTCCCTTGATACAGCAAAGCCAACTTTTTTTAAAAAAAAATGAACAGCAAATTCAAATGTTGCAGGGCTCAGCTCAGATGACACAGATCCTGTTCCAAAATAAGGGTGGTTGGAAAACTATGCCTACCCATACTTTGGGGCTACTTCTATACAAAACTTAACTGAGAAATAGTGATATCAGAAGCAACCCTCGCAGGGACATGACATGACTACGTGACCCTCTGAAACCCTGTGAGAACAGTGAAACTTTAATTCAAATCCTGATTCATAGAATTTGTCCACCATCTTTGACAGCTAAACTTAAAAAAAAAAAACCTCACAATTGGTTACATTCATTCAAGTTACTTCTTGTAATTTCCTATTCCAAAGATCCATACAAGTCCTGGTAATTTTGTAATTTAAAATTAATAAATAAATCAAATACTTTTATTTTACTAAATGTGTGTCTTCCAAATTATTTCAAGGAAACCAGATCCCTTTAGTGTCTGAATTTTCCAGATGTATTCACCCCAAATCTCTGGTTAATGTTTATGTATTAGTCTTCTCTCCTTTCTTTGACGTAGAAAATTGATCACTGGAAAAAAAGGCTACTGTATAGAAAATTCCACTCTTGAAATCTGCAGTTTTCAGTAAAATGAAGGTTTTACTTTGTTTTTTTTTT
>MTQE01001134.1:74351634-74364704 GCA_014337955.1 Aspidoscelis marmoratus | reverse complement strand
GCGAACAGAGAACTTGTAAATTTTTCTTTTGGACTTGTGAACGAGCGCACAATCGCACGAGCACCCAATGAAACAGCGAAGGGCAGGGAGAAAAAGATGCGGGTAAGCAAAAGACACTTCCTTGGGGATGGTCAGTGCATTTTAAATGTGCGTTTTGCTGAGCCCCATGGGGACACTTAATTTGGAATTGAATGCACATTTGTTAGATCCGCTGCAGTAGAGGGACAATAGCGACAGGAAAACGTACCATGGGGATGCACCCAGTGGCTCAGAAGCTACTGCACATATGCCCTGAAGCTGACATTGTCCTCTGTGTGCAGGTGCATGCAACACTGAATGGAGCTTGGCCTGGAGGCAGTGAAGCTAGGGAGATGATCTGGCCACCTACAGCAAGGCTGCTATGTTGGAGGCACCTTCCCCAGGGGTTTTCAGCAGCTTCCACAGAACAGTGGCATTTGTCTCATTGGACCTCATCTTCAGTTTTAGCACTGACTGTGATTCTTTAAATAACTAGCTCATGTTACACTTTGACATGTCACTTTGTCATGTACAGAAGCTTAGCTCCAAAAAAGTGACACTTAAGAGTTCATGTTTATGTTGATTACAAAGGGAATGGAAAAGACATAGTTGTTCTTTGATGTTCTTCATCTAGCACAAATAATATTCATCATGGTGCAGGAATTTTGGGTCACTCCAAATAAGCTTAAAGAATCACCAGAATCACACCATAGAATCACTAGAGTCACATCACTTTCTAGCATGCTAGTGTCAGCATCTTCACTGCAACAGGAGAGTGGAAATTATGAACAGATTTGTGGTCTAATGAATCATTCTTCATAACAAGACAATATTTGGGTGGCTAAAACCCACAAACAAACCCTAAAAACAATATTATCATCAGTTGGCTATATGACAAGCAACTAATACAAACATCTGTAGCTGTCTCAGTTCAGCTGATCAATATTTTTATTAAAGAATGTTTATACCACAATAGTATGAGTGAACTGAATTCATAAATGTTCTATATTATAATACTACAATTCTAATTTATAACATTACTATAAAAAGCAACCCTGGCAGTAAATTCCATTCCTTTTATAGCGTATTTCAGACAAGAACTAAAAATGGCAAAAACACACCTGCCTTTGAAGGTTGCAAAGATTTTATGGATGTGTCGGGGGCAGGTCTGGGGGTTGTATCAAGCACATGTGAGCATAAATGGAAGCTCCTCCCCCTGCACCTTGCACCATTTTGCAGGCTTTGTTTGAAGTCCATGTAGTGCTGGCAAATCTTCCTTTTTTCCATTCCCAGAAGCCAGCTGCTTCTAACTGTGGAAAAAGCAAGTCTGTGGAGATTAAAGGAAGAATGCCAATTGATGTTCCCTCTTTCCCACCATAGCTCTCTTTACAGGTAATATTCACATAGTGAATGCTGTGCACTAAGAGCAGCACTATTCTTAAAGTGGCAACATGTTGTACACTCACCTGCCAGTGCTCCCAGTTGTGTGAACTTCAAAGGCAGAGAACTTTCGTTCCCTGGCCATGATGTTTCCAGCGGCTCCAGAGGAAACCGGGGCAGGTATGCTGTTGCTTCAAAAGGTGTAGATCAGAGAAGTGCTGGCACCAGAAAAACAGGAATTAGCACTGTTGGAGCATTTACTACTATTCTGCTATTATAGAACTATACACTACATAATACACCAGATGGGCATAACATCAGACCATGAAGATCCTGCACTCATCCAGCACACCCAGTGGGCTATGAGAGTATAGAGTCATGAAATCTCAGTGGCAGGCTTCGGTCCAATATGCACATTTTATTCTTGCTCTATGCGTGTTCATCTGCAAAGAGCTTTCCACAGATGTATCTGTAGGTCTTGTCAACACCCACCCACAACTCACATTCATTATCACTTATACTAGCTCCTGAGAAGGGCTTTGAGTGCTAGTGCTAGACTGCTTGAACAATTTCATATAAAAAGAGTTGCTTTGGATCAGACAAAGGGACATTTAATCCAGCATTCTACTTCTCAAAGTGGTTAGTGTGCCTTTCCAACACACTGAAGCTGTATTGATTGAGAAATAGGCTATCCACAATGAGAATTATCCACAATAGTGGATAATGGGATCCTCTGAGCCAAAGTGCTTGCATTGGCCCTAAAGGCAGCAGGCATGATGTCTGTATGATGCCCATGTCTATTTTTAAACATATTTATTGTAAATTATTTGTGTTGAATTCAAATGTATTTATTGATGAAGGGCTTTTACATAGAAAGTATTAGGAACAGGTAAGCACTGGGCTGAAACTCCCTGATTAGCATACTAAGGGGGAGGAGAATTGCCCACGGGTACAGCCAATCAGGCATTGGCTCATGCCTGGTGGGAGGTATAAAAAGCACTTCCAAAGAAGAGAAGCTGTTCTGTGCTTGGGTTTTCTCAAGGAGGGAGGTGTGGGTGAAACCATTCTGTACCTGAGGAAAGATTACTCTCACTGTTCCAGAATTCTTAGGCTAAGATGAGCCAGGAGAAGAATTGTTAAGCAGCTTAAGGGGTTAGGTGATAAAGCTCTGTTTGGTCTAAAACAAATTCACTTATTTGAACTTGATTGTTCATGCAAGCCTTGCATGTTTGTTTATTCTAACTAAAGCAACTGTTGTGAAAACAATAAAGATTATTCTTCGTAATTTCAAGAACATTTGCCTGCAGTATTTATTATTAAACTTTGAGGTTTGCCAGGGTAAAGGGAGCCTGTAGCTTTAAGAACAGGGAAAGAGAGAAAGAAAGAGAGAGAGGGGAGGGTGCCATGTTTGGTGTTAGAGATGCTCTCCGCTTGTATCTTTGAATGGAAGGCAAGAGAAGTGGTGTGCTTTTTGGCGCAGCGGCTGAGAAAGGCTTGGCCAGTGCTAAGGATTATAATAATCCTCAGCATTTGATTTATTTCAAACAATTGCCAGACCCAGAGAGGGGAAAGAGATTTGCCTTGACTGGTGTGTGCGCCACAGTCTGTATGCCTTATACCCACCACAGTCAAACTGCCCTATTTTGGAGCACATAGCAAATGCTGCCAGGGCAAGAACATCATTCATGACACTGCTATCCATCTTCATAGAAGCATTATAAACTCCTGAGGGAGGCAGGAGTGCTCAGTGGGACAGGATGCCTTCATCAAAGTACTTGCCAACCATGTGCAGCATGCTCAGGGACAGCACTAGCCTGCAGACACTATGCTCATCAGATCTTCATTGGGATCCATTTTTGCCCTGTATAGATACAGCCATAGTTACCTATGAGGGCCTGGATTTCTCATGACTAAGCTTCATTTAATATGTACCATCCTTCTAACTCCTACAAAAACTGAGAAATGTGCATTCTTTTATTTTGCCAATGGCTTGAAGTAAGGGCTGTGATGTTAACCATCCTTTCATTAAAACAGCAAAGAACATTGTACCTTTGGGGGGGGGGAAATGTCTTCCCCACTCATATATTTTTAATTTCAAATTAATTGAAAGGGCATTTATCAAGGCCTTAGCACCAATGAAACTGAATATTTCATATTAATGAAAGCATTCCTATGTTACAAAGTTTGAAAAGCTTGGAAGAACAATTTATCTTAAATAAATAATAAAAGTACATTGGTCATTTAGGCATACAATTAAATCCTCATTAAAAAAAAGGTATAAATTTATCATATTCTAGCAATAAATTAAACAGAAAAATTTCAGCTATAATTTTATGAAAGCTAAACAAATCTGTATTTAATGGCTGGAAGATGTGTAATCAGCATAATTGTCTTTTTAGCTCTAAGTACAGTCTTTATTGGTTTCATGTAATTTAGAAGTATGACCTTTATTCTGTCTTCCAAACTCAGCAAAACTTTTCTGTTTGTTTTTTTTAGCTGCAGGCATTTCTTTCCATTGCATTAATAAAATATTGAGTCCCAGGGATGGTTGCACACAAGAGAAAAGTCACAGTACATGGCAACAAGAGAATTTATTTTTAAGGCGTCAGTGTGATATTTAGGTCCCTGCTATATCCTGATTGTTTACATATTTATATGGAACATATGAACCATGGAATTCAATAAGTTTCGACTCAAAATAAATGTACTAAAAGTACATCCCACATCCTGAACCCAGTTCAAAACTAAGGAAGGATGCAGCTACTGTTGCTATTAGAAAAGTGCTTTCAATTCAAGTATCTTCTGGCCCAAGTTTTTCAGTTGAACAAGAATTGCTTCCCAAGGAAGATTTGTAACTGGGTGGTAGTTACTTAAGACCTCCTCATCCAAGGTGGGCTTTATGAAGAGAAAGTGAATGTTGCTTCATCAAGAGCAGGTTGTTCTTGTTTGGCCTTGTTAGGGAGCATGGACTCTTAACTAGGAGTACCTTTTTTTTTTTTATTCAAATCAGATTTTAAAAATCTGGATTTTCGAAAATCTGATTCAGATCTGGATAATTCAGATCTGCACATTCACATATTTGATCTGTATTCAGATATGCGAATGTCGAGATTCGTATTTTAGATCCATGCCCGAAAATACGAATTTGTGCAAATGTGTATATATTGCATGTTAAATCTGTGTGCAACCCATTTTCATCCTGTATTAAATACGATAATGCACATTATTTTTGTGCAGATTTGTATATGATAGATATGGACCTGCACATTCAAATTATTTAACAATCCATATCGGATTTTCAAAAATCCATATTCGGATCCGAATTTGAAATCAGCATTTTCAAAAATCCAATTTGAGTTCGAATGTTGGATTTTCAAATCGGATTTTCAAATATTTGTGCACATCCCTAGTACTGGGTTTGATTCTCCCCTCCCCCATGAAGCCAATTGGGTGACCGTGTGTTAGCCACAGCTCTCTTCTGAGATCTCACAGTCCCAGCCACCTCACAGGGTGTTCTGTGAGCCACATCGAGTACTCTTAAATGGGTGAGGAAAGAGGGGTAGAAAAGCCAGCTCTTCTTCTTTCCTCAAAGTTAAAGTGTCATGCTTTTTATAACCATACAGAGTTGTGGTCCAACAGACATATGCTGGCAGGAAATCCTGCCAAAGCAGCTCTTTTTATATGAGCTTGTTCAAGCAGTCCAACACCACAGCATTCAAAGCTTGCCCATGTCATCACCCTGAACCATCTGAAACTTATGTCCCCCAAGAAGAGACTACACAGTACTCTTGGGATATGCACAAATTTGTTCTCAAGGGTGGCATCCAATTCCAATAAATTCTGAGAGATTTTATGCGCAAAGTGCTTGGCAAACCTGTCACAGCTATCTTGGGATAATGGTAACAAACCCATTCTCAAAGCAGAGAAAAAGGTTTTACAAAATCTCAGTTGGACAGCTACCCAGGAACACAATGGCAGCAAAGAAATAAAACTACTGTAACTTGATAGGCATAACAATGTGCTCAACTGTGGGGGAGTCTACAATATGACATTCAATATGTCCTCCATTAGTTTGGAAAAGGAGGTTGCTGGGCAACAGAGTAGGCAGTACACCAGCAGAATCTCTGTTTTATCTCTATAGTCCAATTTCAGGATCAAACTCTCAAATCCACATTTCACACATCTAGCTCTCCTTCTCCCAATGTCATACCACTCTCTGCCCATTACAATCATAATAGATGTCCCTCAAACTGTTTTTATCACATTCAGGCCGTGTCTTCATGGCAACCTTATCTCGGATTCAAAACGTTTTCAGTCCTTGGAGTCCGCACGGCAATTTGGCTTAACACGCTTTTCCCGTGTTAAACCACCCCAAAGCGTGGTGAATCTCAATCCTGATTTCAACAGGTCGCACTCCAGATCGTGCGCTTGAAACATTTTACATTTTTTACTGTGTGGACAGTACAATTTTAAGAGATGAGAATCCATGTTTAAGGTTTCCCTCTCCCAATAGCTTGCTTCCAAAGACAGTGATTTCAGTGTAAAAATCCACTTAAAAGGGATCGCTACACTGTAGCGATGGAACCACTTCACACCTTGATGGTTGGAATAACAATGTTGCAATTTTGCGCAATTCTAGCTCTTTGGAGTTCTGACTTTAGAAAGGGAGGAAAGCAGCTGAATGTGAATGTTTAAAGCAAAGGGGCTTTAGTTGCCACTGCTGCTGTGTGCCCTGAGCAATGGGGAGAGGAGGGGAAAGAATCGCTGGCTGGCTGCCCACTGCCATTTTTCCTCCATCCATGAAAGCGGCAGCCACCCAGCCACCCAGTTAGGCTTGGTGACGGGGTCCCTTATGGATGGTGCATCTATGCCAGGAGGAAGAGGGCAGGGCAGGCCTGAAAAGCGGCTTTTAAAAAGTAGCCACTTGAGTCCCACCTTGAGTCACGTATACCATGTACGATCCTCAGAATCCGTATCCAACGCGATTAAGTTAAAAGTAATGGGAACAGGCAAATTCGCGTTTGCATCCTGTTCTATTATTTCGGTTTAGGGAAAGGGAAATAAGCTTGCTGTGGGGATTCGCCCTCAGTTACGCAACATTCTCCTCATTTCAAACTGCTCTTGCCAGTGAATATCATATGTCCTTTATCTTTTTTAGGTAGTTCTACATCTGTTATGTGTTTTGACTGAAGAGATTAAAAAGATACATAATAATAAATCTTTGTCCACAAATTGCATGATTTTTCTGTCATAGCATTCCGATGTTCCAGATATCCTGATTTCCCTTGCACTGGTACAGAAACCATATACATTTGCTTTGGACCTCCATTCCACTAAGGCAGAAAGAACAGACTCTGGACTTCAAGGAAAGGACTTGCTTAGGATTACAATGAGATACAGGTCTTTGATATCCAAATGATGTTTTGCTGGAATTCTGTACATCCAGTACACAATGGAGTATTGGCCTACAATGATCTGATTTTTTTTAATATGATACTTTTCAATGTTCCTTTCTCTTGGCCAGAGTTTTTCATTCACTTTGCAGCACAACACTTTAATAAAGACTGCTTCCAGACAGTGAGAGAAAAATATGAATCTGGGGGGGGGGGGATTGCACTTTGCTTTCGATCCATGGGAAGCAAAGGATGAACTCACCCATACGTAAACCCTCCCTCAAGTGCAGATGGTGTGGATGCACCTGAACCATCACTGGGGCAACTGTAATGCAGTACACACAGATGCTTGTGTGGCATGACATGTGATGCATCAGTGCACTTGTGAGGTGCATCATGTGATCCTCCAGGACCTGAAAATGGTACAAACGATTTGTCTAGAGCCTTACCAGCTCTGGTCCTAGTGAAGGACCAGCTCTGGTCATAGGTTCACATGGGAAATACTCCTGCTGCACAGAAGGAAAGTTCCCTATGTGAACTACTGGGCCAAGTGCAGAACGTCCCCTTGTTTAGATCCCACAATTGTCTCTTGCCATCCCTGCCAGATGGCTGAGCAAAATCACAGGGCAAGTGCAGACCCTTATTTTCTCTGGCATTGCTCTCAATAACAAATAAACAAAAGTGTGCAAGCACCCACACCCACGTGGATTTTTTCAGCCCAGTTTCACTCTTGGGCTTGTGTGATGGGCATCTTCCTGAAGGGAAAAAAACAGGAGCAAATACCAGACAAGGTAAACAATATTGCTATTTTGCAAGGGGGGTTGTGTTTTTTTTTGCTTGCAAGTTATGGTTTTCTGGAATAGCTATATTCAGGGATTTCACACCTATATCCCAGGACTATATTGGAATTGCCTTGGATATGTGCTGGAGCCTACAAGATTGGAGCAAGATCTTAAAGATTCAAGTTTGGCTCATACTAACTGTATGGGATAGGTTACATAGACAACAATTTGTCTGAGATTACTGTGAAAGCTGAGACCAAAAGAAATATGGCACTAGAAAATTTGAAATTCAGATTTGCCACCATTATATAAAAATAACAGGTAGGAAATAACATTATGAGCAAAAACAGCTTACGGATCGAAGATGCTAAATTTGTCTTTCCATCCTTTAAAATAATAATCATATGGGAACTTCTTTGGAATGTGCACGGAGCCCATTTCACCCCTTTGATTCAATATGTGGAGGCTTTGGCTTTGTGCAAGAACATCCGTCAAATGTTTGCATGTGAGAGGAACCCCCATCTCTTCTTTCCTGCCTTACCTCCCCCTCCCCCCTTTTGCTGCTGCCACCATCACACTCTCCTCTGCCTGGATGGAGCCTGCCTCTAAACCTGTGTGCACACCTCCAGTAGGGCTAGTGGAGCCTCAGAGGAGGTGGCGGCAGCAGCTGGATTTCCAGGTAAGGCGCATGGCCAGGGGGACCAGAGGGAAGACCAGGCCCTTGTTGAAGCTTCTACAAAGCTCCAATGAAAGCCAGATACATTCAATTTATGGGTGAATGGGGGTTTATGAATGTAGGCACCTTTTGAATGTCTGAATACATATGAATTTATACAAATATTTTTCACCCATCCCTAAAACTTTGTCAACAGATTTGGAGGATAAAATATCTGTAAAGAAATTAATGTATAAAATTGAAGAGATAGTTTAGTATCCCCTTCAATCTCCAATTGAACTGTTTAATGACAATTTCAGACAAAAAAACAACCAAATAGTAGCACATAAATATTATTTTGTGCAAGTCACTACTAAAAGATGTTACAATGATAATAACTGCTATCTTTTTTATAAAATTATTAAAATAAAGAAAGAAAGTGAAGAAGGAAGGAAAGGGAGGGGAAAATCTACATTATTTATCATCATTCTATTTCTCTAGAAGTTTACCTGTACTTGCCAGGTTGTGAAGCAACCTCTTAAAAATGTTGCATCAGAGACATACCCTCGTTTTCCATGCAGAATCAAATATCTGGATCTTCAAGGGACCTCCTGGAGATCTGGATCTTGAAGATGCATGAAGACCTCATTGTGAACGCCTTTAATCAGGTCCACATGAAATCCAGATTTAAGGGCCTGAAGGAGCCATTAAATCCATATTTCCCCAGCCCTTGAAGTGACAGGGCCTTGCAGATGGGGCTTTCAATGGGGTCCAGGTAGGGACAGGGCCTTTCTGATTGGTACCAATCAGGTACTAATTGGGTTCCTAATGAGGTCTGAGAAGGGTTCTAAGCCCTAGTGGGGAATGGCCCATATTGCAGTTAGCATCTGCCTAACCTCCTGTTTGAGGGGGGGGGGAAGCATTGTAAAACATCAAGAATAGAAAAAGGGCACCCTCAAATAAAAGATGTTGAAGTTGAGTTATGGGGGGATATGCCATTTCAGTACTAGATGGTTTTTTGGGACATTTTTGTGCTACGTGATTTGTTCCAATGAGTGTGGGCCATGTGGAGAACACTGTTAGGCCATTTGGACAGTCAGTTGTACCCCATTTCCAATTGCTGGTTTCAAAGACTGGCTCAGTCTTCAGTGTTTCTGGTCAGGATCATTTGGATGGCAAACCAACTTCCAATGGCACCTCTGATGGGACTTCCTGGTACACCACTGAAATGATTTCCCTTTTGTGTTCTGGATTATAGGATCATGCTTTAAATGGGTCACTGCAGCACCCTATCCTATCCCATTCTGAAGTTTCATCCAATGCAAATGAAGCATACTAGGAGGGGGCAGAGTTTCCTCAGCATGTGGGATAATAGCCCCTTGGACTCCTTTCACAAACTCTCTTAGTGGCATCTGCTTAATCATCACTCAGTTTCTTTTGGTTCCTCAAACCTTAATGCACATAACTTAGAGATCTGAAAGTATTTAAATTGAATTATTCATTTTGTTGTAGTATTTAAATATAGGAAAAATGCCATCTGTAAAACAGTTTATGGCAAGACAATATAGCATCATGTTCTCTGCCTTATGTTGAAGCATTGTTCAGTAGGAGTTTCAGCAAATCTTAATTATATTTTTGGATAACTTGTTTTGGTACCATGACACTATAGTTCGTGCTCTCATGGAATTACAAAGCATAGTATAATTAGATGCACATATGAAAAACAAGTCAGTAGCTAAAAGTTCCCAACGCTCTTCAGTTTCGTCATATGCCGATTTCCTACTGCATTAAGATTTGCCCCCTCCAGGATAGTTTTACCCATGTCAGGTACAAGCAGCAGCCTAAACAGCAATTATGCAAGACTCAGGTCACAGCTGATCAAATTTCAATCCAGGAAGATCCAAAGGCGGCTTCCAGTTAGCATAGTATTAATTTTCCCTTGATATCAGTGAAGTTGTTTGGCCAGCAGCAGCTGGCACCTGTGTGCACATTTGAAACAACCAGAATGGCCACGGATCAGTTTGTCAACATTGTTTGAAGTCCACAGCATGGGAGAAAATACCAGTCCAGGGCCCACCACATTCTGGCTCTGTGCATTTATGAATGTCCTTTATGCTACTGGCCACTGTTGACTCTGGCCGTGTCACCAATTACCCTGACATATGAAGAATAGCAGAAAAGGGAAACAAGGAAAGAAAGATGAAGTCCTTTAGTTAAAGAAATGGAAGTAAAGATAGATAAACCTTATCGGGAAGGAAGTTTGTGGGGTGATGAGTTCATTACCTCCTCTTGTGTGTGACTGGAATAACATTACTCCAGTCATAATAAAAAGAACATTTTCCGTCTTTCAGCTCCTTTCTGCCTTCAGTATAGGAATAATGACAAGAATGAATACCACAGTGAAAAGCATGAAAAGGTTCGACTTCAAAATGAGCACACAATTCCTAAAGAAATGAACGGATGTGGGGTAAATACAAGTGGAGTTCCACATTGGTGATCAAAAATATAAATTAGTTAATTAAAAAGAAAGGGTTAAACCACAAATAGTCACAGAAAAACTGTCTTGGAAACCATGGCTTTTATTTTTGTCAAGAAAACAGAAAAGGGGGAGCAACAAAGCAAAGGAAGTCTAAGGAGTTACTGAAATTTGGTCAATTGCTTGTGCCTATGGCTTATGTGCAGAGGTGCTGACAAGCCACTGAAGGGAGAAGCATTCTTCCTGGGACCAGAAATGAGTCACCGGGTGTCCAGGGAGCAGGAAAGAAGTGGATGCCTTCTGGGCACAGTGCTGCAATCGAACTCCCCATCACATGCCCTTCTGTTTCTATCATTAAAACATAAGCAAAGAGGGGGAAATTTTCCGCCCAGTGGCCAATCAGTGGGTAGGATCAGAGTAGTCATGGTAAAGTAGTTGAATTGGGTGTGAACCGGCTGCAGTGTGGTAAGTTCTGAAGTGTATATTGAGGAATATGTGTTTGCAAAGCACTTTGAGGGACAGCATTTGAAGATGGGGCACTTATTCTTAAAGATATTATTTTTAAAAGTGCTGCCTGATCTCACCCTCAGGTTGCTTCACTTTTTTTAAAAAAATCTTTGCAATACATCCAGAAGTGCAGCTACCATTTTGCAAGCTATGGCTTTTTTCTCAAGATCAATAAACGGAAGCTACTAAAGTTGTCTGGCATAGGGCTGTGTACAAATTTTTTTTAACATTTGAATTCGAGTCAAATCAAATGTCAAAAGATTCAATTCGATTCAAATATTTAGAATCTGAATGCAACAAAAAACAATTCGAATCCAGTACCTTTGAATCTATTCGTTTGAATGTTAGATTCAAATTTGAAAATATGAATGTCTACAACATTCATATGTGTTATACGTATCTGTATGCACTTCGTACACATCCCATTTTATCACGTATGCATCCTGTTTTTGTTTCGTATTGTTAGCGCAAATGCATACAGATATATATGAAATCCATACAGATACTATGTAATACATACATATCTGTACATTCGAACAAATGTTTTGGAACATTCAAAATTTGTTTGAATGTTTGAATTTGAATGTGAAGACATTCTATTTGAATTTGACTGTCCACATTCGATTGAAATCAATCAAATTTTGAATGTTTAGAACATTTCTGCACATCCCTAGTCTGGCATACATCACCTAGTTTGGTGAATTACTACTGCTCTGCATCTTTTTGGTTTCATTCTGGTTTTAAACTTTTTTTGGGAGGGAGGGCAAAAAACAATGTCACTCTACCTAAATCCCTGGAAACATCCAAACACAGGCCTTTGCATGAACACTTGTGAAAGCATTTAAGAGGCAAATCCCTGTACACTGAAGGCTAATAGAAAATGGGAAGGAGCAAGGCTGAAACATAGGAAGGGAGAATTTCCCAGATATGCTAGGGAAATATTATTTCTTTGTCCTCTATTGATAAATATAGCTCTGCATGATTGTAATTAAATACAAGAACACAAAAACAGAACCACCTAGGCATCTAGCTGTATCTAATTTGATCCTCACTCTTCAAGTAGATCAATTTCACTTCAAAAAGTAGCACATGTTGGAACAAGCCATAACAAAACCATTTAATGTATTGGTTTTGCTCTCATTTCATTTATTTCCCTTTTGTCACTCAACTCTCTGCAAAAAAGATACAAGTCTCACTAAGAGCTTCTTTTTTATTCAGCACAAGTATAATTTGTCTGAAGGGTAACTGGAAATCCTTTTGGCACAGTTTCATAAAACAAAGAATCAGTGTGTTGCTGACAACATTTTTCTCTGATTTTTTTTCCTCTTATAAGTTAAAACAACAACAACTCCTCAGCCCAGCAGCTTACCAAAGCATTGTATATTAGGAATGTGAAGACTCTCTTGGGGGGCAGGGGATACTTCTCAATAGGGCGGAAATATACTTGTGTAGTCTTGTATTTCAGCATCTGCTTCTAAAGATCATTTATTAAATGTGCATCAGGATTCATCAAGGAATTTTAGCGGTATGCTTGGGACTTTAAAAGGAAACCATACAAGAAGGATTTTTTAAAAAATAATAATTTAAGAAAAAGAAAACAGCCATATATTTTAAAATTTGGTCCCAGCTTTTCCAATATTTTCTATATTTATTAATGCACTATTGAGTGCATGGTTTAAATCTGTTGAATTTTTAAGGAGTTTTTAACTGTGTACCTTATTTTAACTTTGTTTTTAATATGTTGTTCTTAGTTGTTAGATCTGTTGTTACCCGCCCAGAGACCTTCGGGTCTGGGGTGGGATAGAAATGTAAATAAATGAGTGAGTGAGTGAGTGAGTGAGTGAGTGAGTGAGTGAGTG
>MTQE01001134.1:74338178-74351524 GCA_014337955.1 Aspidoscelis marmoratus | reverse complement strand
GTGAGTGAGTGAGTGAGTGAGTGAGTGAGTGAGTGAGTGAGTGAGAAAGACATATGGACACAAAATGAGATTTCTCCACTATGATCACTAGGTGGATTTGGTGAGATTCAGAACTTCTCATAATGAGCAACATCTCGTAGCAGTTTTGGGTCTGTTGTGCCATGTTCCAGGTAGCTTCCCTTTCATTGGTCTTGAGTAAAAAGCCATAGTTTCTGCAATGGTAGCTACACTCCTGGATGTACTGCAATGAGAGACAACTTCTGGAGTACATGATTGGGCTGGAAGATCTCCTATGCCAGGGGAATATCAATTCCAATTCTTCAAATAAATTATGTGCATGTCAAAACTGTCAATGTAGTTGGGGTCAATGATAATGTACAACTGAAGAAAATCTCACTCCAGCACTCATTAATATGCACATGTACAGTGGCATTCCTAACTACCTTTACCAACAGTAATGTGGCCATCAGGTCATTCCACCTCAACCCACACTATATGTTATAATACAGAAGGAAGACCTGAATAATTAAATGTTTACAATGCAATGTAGACAGATCCAAATGGGCATCATCTAATCTAATGTGAGCCAGTTTGGTCTAGTGGTTAGGAAGCCAGACTCTTATCTAGGAATACTGGGTTTGAGTCTGCCCTCCCCCATGAAGCCAGTTGGGTGACCTTGGGCTAGTCACAGCTCCCTTCTGAGCTCTCACAGCCCCACCTACCTCACAGAGGGTTCTGCTGTGGGGAGAATAGAAAAGCTTTGTCAGCCACTTTGAGTCCCCTTAAATTGTTGGGAAAAGTTGGGTAGAAAAGCCAACTCTTCTTCTTGTTGTTCTTCTAATCAAGGACCATGGAAGACCCTTTTCAGTGGTGATCAAAAAAAGTATGGCCAAAAGTGACACCAAAAGTGTCATGTTGCTGAAAAGGTCCCTCCTGGAAACTTCAATGGTTAGAAATGATTCTTCCTGGCTTTATTAAATTCTCTTTTCATTGAAAACCAATATGTTTTCTTTTAAATAAATAAATAAATGATGGAAATGGAAAGTTCCATATATGTCAAGTTTTTCTTTAAAAATCTTTTTAATTCCAATAATATCGTAATTTAGTTTCATGTGGTTTAGTTTAATTTAAGGCCAATTTAAACCAAACTTTAATTTTAATGATTCCCCCATATACCGTATTTTCCGGCGTATAAGACGACTGGGTGTATAAGACGACCCCCAACTTTCCATGTAAAATCTAGAGTTTGGGATATACTCACCATATAAGAAGATGACGCCTGGCGTATAAGACGACCCCTGACTTTTGAGAAGATTTTCCTGGGTTAAAAAGTAGTCTTATACACCAGAAAATACAGTAATTTTATTTTCTGTTTGCCTCTCCCAAGCAACCTCCCTTTAGAGAATGCAAAATGATCAAGAGTGATTTGAAATAGTACTTTAAACATCAAAAACATGAATAGAGGTTGATTTAAGAGTAATTTTGTAATAGCCTTTTAGTCCTTTTTTTCTCCTGAAGAACAGTAGGTCCCAATCACACTGGCAGCTTCCACACAGTCCACAAGGATTGGGCTAACTACCATCAGCGGACATGGCATTGGCTTTTCTACACTGGGCCTTATTACAGATAATATCCCATAACAGGGGGCTGCCATCCACAAGCTAATGTAGACTACAGCAGATCCTGAATGGGGTCTGCCATAGTCTGCACCAGCCTGCAGGTGGCAGGTCCCCATTCTCGATTTAATCCAGAAAAAGGCCCAGAGCAGAATAGGCTATCCACTCAGTAGAGAAATTCCCAGAATGGCCCTTAACCTTGGAGCACCTTCTGGCATAAAAACCCTTCTGGAGAATGCTCCAAGGGGAAACCACATTAAACCCAAACATTCCTGGGTTCCAGACACAGCCCAAGAAATGGCCTGTTTGAAGCACACCATTAAAAAAACAGAAGACCTAGCCTGCAAATTCAGAGGCCAGGAATCTTTCATTTCTAGTCTCTGGAGTTAATCTGGGACCAGCAGCTGTCATGCAGATGGTTGTTGGCAGGGCCCCCACTGTCCAGACCAAATTATTCCATTCAGGCCAGAAGCACAGAAGCATGATCTGTGTTCTATGCTAACACATGGAATGCAGAAGCAGCCAGTGCCTAAAGTGGGACCTAAGCAAGCATAAATTTAATCTGCATATGTCTTTTTCTGCTTGCTCTCTAAGCCAACACTTTTTGTAGTGTTTTGAGCAATTTGAAGATGCATTTGAACAAAGTTCTGTCTAAGTTATCTGTTATTCCAAAGGTATTTCCAGTACATTAGATGAAATATATCAGGATAAGATTTCAGATGAGAGCGAGCAAGACATATTTTTTATGAGCCAAATAAATACCCTAACTTTCATGTCTCTGATTTGTATACTGCATCACACACTCTGTAAGAGAAAAATAAGGAATCATTTTATAGAAAAAGAAGAAAGAAAGAAAGAAAAATATACTGCTGCTGCAGTAAATTATGGAAGCTGGGATCACTAAAAGGATCAGCAGCAAAAATGAAGAAAAAGAAATTACAAGGCTATGTGCGTTTCCTTATGCTCGTCGAGTAGAAGGATTATTGTTGGTTTTACGGAAAGTTCATCCTGAAGGCACATGGCAGTTGCATTAGTTTAGCAAGATAGAGCTGTTTAAAATTTCAGGGCTGTCCGCCAAAAAAATAATAATAGGAAGTTGTATGGAGAGGAATGTGCTGACAGCAGTAATGTTTCGGTAATAATTCATGTGTTGTAGATGATGCTCTGGAAAGCAGCCCAGCTGGCTAATGCAGATTGGTGATGCTCTCCTGCTGATGGCTGTACAATTGATTGGCATTTCTGCTCCATCATGAAATCAGCTTGCAAATTAAATGGAGATATGGAAATGGAAGGGGGTGATAGAGGAGGGGGTCTCACTGCCTAAATGCCATGTCCTGGAAGAGGTTCAGAGGCTGTGTTCTTCTCAAAAGAGACAAGCTGGGCTTGTCACTTTAGTTTGATTTCATCTGGGACTCAATCATCCAGCAGAAAATACATGCTTGGTTTCTGTGTGTTCTTTCTCTCCTGTTCTCTCCCAGTAATGTACCACAAATATTATATAGATATATTATTTAGAGAGTTGTTCAGTGAAAATGGAGTAAAAAATGTCTCATTTTAATTGGAAGATTGGCACACTGCATCACATCCCTGTTTTCAGAAAGGGCATTCATGTGGGTAGAGCAATCTATCTAAAACCAAATGATAACATGTTTTGATCCGTTGAGTTGTACAAATTTAACTTGGTGGCCAATAACCAGGTCTGGTAGCCTGAATTGCACATTGCCCCAGAGCCCTACAGGAATACCACTGTGAGTGGAATGTGGCAAACCTGAATTGGAGGAGGTGGAGATCTGACATATTTCAGTCCCTGGAAGTGATTCTGGGTGAATTTTCATCTATTAGTTGACACCTCAGACTTGTGCATGTTTACTAGTGGCCAGGAGTCAATTCCCCTGACAAGGTGGCCTCAGAGTACTAGAATCTTAAGATAAGCTTATCTTTGTTAGCTTAGGTGCTGAATGAGAGTGATAATATTTGTCCACCCATCCCTCAAATGATTAGAAAACTGGGTAGTCCCATTGTCATAATTATCACCAACATCAAAATTATATATTCCCTTCTTGTTCTGGAAGTGCAAATAAAAGTGTATATATTTTCACCTTATATATGGTTAATTTAAAGGTTTGGTAACGGATGTGGGATCCTTTAAATTTTCCATAGAGATTCTACACTTGAGAATCTTGCACCATAAATTGGGGGGGGGGGAGAGAGACAGGTAGTCATGTGCCAAACATTTTAGTTAACCAGTTGTAGCAGCTTATTTCCCAAATAACAGAAGACAGCAAAGGATGCTATTCATAGCATTCACACTTGCTAACAAACACTGCTGTTTATCATCCATCACACCCAATCATGCAGGCCAAATCACTCAAATGTAAATTTGTTCATATGGGGAACTCCATGTTTGAAGCTATTTTTTAAAAAGTACAGATGGCTCCATTTGAGATGGATTATGCAAAGCACAAAGTTTGCAGATACATTGGCAGGATCTGCATATGAGTTTCCAAGAAGCAGTCCAAGTAGACCAGCATTAGAAATCAGTAGTATATATGCTTAGAGCTCTTCAAGGCTGTGACAAGCTACCTGCATGCCTGTCACTGTTGTTGTTTGTGTGAACACTACAGGAAGGGAGCATCCATCTACTGGTTATAATGTCATCGACTGGGGTTCTTCAAAACACAAGGCCACCACCAGGGAGAAGGACAATGGATTGCATGCACAGTGGGGGGGGGAGTATAGCAATGAAATGGCTACTAGCGGTGTAGAGTAAACATTTGGAGAATGCTTACTACTACTTGCAATTTACAGCACTCAGAGAGTGCTCATGGTGGGTAGTGAGTGGTAGATTTGTGTGCCCACACCCTGCCAGTGGCCTGACTGAGCTATGAAAAAGAAAGGCTGAGTATACCCTATACCCTTAATGCTGAGTTACAGTATCATAAGGGTGCCTCAATGATCCTGCCCTAGTGAGCACTATGCATCACAAACTATGTCACTCTGTTTTGTTTTTTCACAAACACTGTGCAATCCACAGTGGACATCATACTGTTTGCTTAATATTTTTACAAAATAGATGTTTAATCATGTTCTTCACAAAACTGCTACTATTAAACTACACACAGATTTTCCTCATAATTTGTAGAGATAGGTTATGAGGATGGAAGAGTGATCCTGACTTGATTTTACATGAGGGTGTAATCTACAACTTTAAATGAAGACTGGCTTGACAATTCTTGTCTTTTTTAGTTCTTAATACCCAACATTCCCATGGGAAAATAGGGAGAAATATGGAACAGTCTCAATGATACTTTTGTATCTTAAGCTGTCATGCATTTTCAAACATATATGATATTCTCAAAACCTCTACTTGAAAAACAAATGCAAATACTGTGCTTATAGACAATGATAAGAACACTGTATTTTAATCGGAGCAACAGTAGTGACACTTTTTCATAATTCATGCACAAATGGATTTTATATAGCTATTTTCTTCCCTGGAAGATTTAATAAAACTGTCTTCACATCAGGATCATATAATAGAGGGATGACCTTCTTGTACAGTCTAGTAGAGCAGCATCAAGTACCATGTCCCTTGCTACCTTCATAGCTCATTTGCAATCCATAGCTACTCGACTTTCATTTTTTTTAGGCCAAACTGAATATTATGATGTTTGAAGCAGCCCAGTTTATGTTCACCTAGGGCCTAATTCAATGAACCATCCTAAGCAATATATTTGAAACTTATGCAATGGCCCAATAATAAGATAATCTTTTGCACATTTACATGGACATAAAGTCTATTGAACTTACTTATTTGGTTAAAACAAATAGAAAGGACCAGAAGCAAAATAAAATAGGAGAACCCAGTTATTGAATACTGTAAAAGGAATATTCAAGTTTCAGTACACACATCTGGTCCATGTGGATGGCCATGGCAGTCTTCCCCACAACCACCTAATAAACAAACCCTGAAGCCCAGGCAGTCAACTAACAATAACAACAACAACATAAAAATAACTATAGCTAGATTCCTGCTCCAAGGAGTTTGCAATCTCAAATTCAGTATAATGGTGAGGAGTTCATCAGCCTACAGTGGTTAGAAAAGGGGTGATCTACATACAAAATACTGAGACGGCTAAGACCACAAATAATACATCAGGTGCAGAAAAGCATATATATTTGGCATTAAGAGTTGAAAATAGATTGTGGGAATACAACAGTGTAACACCAGCTAAAAATATCTGCAATAAAGTTCACTGGGTGAATTTGGGCCTATCATCTTAGTTCTCCGGGATGTACCAAAGATAAGTGGGAACACGTATCCCACTTTCAGCCCCTTGAAGAACATGTTGAACATAAAATACAATGCATAAATACTGAAAGGATCATCCACATTTTCAGAATTGTCCTTTTGTGGCTATCATGACTACAAATCACATTCTTTTCAAAGGCAATGGTCTTCTTTGATATTTGATGCAAATGTGGAAAATTCACAATTTAATCAGTACCTAGGGGTGCAAAATCATATTTCTTCCCATTGGAAAGTAGATGAGCAAGTAGTTTCAGGATGTAATTGCTGTGCAGCACGTGACTGAGTAGAGGATTTAGCAATAGTACACTAAGCATTACTAGAAATAATTACAACTTAGTTAAATTAACTAATTGCATTTGCTGTTGGAGCACTCATAAAAATAAACCTATGTATTATCTCTGTGTAAGGTCTTGGGTTTTTTTTAGGCTAGAATCATAAAATATCTCATTGCTGCTGGCTTCTTCAGGAGAGCAGAACCATCATTCCCCCATATCCCAGGGCTGAAGACCAGGCTGAGTCTGTTGCTTTTCCTCCATCTTGGGCTATGAGATTGGACTGGAACACTGGACAGATGAGGAAGGGACAGCTGTCGTGGCAGCTGAAACCATTTCTACTTCTGCCTGCTCCTTTGTTGTAGGGGCCTCTGGTTCCTCTGCACAAGAAAAGCTTGGCTGTCCTTATTTTAAGTTGGGATGTGCACAGATATTTGAAAATTCAAAAATCTGATTCGAATTTGATGAATATCAGCATTCGAATTCGATTTGGATTTTCAAAAATCCAAATTTCTGGATTCTAACAGATTTTGGATTTGAATAGATCCATTTATATCACATCTGAATATCATGTCTATTTGAACTTATAACATGGGATGACAACAGGATGCAAACAGGACATGAATGGGATGCGCCCAAATTCAAAAGTTGGATATGAATGTTAACAACATTCGTATCATTCGATTCGAATCAGATTTTCAAAAATATGGATCTGGATAATCCGGTTAAAAATCAGATTTTCAGAAATACAGATTTTTGAATTTCGAATCAAATCAAATATTCAAATATTTGAATTGACTCGAATTCAAATGCAAAAATGCATTTGTGCACAGCCCTAATTCTAAGTGAGACCTGGAGGTGGCACACATGAGATTCGCCTCTCCAGGTGGTCCATGTTCCATGGACTTCCTGGCAGCAGGGACTCAATAAATAGGACCCACAAATGTCCTTACTTACTTCCTACTTGGCACTGCAGCCTTTCTTTTCTTTTCTTTTTTTGTGCCCTTCCTGGGCACAATGCTGGTTCTAATGAAGCCTAAAGTCCTTACCCTTACAGGGGTGGGGAGGGTCCAAGCTCTAAAGGCTCAGGATTCGTAAACAGGGGGTAAGGGACCTATTTAAATTGCTTGTATAGCACAAACACAGTGCTCTGACACTGCTCTGAACTCACATAAACCTAGGTGAAGCCAATTACTACAAACAGGCAGCAGGCTAAATTTGGGGGAACCTTCTAAAAGAATTTAGGAATGCAGCAATCAATTGGGAGGATTAAAACAAATCAAAAGGTAGGCAAATTAGTTTTTTACACCCTTCAATGCACCATCCCTTCTGCCTTTAAACTTAACCAAGCCCTAATGCTAGCACCCACACTGAAACCCTAATTTTAAAAGATTGACCCCTCACCTCAAAAATATAGCTATACCTGATAACTCTGTGCTATCCCTAGGGAAAGGCAATACAAATTACCAGCTACCTTTACCTGTGCTGCTGCCTCCTCTATTTGCACAGGAGCCCTTTCCATCAGTGGCCTCAACCACAGCAATGACTAGTGCTCAGGTAGACAGGCCCAATCACCAGCTACATTTTTGAAAAGCGGTGAAGAAGCAGGGGAAAAGTAAGAAAGCTAGCAAAAAGAAGAATCCCAAAGAAGTCTGTTTCAACAAAGCCAAAAGCTGATAGTTTTCCTTGGCTGTACTGCAAAAACCTGCATACAAGGACTTTTAAAAGAGATGAAGCCCCTTTTAGATCAACCTTCCAGCCTCACTTATACATTCATATCATAACCCTTCTATAAGTTACTATGGTAGCATATTTGCAGTTATACTGGTAATAGTTTTCCTTAGCCATATCTTAATATGAAGCTTTTACCCCAAACCATATAACATATATTTATATTTTACCCATATATTTATATTTTACCCTTACCCTTATTCATATTTTTTCCAAAATTATATTCAACTTTATAATTAATTACTGTGATTTTAAAGTTTATCTATTAACTATTCAATCAATTTAGATTTCATCTTAACAAGCTATAATTTGCCTCTTACTGCTTAACTGTTAATCAAAACAAATGAAAGATTATCTCAAATAGGACTGATTAATTTTTATATATACACATGACAGTCTGTATTGACATTTGATGCTGCTTACCTTAGATGTTTTCAGATAAGCTGAATTCACACTTATCTGTTTGGTATGGTCTTTTCAAAGACCATCCCAGGCTGGCCAGTGTCAGGAACGGTCAAGGCCATTCACATGCTGGATGCAGGAACATTCCATTTCTGTCCAGCAGCAGGTGCAGCATCTGAATGGCAGGCCACCAGGTGTGCTCAGGTCTTGTCTCTGGATTTTGGACAATCCACCCACTTCTATCTATGACAGTCTGAAGGGACACTGTATTTGAGGATGGGATGACCGTGTTCAGGAAGGAACACCTAGAAGTGTTGTGTTTGCACTGCTCCTGGACCATTCCCAGTGCCATGGAACAGCTTGTGGACGGCTTTCAACCTATCCACAGCAAGTAAGGCTTAAGAATGGCTTGGGACAAATTGCAGTATATTGCATGCAAACAAAACATTCCCACCTGAAACTGTCTGAAAAGGCTAGAGGTTATATTATGTTGTCTAGAGATTACATTATTTTGAAAATGAAGGAATCTTTATTAGTTATACTTCTGAGACCCTGAAAACACCTTTATTACCAATTCCAAATTACTTATATATATTTTAATTCTCTTCTTCTGCCAATCTCTAACACCCTGGTTGCTTATTCAAAAATAACTCCTATGGCTGTTATAGCGCTGGGGTGGTGGTGGAAAGAAGGACAAAGAAAGCAAAGGCTGAGGAGGGAGAGGAGAGGAGAAAGTGGAAAGACCAGCAGCTGCCTGTGTGTTTTGAACAAGCTGCTCTGCTGATTGTCTGCTGTTACATTTGTATCTCTCCTTACATTGTAACAACAGCTGCCAGCTCTGCTCTACAGCTAGAGAAAAAGGAATCAAATAATTGGTGATTATTGAGACAGAGGGGACTGAAAAGACTGCCCATTCCTGCCCCCCAAAAAACGTGTGCATTCCCATACACAGAACCATGGATTATTTGTAAATCCTGTTGCAAGACTACTTTTGATCTGAATGTAGAAAGTCCGCATTTGGGAATCTTTAATCCTCAGAAACTGCAGATTGCTCTAATCCTCTGGGAACGTTCAGCTCTGAAAATGGACTCAATTCACTGAAAAATGCCAATGGAAATGCACCATCAATGTCTTTTTTTTTTCATAGTCTTACTTAAGATCCCAGGCTTCTTCCATCTCCTCTTCTCTCTTCACTTCACCCAGCATTCTATCTTCTCAGAGATTCATATTCTTGTTGCCGCTTACTTTTAAAGCCTGTAACAAGTCCTGCCCTTCTTATGCACACTTGCTCTAAGAAGATTGCCCAAATGAAAAACCAACAAGAGAAACAATAACATGACTTGATGATTTGGAGATGTGGCATAATTTGATTTATCATTTCAGATGTCAGATCCTGATAAACCTTGACTCTGTTTCCATCATAATTCAAGTCTGGGACTACACACAATCTTGTTTATGTTGTCTCTAATTCATTCTCTCTCAACATCCAAGGTCTGCTACTTTTTCATTCATGGTCCTAAGCTTCTATGAACTCATTCAATATTTGCATCTGTTAAGTCACTTTCATATCCTTTCATCTATTCCAAATATCTTGCAATTAATTTTTCTGAGTCCACTGGTTCAGGCAGTCCTTTCAATCATAGTTTTCTATGTCTTTGTCTATTAATAATTTCTATGAGTTTCTCACTTATCTCTTACGTTGTTCTGTTTAATTCTGCTAAGCTTTCTCATTTTACACCCCTCTGACAAATGCCTCTGAGGAGATCTTCTGCGTCTCTTTCATATCTTTAGTTAATTCTTTAATGGCACCTTCAGTTCCTCTGAAGGCTTCCAAATCATGTCAGTTTTATACTCCAGAAGGTATACTATATCTTTTTCCTTGGTTGAAGATCTCATTTCTCCCTTTCCCTCATCATTTCTTTCTTCTCGGGATTTCTTGTCCTTGGAGTCCACTGGTCCTGCAAACTTGCAGTTCCAGAGAGCTGCCTCACCTCTCTGCAAATCTTAAAAGTTTTATCTTAAGTGACAGTCTTAGAAAAGTGTTTTGGAAGATAAATCCAAAGACATTTATTCTTGGTTGGAGCACATGTACAATCCCTAAAGCAGGACTCTAGCCTATGAGGCAGAGAACCCCTTGAAGAACTCCGGCACATAGTAACCAGGTGCCCCATGCTGGCAGGAAAGGAACACACCAGTGACCAGACATCTTCCCTCATTTTATCATAACAATAATCCTATGATGCAGATGAGATTGGGAGTCCCTGAGTGGCCCAAATCACGCTCTGAGTTTTCATAAGTGGGGGAACTTTTAGGTTCTAGCCTTACTTGTAGTCACCACAACATGAATGCAAGAATATACTTTCAGAAATGCAGGATGGCCTAGTGGGTTGAAGCTCTGAAAGCAAGAAGAGTGATAAGGCTCCAGTTGGAGGTGCTATGGATAGCCTTCAAAATGCAGTCCAGCGAGACCAAAGGAAGGCTTCCAATCAGAGACCCTTGCTGCACTGAGGTGCAGTAAATCTGGATCAGTAGCTCAAGATTTTCCTGGTCTACTAATCCAGATCACAGGAATGTAAGGGCCAGATCTGCACTGATGGTGTTAGTTCAGATCAAGCTTTCCAAGGCTATGAAGCTTAAGTGAAATTCACAGTTGACCCCTCACCCTCAAAGGCTAGGAATGACAGGTCCTAGTTCTGAGGTGATAGCATGTGGCTGAATTACAGCCATCAGTAATTCCAGATTTTGGATGTGTGTCATCTGCATGCCTCTATGATATGGATTACAATCCTTAGACAGGACTGTAGACCTGATATGTCAAGTCCACAATAGATCCAGATCAAAGGCCCCTTGAACCTGATCTAGCCATCTTGTGCAGATGGGTTGGGTTGTTGGGGGCAGGGCCTCCTTGATCCTGATTAATGTACAGATCTGAAGTCCCTTGATGTGGATCAAGCCCTGAGTACAGAAAGAGCCAGAGTTTCACTCCTTCCCTACTGCTCCACGGGACAGGAGATTCTGCAAAAGCAGGCTTTTAGTATGCTTGTAGGTCCAGTATACAAGACAGCGCTGAATCACCTAAAGATACTGGAATAGGGCAATATCATTTGGCATTTATATTTCAATAGCCAATATCTTTATCTATCTCGTTTCATTAGAATGAGAAAAAGAAGAATAAAGACACAAAAGGAAATTCAGAATAGTAGTTAGACAGCTATCAATCTGCATACCATCTTTTAGAACGGAAACAGGTGAACAATAGTTCTTCAGCCTCACTTTAGCAGACTAATCACTTAACAGTTTGAATAAATAACAGGGTAAAGAGTGCTACTTCGTAGCAGGACACAATAGCTAGCTAACCCACTAGCAGTCTGAATTTAGTAAGAAAGCTAAGAAATAGCTTAATCCCACATATCTGCAGGGATGAAAATAAACAAACTGATCCACTGATATAATAAGCCAAGGTGCGGAGTGAATCTTTTTTATTGGAAACAATGTAAAATGATGCTATGATCAAAGAGACAGTGCCACATAATTCAGAAAAAAAAATCCTATCCATGTTAATAGCTTATATTTCCTATTCACTGCTAGAGATAACAGAAGCACCACATTTTAATATGAATTGTATTTTTACTGTTTCTTTAGTAATACATATTCAATGAGAGACAGGAGACAATAAGGTGATGCTTATGAAAGTGAACATTAGCAATAGATAGAACGTAACTGTATATAAAGATAGATTGATGTTTCATAACAACATAGTCCTACCATCATCCCCACTTGGCTGGGATGTGTTTGGATAATGCATCATTACCCATTCTTCTACACACAGACAATCTGTAGTGTTAAGCAGGATGGAAAGGCAAGGGGGAAATAAACTTAAGCCTGTTCATAGGTTGTGTCCGAACCATATTTTTCCTCTGAAAGTCTGGTCTTCTGATTATCTTACTGTGTGATCACACAGAGGATTTTTATTTTCTGGGATCACCCCATCTGTGCAGTCAGTGGGTGGGACACTAAACCACAGCCCACAGTTTTACCTTCTCTTCCTTCCTTCTTTACTCAATTCCCATTGGATGCCAACAGCCTGAATTTCCACAAATGTAAATTGTTGGTACCTGTAATAGGCTGGGATTAATTTAGTAGCCTCATAGCCTCCCAACCCGTCTGACCCATCTGTTTTTTCACTCAGCTCCTTTGATGCAGATCTAAGAAGATCCGGATCTAAGGAATGGGTACTTCCCTTAATCTGGATCTAGTAGATCCAGATTAAGGGAAGTACGCAATGTGTTTCTATGGGTGGTCTTGTTACCAGATCAACTTTGGATGTGCAAGTATCATAAGAAATGTTGACTGCAAAACCGGAACTTGAAATATACCGGGTTTTGACATATGAATTTGGCTTTATGATTGGCATAACTGAAAGCTAAAGGCAGACCATAAAACGTGGAAAGGCCTTAAAATAGCAAGACTGAAGCCATATTGGGAAAAAGACGCCTGGAGTTTAAAAAAAGGACACAGTTTTTCTCTCTTAAGTTACAAGTGGGCTGTTTGCAAAGGATTGAAAGTCTACCTGCAAGGAGACAATGCTTGGGCTTTAATCTTGATTAAGTCAGGAAGGAATGCTGACACCTGGATGACCTGTGTTTTCTTTCTTTTTGGGGTAACAGATTTTTAGAATAATGTAGGGGAAATAAAACCATGGAATCTGGACAGAGATGGGTTTGTCTCATTTTAATAAAGTAATAAAGAATAAAATGGAATGGAATGGATTTTTGGAAAAGATTTGGTAAAATAATATATATAGGAATTGGAATTACTACCTAAATGGAAAAAGTCACCGGTGCTAGGCTGTAAGGTTTCATATTGAATGTGACTTGGTTTACTTCTTAACAGAATTGGGTAAGAGTTTGCTAAGAGTTAGGTTAGCCAGGAGAGGTGCTAATTGAAAACCTTAATTTAAGGCATACAAGATAAATAACTTTTGCAATTAGGCAGAGACACGATAGCATAAGC
>MTQE01001134.1:74310270-74324890 GCA_014337955.1 Aspidoscelis marmoratus | reverse complement strand
GGGCGGGATAGAAATATAAATAAATAAATAATAAATAAATAAATAAATAAGAGCCTTGTGTGGCATATACCGGAGAGTTGGTATACATACTTACGTGAACCTCTGTTCTGGAACTACTTAGTGCATGTCATCTACACAGGAGTGGAGTACATCCAGATCAGATGTGGGCTAAAGGCTCACTGATCCAGACTAGTATTAGACCCAATAAATGTTGTCTACAATCTGTGCTAGCACTCCTTGATCTGGATGAAGGAAGGGGCATCAGCACATAGAACAGACCTCAGAAGAATGTGAGCATGGTGGCAAGATACATTCATGATAAAGATTTTTGGTTGCAAGGAGGGGCCTCCTCTACAGTGCTTCCAAAGACACTTCAAGAGTAGAGAGATCCCTCTGCAGTCATCATAGTCAACTCTGCATTTGCTGTCATAGTGCCTTTGCATACAACAGCATTTTGCCGTGCTCCCTGCCTGGACGTGGGATTTGAGCAACGCCTCACCACTTCAATGACATTGCGGTTTGGGCTGTCCTTTGGCATTTGCACACATCCCCTGTTATGGATCTCAAAACAAATCAGGCCTTATGGAGGCTCAGAGATACCACCCAGAGACATTTAAAAAATAGAAATAAAAATAAAGGAGTACAGAACTATATAAAATGTGCATATAGTGCAGTAGAATAATCTCAGTTATCATAGTCTGGAAGATGACGTGGAAGATGTATTGGAAAAGCACCCAAGTTGCTTCATTTCCTCAGTAACCTGAACAAGTGGGAGGATGCTTGGAGGGACTTAAAGGCCTTTCCAAGTTGCAAAATGTTCAGTGCATAAGGAGTGATGCTGGAGTCACTTTTCTTGTACTGAACTGCACCTTTATTTTGGTAAAATGTACCAAATTTGTGAGAGAGCTCACTTCCCTTGCACACAAAGGGCTAGGATGTCTTATATTTGCAGCCTTGGTGATTGGACAAATACAGTCTTGGTGATGGCACTGGGCCATAAATCTCTTTGGTGAGGACAGCCCACTCCAGTGCAGATGCCTCCCCAGGGCATGTCCTGCTCACAAAATGGAGACATGCCCATAGATAAACATTTTTGCTATACCACAGAGTTTGCTGTCTTGGAGCTGTCTATTGACAGAAAACTACTGATAGGAAACTCCAACAATATTTCTATGTATGATGCTTCAGCCATGTCTGCTCTTCCAGTGACAGCAGCTTTAGTTGAGGTGAATAGGGAGAGGTGGTGCCCTCCTCATTTCCACTTTGGAGCAAGAAAGAGCTACTTTCTGTGGTGCTTCTATGAGCTATCACACTAGATAATGCCCAGTCCTATCATTTTGAAGACATCTGCTGCCACCAAAAATGGAGATGGAATGGCTGCAGGTGTCTTTGTTGTTTCTTGGAGGTGCCTGGAAATTGTAAGTGGAGTCCTTTGCACGTATATATCCATTTTGGTCTTGTACACTCTTAAATGAAATACGCAGTTAACAAGGCAGGCATGGAGCAGGTTAATAGGGCCAAGTTGGAAACTTTTCTGACCACACTAAACTGGAATTCATTTCAGTGGTAGTCCCTGAACTGAAAAAATGATAATGGATTAATCTACTTCGTTACATAAATGAGAAATGAATCCTCTTGCTCACTTTCTCTTTCACTGCTGTATGATAAACTATCTTGTTATCTGCTTGAAATGTGAGTTACAAAAATAGTGATGCATGATACATAACTGAATGCCTGCTTGAGATTAATGAGAAAGGCAAATAGGTTCTGTAATTATAGTTTGTCAAGATGACCATGATCAGCCTTGTTGCTCATAAATTTGTCTGAACCAAATGTAGATTCTGTTTTTCTTCCAGACTCACACATGCATACTCCTTTTCCTGGAAGATTTCTTTAAAAGAAAAAAAAAACAACCAAAGAAAACATTAGTCTGTGACCTTGGTAAACACAAGCCCAGATTCAGCAGTAAACACATACCATCACTATTGGCCTGCGGAGGATTTCCATTAAAGTGCTGAGGAAGAGCAGTAGACTGAAGTGTGGTTAGCAGGGATCAGACGGAAACTTTCCCAGTCTGATTTGCAGACTGCTGAGTGTTAGCTCTCACTGCTTATAGATCTGTCTTTTAACATTCTCATTGTATCAAACTACCTACTAATAGTAGCCCATTGCCAGGCCCAAGTATCATACTGCCTAGTAGCTATATGCCAACAGACACCTCACTGTGCATTCACTCTTTTCTCATAGCAGAAATCACCTTCTCCAAAAATTGCTGCATCAGCCTGAAATTCAAACAGGATATTAAATAGATTTTATTCAAGAAGCAAAGTGAAAGAAGAAACTGAAAAGAATGAGTGAATTCACAGATACTTAAATCAAGTGCTAAAATTATCCCTCAATCGCTACCCCCAGAAGTGGTGAAGAGAATATTAGAAGCAATTGTGCACTACAGAGTTCCAGGAACAACATGCTTTGAAAGTCAGACAAAATGTTCTGAGTAGAAACATAGGGACCTAAGTTAAAGTAGGGTCCTCAAAAGGTACAATATATTGCTAAATACTGGTTTGTGCATTTTCATCATTAATGGACAGTTAAGCCATAAATGACATTGGTAAACTTTTCAAGTTTCATATTAAATCAAGTCTCCAGAAGGCAGAATGTAAGCTCACAATATATCCTGGAAGAAGCAAACCACTTCCATATCTCTGCCAAGAAAACTGCATCGATGTATTGACCCAGTCAGTTACCCCTTGGCTTCAAACTGTGACCCTTTCTGCACTGGGCCTTATAGCTTGGAATAGGGACCTCCCATCCTCTAGTGAAGACTATAGTAGTCCCCCTCCCCCAGAACCTGCTATAGTCTGCCCTAGCATGCGAATGTCAGGTCCTTATTGTGGGGTACAATCTGGAATAAGGGTCAGTGCAGAAAGGGCCATGGTTCTGGGTTTTTTTGAAGAAGTTTGCACATTTAGCTTTAATTCAGTTGATTTTACATATAGGACCAGAGCGATAGACATAGGGTCTTTAAGTATTGGCTGCCGAAAACGGATCTAAAAATATCTGTTTGGAGAACTGTCCTCCCGAGGGTCTGTCCCAAATAGGGACATGCGGGGAAGACAGATCCAGCAGGATGGATTGTCTGGGTGCTGTGTGCACACCACAGCACCCATTCAAAAAGTCCGCCAGATTCCCATGCTGCCGACACCGCCCCCAGAGCCGCGGGACTGCAGCAGGCAGCTGCCAGTCACCGCTTGTTTTCGGTGGCATGCAGCACGCAGGGGAGGGCAGAAGGAGGCAAATCAGCATGCTTCCGCGCTCCTCAACATGGCAGCCACCGGAATATCTGTCCCTTCACCTGGCCATGTGTGGAAGCATCCTGCTTCCACACAGATCCAGGCGAAGGGACGGATTAAAGACCTACTTTTTAAGTCTTCAATTTAATCCGGTTTTCAGCCACAAGACCCATTTTAGAAACAGTTCATGCTCGCTGAAATGCAGAAGCGGCTGCCTAGAAGAGGTCTTAAATGGGTGTTAACTGGGTGGTTAAACCAGTTTAACCACCCAGTGCGGAAACACCCATAGGGGTTTTTTCCACTAGCACTAAGTACCCATTGAAGCACCCATTAAGGACCCATTTGGCTGAGAGCCAGATGACCCCATTTGCACTACAGACCCCATTAGAGACACATCTGTTTCCACCACAGCTAGGGAAATCTGGATCATAAGGGTCCTTCAGGACCTATAATCCAGATTTCGTGTAGATCTACAGTGGGGTCTTCAGTCTTCAAATCCGGATTGTAGGGAGCCTGTTTCCACTACAATTCAGTAATGGGGTCTATGTCACACCTCCTGTCATGCCTCCTGACTCCAGCTCTTTGGAAGGGGAGGAGGAGGCAGATGAACCCTCACCCATGCCTGTGCCCCCGACATTGCCAGGGGCAGATGCTGCCAGCCCAAGCGCCGAGAACCCCACCCGAGCGGAGCGCACACACTCCTCAGGTGAAAGTGATGAGGGAACTGCCCGGCCCTGCAAGCAGGCATTGCGTAGGCAGAAACAAGTCACGTGCCACTCTGCGAGAATCAGGCACTTGGAGAGAACAGGGCGTGGTGCAGCATCCCCTATTTAAGGAATCAGGTGGTGCCCAGAGCTCGTTGCAGACAAAGCCATGCAACCCTGCCGTGTTACCTGAGCTGTGCTTCGACCCTGGACTGATTTTGACTTCCCTGACTTCTGGACCGTCTCCCCGATTAGCCGAACTCTGGACTCCCATGAACTTGGACTGTACCTTGACGTTGAGTAAGCTACACCCCACAGCGTTCGTGTGTCTGCCTCCGCACCCTGCCACCCCAGGATACGACAGTCTAGAGGAAGCTCAGAGAAGGAGGCAGCCATGGGGGGGAGGGGGGGCTTTGGAGTTCTGTCAAAGCCAGCTCCAAAATCCCTCCGAAGTTGCCTTCGGAGATTAGCAAAGGCTCCACAGAAAAACCCCTTGTGAGATCTGGCTCCTAAGTCCCTCCGAAGGCAACTTCGGAGATTAGCGCAGGCTCCACAAGAGAAACCCCTTGCAAGAGCAATGCCGCTGTCAAGCACTCTGGAGGATCTTTGAAGTTAGTGGCAGATTTCTCCAGAGATTCTACAGAGCGATCTACTGCTAACTTCAAAGATCCTATGGAGCCTTTGGCAGCTGCATTGCTCTCAAGGAGTTTCACTGTGGAGCTTGAGCTAATCTCTGAAGGTAACTTCAGAGATTGTGCCCCCTCCCCCCAAAACACCTGGGCTGACAGGAAGATCCCTTGTGAGTAGATCCAGATTTGCAAATGAGTGCTCTGGTGTTTTCACAGCAGGGAGGCTAGCACCCATGGAATTACTTTGGGTACTTCCCTTAATCCAGATCTACTTGATCCAGATTAAGGGAAGTACCCATTCCTTAGATCTGGATCTTCTTAGATCAGGATCAAAGGAGCTCAGTGGAAAAGCTCCCATATACCAAGGCATGCATTCACATTAGTGCATAGAAAACATAAAAAAGCGAGGGGGATGGATTCCACATCACCAAAACAACAGCTAAATGTGAAAATCACAGAGATGAAAGAAGATGCTTGAATTTCTATTCTGTGTACCTTCTTGGACATATGAGATGCATACCTTCTTGTCAACCAGCCAAATGACACAAAGTGAGTGGCAGATTCCTAAAGGTGAATGTACTTTGGGCAGTTCCACTCTGGCCAGTATACCAAGGAGGTTTGTAGAATTAGGGCCAAAATTACTGTAATCCCTCTAGCAATCTATGTGCATTCGGCATAGCACTAACAGTGCAGCAAACAGAGGAAGTAGAAGATGCACAGAGAGGAGGGGGTGGTTGTACACGTGAATTTTTGCATTGTGTGTCTGTCAGGATCCACAAGGCCAAAAATGTACTGAAAGGGTACCAAGATTGTGGTGGTAACATGTTGCCGCACCCATCTGGTGCCCAACTTGTTCCTTGCTTCTCAGGAAAGTTCTTTTTGCAAAGTAGAAATAACATTTGCAAAGAAAAAATTATCTGGAACTCCTGATGAATCCATGCAGAAAGACAGCAGCCCCAAGAGCAATTTACCTGCATTCTCACTGAATGAGGCACAGGATGGCACATAGATTGGCCCAACGTGGCTGCCTTGTCCAGTATACTGGTAGATCTCTTTAAAGAGGCATACTAGTGGAGACAAACTGGACCGTGGAAACATGCAGACGGGACACACATGGGGGAACCACTTCAATAGTGTAACATGGCACACCATTGAACTAGGTCCCATGGGGGCTCCAAGGCCAAGAGCTTTTGTTCCTGGCTGTCAGAGACTCTGTGGGCTGCGCTAAAACAGCTGTCCCAATGTGGTGACCTTGTTCAGGTCCACTGATTCATCTGTCAACACCTGGGATGGATCACTCATTCTAGAAAGTACAAATAAGTCAAGTAAGTGTAGAAATAACAAAAAAAAGGTATCATATGACAGGACCATCTATAGCTGAAAACCTGTCCAGAGCAAAAGATGCCAATGTGTAACTTTTATAGATGTGCAATAAGCAGCAATTTCTACTGACTTTGCTCTTTGTTCAGCATTATGTCATGTTGTGTTTACAGCAAAACCAACATACATGCTACATGTGAATCTAATCTGCACGTGGAAATTATCACCAAAATTCTCACTCTGAATCAAGGAATTGCAAAGTTCTCAGATGAACCATAATTCTGATATGAATGGTTTATGTTCTCCATATTATTTTTTTTAAAAAAATATGCAATTTCAGTTTTTCATACTTCAGAAAGATTTCATACATTCTGCCAATAGTCACAAGAAGTTGCAGTATTTGATTAGCAAGATAAAATCGATGAAGTAAACTTCAGTGTAATTCTCCTAATCACAAAGATATTGATTTTGATTTTCCCTTACAATGCTTCAGTTTGAATAAAATGTTTTTAGCTTTCCTTTTAGTTTGACTTGGAGCCAATTGCAGACTTTCAGCTAAATTCATGAATGAGTTTAGGTTGAATAAGAAGTAGAGTTGGCTTTTCTACTCCACTTTTCTCACCCATTTAAGGGCACTCAAAGTGGCTGACAAAACTTTCTATTCTTCTCCCCACAAGAAAACACCCTGTGAGATAGGTGGGATTGTGAGAGCTCAGAAGAGAGTTGTGACTAGCCCAAGGTCACCCAGCTGGCTTCATGGAGTAAGGTGGAACCAAACCTGGTATTCCCAGATACGTGTCCAGCTCCTTAACCACTAGACCAAACTGGCTGCATAATCTGAAGGTTTTATTTTTCATTTTCTACTCTTTACAGACCTATGAATTATGTATTATTGTAAATTCTCCTAAGGAGAATTTTTTGCTCTACTCCCCACCATTTTGTGCTGCTCTGCTGTCACAATTTAGTGCAAATCCACTATTGAAAGAAAAAAAGGAGAGTGGTCTTTAACACTCTACTGCCTTGTTTACATGGGGTAAAATGTTGAGCCACGGTGGGGGGGAGGGGACAAGTAGTGAATGAAAACTGCAACCAAAGGGCTCCATAGTCTGATGCAGGGCAGGTTTATATAGAGGATGGGGTTTGGATTTACTGCCCTGATGAAGTAACAATATGATGTGCAGACCAGTGTCCAATTGGTGGCTGCAGGGGGAGGGGTTTTTGGTGAGGGGAGGGAAGAGGGGAGGGGAGAAAGGAGGGGGTTTCTCCCACGCCATGCACAGAGGAATCAAGTATGGGAATAAGCCAGTACATCTTGAGTCAGCATTTTAAGGTAATAGGTAGGAACCAGAATTCCTGAGAATTCGGACTATCCTAGCTATGTCAGAACTTAGTCCATGTGTTTGTAGGCTATGTTTGTAAAGACCAGCACCTAAAAAGCCTTAGCCACTCGCTCCATTTCCCTTGCCTGCTCTCTGAGCAACTGGCTTTGAAACTGAGGCTGTGTCGACTTTGTGATAGTATAATCACACAATTTGAACTTCCTGTTATGATCCTGGGAGTTCTGGGCTTCCCTGTAGTCCTGCCCAGCCTGTATGAGAAAGAAAAGCATGTTTCTGTTCCATACGCACTTGACAAGGAACGTTGAGAGACCTAAGAGCCCTAGGATTACAATGGACCCTGCAGTGATTATCACTACTAGCTTAAAACTTTCTCAGCTTTAAACCTTTATGTACAGGTCAATACTTGGTATCTTTAAAGAAAAACCTAAATTCCTCTCAGGCAGTTAGCAAACTACAAGGTTCATTTTGTTGATCCTCCTTTTCTAATTTTCAGTTTCATTAGGTGACTTCTAGTTCTGATATTCTGGACAGATGAGAAAAAAACTCCTTATTTACTATTTTTGCACAGTAAACAATTTATCTATTTTCATGTTGCTTCTCATTTGCATCTTTTTTGATTACCTCCCCTCCTTGGTGATTTTGACTTTTCCATATAAGGGAGTCCCTCTAGCTCCTCTAGCATTTTGGCTGTCCTTTTTTTAAAAAAAAAATTCTAATTCTGCTATATCATTTTTCAGATGTTGCAACCCAAAGTGTACACAGTATTCCAGGTACGGCTGTACAATTGCTTTGTACATGAGCATTTTTAACATTGGCAGTTTCATTTTCAGTACAATTTCTTATTACCTATAGCATGCTATTAGCCTTTTTTACAGCTGAGACACAGTGAATTGATGCTTTCAATGAGATACCTGGTGCCGCACAAAGATTTCTTTCCTTGTCGGTCACAGCCAGCTCAGATACCATTAGTGTGAATATTTTTGCTCCACTATGCATCACTTTACAGCTATTCTCATTAAACAGCAGTTGCCATTCTTTCTAAAGACTAAAGAATAATCAATATTGTAGAGAAACTGGGGTAGCAATATGACCCTGAAATGTAAATGAAGTGTTTCAGAAACCATTCAGCAGGAAGAAGCAGTTTTCATCCATTTATTTCACATGCACCCTTCCGGGCCTTCACTAATGGACCGTTCACTTGAGTCTTTAAGGCACACCACCCCAACTCACACAGGAACCTATGTATCCATACACCAAGGCTCATAGAGCTTTAGATTTCCAGATGTTCTTGCTTCCTTATACTCTCTAGCACAATAGCAACCTTTGATAGAAGCAACCTACTAGCAGACCTGTTTAAATTACATAGGTGCCACTTTTATCAGAGGAAGTTATCTCCTTTTCCAATGAAGATGGATGAGATAGGGGAAAGGACCCAACTCCAAAACCAACATTCCTGGGAGGACTTAAAATAACACAGAGAACTTCTGATGACTTCTGGTTGACTTCGGATGCCATTTCCAGTAAATTACTGGGGTTGCTTTTCCCTGGCCCTGCAGGTCTACAACCTCTGCATTGCAGACAAGTTCATCAGGAGGCTGCACCTACATGGCTGTAGTGTTGGTCTGGGCTATGGTGTGCAAATGGTGCTGTAGCTTTCTTTAATGGGAGACCCTTTGTAAGTAGTTTCTGAAGTGTTCTCCAGTGATAAGCCAGCTCAGTGCTTGAGTATGAACAGCAGTAAAGGACTGGGACAGTCTATTGGGCCTCATATTTAGCCAGGCACCCAGAAGCACTGCCAGAAGTGGGCCATTTCTGGGCACTTGAATAAAATTTCATTCCTAGCCTCTGAAGTCGGGCCAGAATGGTTTGTCTGTAACTGAGACATCCTGCAATGTACAATGCAGATATTCCCTGGGTGTTCCAGCAGGATTCTTACTGCTATGACTGGACGTTGCAGCAGCATTTCAGGAGCCACAGTGAGGTACACAGCATTTGCTCACTGCTTCTTCCACTTGTATAGTGAAGCCTTCTAGCCCAGTTCCCAGGCTACCAGGGTGGATGCAGTCTGAGGGCATTTCTGCACTTACCTGGGGAAGTTCAGTTCCAGTAAGTTTGAAATAAGCAATCTATCCCAAGGCTGGGAGAGATTTCTTTGGAACAATGCTGTCTGAATTGTTTTGGCTGTTTCAGCCAAGCATCCACACTGGCCCTGAACCTCATGTAAGATCTAGCAGCTAGGAATGAACATTCTTGCCCTTGAATTCCCACCGACACCCAGTTTGGTAGAACGTGGAGCATGCACCTTCTGAATGCCTCCATGACCTGGATAAGAGCCTCATCAAACAACCAAAATTCCCTGATACAGAACCCCACTAATAACTTGAGACAACAAAACAAAAAGGTTCTGAATAAAGTAACAAGTAAATGTAATAACTATAAGGGTAAAATTTTTACCCCAATAAAATTGTATTACTCAATTCTGGTAGCCCAGAGTCCAATGAAATCCAGACAAAAATTTTAATAAGTGAAAACACCTCAATTTAACATAAGATAAGAAAGTTAAATAAGCCAGATGCATTTCGATCCAAAGCCTCAGACCTTCCTCAGTGGCTCTGAATGTGAAACACTGAGAAGTCAGAATCACATATATTTTTGTGAGCTGAAATTGTCTGAGCATTTATATAATATTTTGTAAGTTTTATGTAAGTCACTGAGGAAGGTCCGAGGCTTTGGATCGAAACGTGTCTGGCTTATTTTATTTTTAACTTTCTTATTCTTATCTTATGTTAAATTGAGGTGTTTTCACTTACTTTTGTCTGGATTTTTGTCAGATTTCATTGGACTCTGGGCTACCAGAACTGAATAATACAATTTTATTGGGGTAATTATTTTACCCATATAGTTATTACATTTACTTGTTACTTTATTCAGAACCTCTGGATAAGAGCCAGCCAGAATGCTGTCAGACCTTGATAAGGAGGTCCACTAGTGATCCAGATCAGGAGCCATCTAATCTGGATAATGCTCTGTTATGTGCAGATGGAGCATAGTTGTGGTTGGCAGTGTCTCTGCACTAATGGTCTAATTGTGCTATAGAGGCTTTGGAAAATCTTGAGAATAGTTATTAACAGGATGAGGACTGGGATGGGATGAGAGTAGTAGGAAACTTTTCACCCAGTCTTTTTTCTGGCTGAATATTCTCTGTAGAGTGAAGTACCATAGAATCATACATGCTCCTCTGCTCTGTCTCACTGGTAGGAGGAGTTTTCTAAAGGAAAGGTAAAGATTTTGTCATAAGATTTTGTCAGAAAACAAAGAGGAAAACTTGTCAAAATGCAGAAGTTTGTCTTTGTTCAAGGTACATGAAATCACGGGATTACAAATGTTCCATATTTCCTTCAACCTTCAGAAGAGATATTTTTCCCTCTAGGCCCTACAGAGGTCAAGTCAGCAGATTAAAGGAAGCAACTAAAACACTGAACGAGCAGAAAAATGCACTTTAAGCAACTCTCAGATAATTTTTGAACATAAAGATAAGCAAGCCAAGGGAAATAGTACACCAATATCAAGTAGAGAAACCTTAGCACACAAGAAAATTAAGTACATATTTGGTTGTCTTTTTTCTCTCATTTTCCTTGCATTAAAAATGAATGATGCTGCTTATTAAAGTTCTTATAATCTGAGATTATAAGATATCCCATTATTAGTTTTGCATTAACAGACATTTTGTTACAGGTCACTTGATGGTCATATCCAGAATATCAAAGCAGAAAATATAGTTTGCTTCATCCATTAATGTTCAGGGTTTTATCTACACTGATTTACTGTATGATGAGACAGTTAAAGTTGGAAGAAATGTTCCTTTTTCTTCTTTTTAATGGTAAAAAGACATAAATTCATCAATTGAACTTTCTTTCTGGCCCCTAGAAATTAGCTACTGGATGGAAAAGAGACCAACTCTACCATCCCAAGCGTCCAAACAATTCTGGTTATTGTTTCATAAAAGAAAAGCAGAACAGTAAGCTGTCAATAAATCTAGCACAGACACCTTAAATTTTCACAAGGGAACTTCCCAAAAAGGATGAAACTAGTAAAAAGGAAATTGAAAGGAAATGCTGGAACAGTCCAATACGTGGAGACTATGTACATGCCTAGGAGGTTCAGTTAGAATGCATACTTAAAAGAAGAAAGGGCACTGCCTATTCCAAGAGGACATCAGTACACCTTACAAGTATAGTTATTAAAAAGAAAGCTCATTTAGAAAATGGAGGACCTGTTCTAATGAGGAAAGCAGAAAGGAACATAAATTCTGGCAGAACAAAAGGCAAGGTGGCAATCAAGAATGCTAAGAACATCAAATGATAACAAAAATAACTTTTTAAAGGACATCAGAAATAGAATGCAACCGGGGAAGCAGTTGGACCATTAGATGATAATAAACAGAAAGGAATAGTTAAAGAGGACATGGAAACTGCAGAGAGACTAAATGAAATTTTGCCTCTTTTTTCATTAAGTGAAAAAGAAATAAACTGGATAGAAATTACCATGGGGGAGGTCCTCGTGTATCTTCATAAACTAAGTGATCAGTCATGGGACTAGGTGGCATTCATCTAAGAAATGCTGATCTTTTGGCCAAAATATATAATATTTCTCTAAGATCACGCTCTGTGTCTGAAGACTGAAGAGTAGCAAATTTAACACCAGTCTTATTTTTTTTAAAAAATCCAGGGATAATCCAGGAAATTACAGATAAATCAGGTTAACATCAATTCCAGGAAAAATGATGGATAAAAGATAACATAAAACTGCACAAAAAAAAGAGCAAGCATTGCTGAAGGAAAATCATCTGTGAAGATTAATTTTGGCTTATTAAACTGTTAGAATATTTTGAGAGTATTAATAAGCACGTGGATAGAGTTGATCTAATTAAATGTGTCTGTCTGGATTTAGGATCTTCCTGCACTTACCTCAGTTAATCCAGATTAGTGAATTCAGATTAGTTAGATCTAAATCAACCACAGATGCACGCATCTGCATTGAGGAGGCTTTAGAATGGCAAATGAGCTCTAAAGAGTAATGCAAATCTCAGGAAAAAGCTTCAGTTTGTGCAGAAAAAACAAGATAGAATGCAGATGGATTGCTGGGATAGCAGTAACAAATCTTCCCTCCTGCTGCTCATCTTAATCAAGCAGGTTCCTAAATCTGTTGATTTCACCCAGATTTCTTACCTGGAAATGTAGTCTGGGTGTGGCAAATGGGCAAATGGGCAAACCAAGAATAGAATGCCTCTTTATATAAGCCATTTCAAAGCAACTAGCATCTGCCCTAGTATTACAGATTTGACAATTATCTTCCTGTCTGAGCCTAATAGCTTCTGGGGCATATTGTCTTTAAACATCTAATTCTAAATCCTTTTCTCCTTCATTGTTAATTATATATGTACTAGCTAAACTGCAAAAAAGTACTTTACAGTCTGTGCCTTCAATTCCCAAGAAAGACATTTTTGGAGGTAGTATAAGGAAGTCTTTTTTGCTGTATACTGAACTTTTGATTCATTCTTACATTGACATTACTCCATATGCATTTCCCATTCATAGGCTTTTTTTTTCTTTCTAGAATGCTTGCAAAGTTGTGTATTTGTAGATTTTTTTTCCCACTAATAAATGCTTCTATGCACAGGATCTCCCATGTAGGAGGGCATCTAAACAATAAAACGGACACAACTTTAATATTATTTGAATACATGTTAATGTTGTTAGCATCCTTCTGTTTCAAAAGACAACAGAAAGAGTTTAGTCATTCTGAGTTGCCCAGTTATCAGAGTGTTTCTCTTGACCTTGCTAGTATGACCTAAAAACATATAAATAGGTATTTGGCATCAAGTGGGGTGCCAGAGCTGCTGGAATGACCAAATGAGGGCCCATCCAACTACCTTAGGGGCTCCAATCTGTATTTCCTTCCCAATGAGTTAACATGGCACAGCATAGAGTTCAGCCAAGGGACTAGGGAATGCAATTTTTGGGATTCAATTTGAATCAAATATCCAAAGATTCAGACTGATTCAAATGTGTAAAATATGAATATATTCAAATTTGATTTGAATCAAATACATTTGAATTGTATGAATTTTTGATTCATATTTGAAGACATGAATGTCAACAATATTCAAATGTGACAGTACACATCCATACACATTCGTATGCATCCCGTTTTTATCCCGTATGCATCTCATTTTCGTCCCATACATGTCTGTAAAAATGCATATGGATACAAATAAGATGTGTATGGATATGTATGTAATGGGTACATATGTTCAAATGATTTGTACAAATGATTTGAAAGATTCAAAAATTCATTCAAATGGTAAATTTGGTTCAAATTCAAATGTCTGAATTTGATCAAATTTGATTGAATTTCAAATGTTTCAAATATTTGTGTGCATCCCTACAAAGGACTCCTGTGATCTAGCTTAACAATCTTAAACATTGTGCCATCAGAAGTCCTATTATGCACTTACATGCATGCAAACATTTTGCCAGCAAAACATATGAAACAATTTTGCAAAGGTCATGGGAATGGGTGAAAGTCCAGTGGGTAGCCTTCCATTTACAAACTACATTTTCCTCCACTGCCAATCAAAATGTGGGTCAGGGTGGTCAAAGAGGTACTTCCAATTAAAAGCTCAGCCCCTTCCCTACATCTTTGGTGAGTTTTTTCTCTCTACATTTGTCCTGCCTTATCCAATGCAAGTCTCCTGAATCCACAGCCAAGGATATTCAGGCAGCTTCCATGGTACGCCCCATAGTGCATAACACAAAGCTTCTCTTGGTTCCAAATAATCAACTTGGGCCAGGAACAGGGTGGGATAGTGTAGAGTGATTGCACTGGTGGCAGACTGCAGGACAGCTGTCCCATCTCAGTTGGTTTTTGGAACTTGGGAGAACTGAGCAGCACACCGAAGTGGACTGTTTCAAAAACCCAGCAAATTGTTGCCAGAATCTGGCATCTAGCAGGCCTGCTTCTTCTTTCCCACCCATGTGCACAATGGTGGTGAGAGAATGGAGCCATCCTGGGATGCAAGAGAGACCACCTTGAAGCAATCTCCTACTGAAACTCTCCCAGGCATGATCTCTGTGTCCAGGACTGGACCAGTATTGGGGCTTGTGCAGCTAATGTATTCTCCAGAAAGCACATTCCAACATGTGAATCACACTCACCCAGACCATAGACTTTTTTACACTTGACTTCCCTGTTACAGTCTCCCAGGTAACTATAGATCAGGGATGAAGTGTTACCAGATCAACTCTGGATGTGCAGATATCATAAGAAATGTT
>MTQE01001134.1:74273872-74286696 GCA_014337955.1 Aspidoscelis marmoratus | reverse complement strand
CGGGTATGGGGCGGGATATAAATGTAAATAATAAATAAATAAATAAGTAAAAGGCAAAGGGAAAAACAGCCACCAATATCAAGGAAAACTAGAACACAAAAATAATACCACAGACAATAACAAGTAAAACAAAATTGAATCAATATAACTCCAACTACTAACAACCAACAATTAAATCATTTGAGACCCCAAAGGCCTTTCTGCATGTACCTTTATTTTGGAAAATGGTCCTCTTATGGGCCATTTATTTATTTATTTATGAATTTATATCCTGCCCTTCACTAAAAGTCTCAGGTCACAATAACAATATTGTTTTTTTTTTTAAAAAAAACCCTCCCTTCCACTCTACACCCAGAAGGCTCTAAACATCAGAGGCCTGGGTGAAGAGGTAAGTTTTAACCAGGCACTAAAAACCATACCTGACAAGCCTCCAGAGGGAAACTATTCCAGAGTCTGGGGGACTCTTACAGTGGTTTATGCCTGTGCCTGCCATTCAGCCAATTATTAAGAGGCGTGGGCATAACAAAATCTCTTCATGTCTGGCATCCAATTAACTAAGTGGCTGCAGTTGCACAAGACCATTGCTGTAATGTGCATGGCTTAACTTTTGAATTAAACCCATTGTGCTTAATACTTCCAAGTCTACCTTATCCATAAGCATCCATGTGTCACGGAGGCATTTCTTCCTTTGTGTAAATACAGTCTCAGGTGGAGATTAGGAGAATTCAGCTAGACTCTCTCAGAGCAGATTTTTCTTCTTTATATTTAACCTGAGTTAGCATGACCCACTGGTATCAATATGGTCACCACCATACCTTGTAGCTATCAGTGCAAAATATCTACGACTAAACTCTGCACATTCAAGTATGCAAGAGGCCTTTTCGCATTAGGCCGTCCTGAACACATGTAGAATGTCCTGGGACGGAACATACACACAGCTGGGCTGGCGGTTCCATTTGGAACCACCCCAGGCCATCCTAACTCTAGAATGCACGTTTAAGAAAGGAGGAAAGGCAGTATTCCTGCAGTGACAAGGGCAGACTGTTTCAATAGGATCCATCCCTCCTCTTGTTTTCCTTTAAAAAGCCCTGGGTCAGCCAAGGCATCCCCATAATAGATCAAACTGCATCTCTAGCTGTTTCCAAAAGCTGCCTTTGCAGTGGGAGTTCCACAGCTCTGAAGTTTCTTACTGGAAGCAATTTAGTGACAGTCCAGAAATGACCTGGAAGTAAGCCATGCTTGCTCCAGCACTAAATCTGCACAGGGCAGAAATTGATCCCAATACATGGTCCCCACTGCCACTGTCACTCTATATGGTGGGGGGGAGGATCAGATGAAGACAAAATCCACTCTGAGAATGGTTTTCTGTGCTTTGCCCAGAATGCCTCCAAGAGTAGATTTTGCAACTTGGGCATTGCCTAAAGGACCAATAGAAGTAGTTATTTGTTAGGAGATGACTGTCATGGTCAGCCAGGAAGAAGACTCAGAGGACTGAGGACGACTCATTTCCTCAGGTGCAGGAGG
The DNA here is from genome assembly GCA_014337955.1 of Aspidoscelis marmoratus. Lineage (NCBI taxonomy): Eukaryota > Metazoa > Chordata > Lepidosauria > Squamata > Teiidae > Aspidoscelis > Aspidoscelis marmoratus. The sequence goes on along the minus strand of MTQE01001134.1, from coordinate 74,285,172 downwards.
AACCTGAGGTGGTGCCAGGATCCAGTTCTGATCTCCCATCCCCAGTGGATCATGGGGTTCAGCAGCCTAGCCTTGCCACAGCTGAAGTGCAAGACTTGTGAAACATAGAGCAACAGAGCACTGAGATCCCTGCCTTCAAGCAGAAAGGGAGGCCCTAAGACGTTCTAAGAGACTTGCACAAAGACGCTTATTAGGCTATCAGCAGCTGTGACCAAGGAATTGGATATAAAACACCTGGCAGATGCCCAGGCCTCTCGTCAGAGACTATTTGTTTTCCCTAAGAGAAGGCTGCTGTATCTGACTCCTAGACCTGGCCTGCTTGGAATTTCTAGACCTCGGAACGGACTCACTGACCACCCTTCTGGCTGCCTTGAACTTGCACTGGACTGTTGGTATTGCTCTCGTTAACCCTGGACTTCGGACTGTTTCTTGACTTATTCTCTTCAGACTTCATTTGGGCCATGCTGCTGAAGGAGCAGTCTCTTATCAGCTGTGTGCTTATGTGTATGCTGGTAGCTTTCCAGGACAATGACGTCCTGTTACGTGTTTGGGGGGAAATAGTTCACCAGGATGTCTTCTTGTTTTGGGATCTTACATATATAGTTTCAACAATGCCAGAGTAGTTTTGGTGCTTAAACAGCAAGGAGTGAGGCCTCAGAATCTGTTTTTCTCAATAAGAAAAATGGTTTTATTAATAACCAGTATTAAAAATAAATATTTATTCAACTAATAAATGCCAACTATCACATTTGCCATAAAGGCAGCACTGCCTGTCAGTGTATTATGGTTTTACTGTGACTCAAGAGAGAAAAGAAGGTCTTTAGGGGTCATACAGGCTAAAACATTTGCCCACTGGGCCTCAAGCCCCTCCAAGAATACCTATTCTATTATTGATGATGTATAGAGCCTCAATCTGTCTCTGAGGGATCCTCACAAAGAAGATGTGCCTTAACTGTAAACTTTATCAACAGGCAACAAGTTATGCTATCTTGCCCACAACAGAAAATGAAAGCAGAGTTGTTTAGAATACTGTACTTGTTCTATAGCCAAGAACTGGGACAATCAGATGCTGCTATAACTTGGATCCTTGCAAAAATCAGTCTGCAAAGCTAGGTGGAAAGTTTTAAGCATAATTACTTGAAAGTATGTCCTATTGAAATCAATGAGTAAACACAGTTAGCAGTGGGTTGAAAGCTAGCTCCTGGGGTTGTTCCAGTAATGAGATTGGCTGTCTTCCTCTGTCTATGAGAACAATTGTTTGGTTGCTTTCTCACTTCACTACAAGCAGTTTGCATTCATTTAAGAGAGAAAAGCTTGCCAGACACAAGCAATAAAAGAAAGAGGGCATGGCTGTACAGAAACGGGAGGTAGGGGATTAACTGCATTTTCAAACCTCAACTCAAATCCCTATCTTCTCTTTACAAGTGATTGCCTACCTCTCTCCAGAGGTTTTCATCTACACATGAAGTTTCATTTTCATTAACACTCAGACATTTGGTATCTTTCTGCATGCCACCTCCTTCTAGTTTTTGCATTCTTACTGTCAAGGAGAAACAGATCTTGTCAGGGCTACCAAAATAACCTAATTGTACTGAAAGTTGAGGCACTAAATAGCAAAGTTTAGAATTCAAGTTTGTTTTGGTTTCCTACAATTCCTTTGCTTGTATCTCGCTCTGCAAATTATGCAATCACTGCCATACACATAGACACGTACGCATGCATTAAGGTGAAAATTATCAATGTTGGATTTACTGGGACTTATCTCAGTGTGGAAATAACTGGAAAAATCAAAAGGCCTTTCTGCATATGAGACCCTAGTCCAGTCGCAGAGACTAAAATTCTTTACAATTCTGCAATCATAGATAAGTGAAGGTCTTGGTTATTAAATCATGAATAACAAGGAACAGCTGTATCTGGAACAGGTACACATCATAGGGAATTTTCTGCTGCAGTGTTTTTCCAGCTAATTTAAGATGAGTGTCCATGTTATCTGCTTCCCACTAAAGTTTGAAGACTCATTTGTTCTCCCTGGTATTCTTGCCCAATCATCTCTAGGCAAAGATTGCAATAATTGTTTTTATATTGTATAATGTTTTCTGATTTTAGTCCTGAATACTAAATTAGTTAGATGTTATTATGTGGGCTGCGAAGAAAAATTCTAGACAATTCTGATCTTCATTTGGTGAAACAATTATATAGGAACATGATTATATGCAAAGAAAATGCTGCATTAGAATTGAGATTGTTGGAAAAGGAGGTTGTCCTAAAATAATTCACTGAAGAGTATCTGGCTGGATTCACACTTACCTGACTACTATGGTTGTATAATGACACCTTACCAGACTGGTCATGTTGAAGTGCAGTGGTGGCCATTTGCACTACTTGTCCAGCAGTATTTGCAGTGCGAGTGGTGGGCTGGAATTCCCATGGCAGTGTCCAAATCAGCATTCGATGCAAGGTCAAACTTTGTTCTGGTGATCTGGAAGCTGTGAAAAACTTCCCCCTTGCTGCATAGCACTTGGAATAAGTGCAAAATCACCACCCCAGGTGTGATCCAACCACTGCTGGTCAGCCTTTGGACTGTTTTTCAGTTGTCCACACTGGATCACTCCAAGGAGGGGTAAGACAATTCTGGATGAGCTGCAGTGGCAGTCAGATGCAGCTAGAGCAATCCAGCAAGTATCTTGGATTGCTTTTCCACCCAAATGAGAAAAGGCCCTCTGTTTCCAACCAAATATGATATGGAGAGCAGCAAAAGCAAAGCAAAATTCAGCTGCATGCATTAGTCTGGTGTTGATAGTGTGCCACTCTTTGGATATTGCTAAATCACAGCACCCATTATCTCTGACTGTGGCTACACTGGCTGAGCTAGTGGTCAGAAATCAACAATGGTAAGATGTTAAAAGGTTAGTCAGCCCAAGCTTGGTGAGTCAGTTTGGTCTAGTGGTGAAGAAGCCAGATTCTTATCTGGGAACACCAGGTTTGATTCCGCCCTCCCTCATGAAGCCAGCTGGGTGACCTTGGGCTAGTCACAGCTCTATTTTGAGCTCTCACAGCCCCACCTACCTCACAGGGCATTTTGTTGTGGGGAGCAGAATATAAAGCTTTGTCGGCCACTTTGGGTCCCCTTAAATGGGTGAGAAAAGTGGAGTAGAAAAGCCAACTCTTCTTCTTTACTTAGATCCATAGGGTTTCAGTATCTTTCAGCTTTAACTCTCTCAGCACTTTTAAAAGGAAATGCAATCACATGTCACTATTTGGTTATCCATTGCTATTTGTTTATTCATTATTCATTGTAATAGTGGTTCCACCAGTGGTTTCAAAAAGGCATATGAAGCAGGAACCATAGATTGTTTTGTACATATTAGCACCACCACAAGGATTTGCAGTACATTCTTCAGAATATGAACTTCTGTGCCATATAAAAGGCACTCTATACATTTGATCTCCTGGAACATTTTCAATTAGAGATTTCAAACTATTTTTTTAGGATGTGCATTTTATCTTGCTATGAGTCTTTCTCTTGGCTTACAGAACTGCTGGCAGCAGTGAAGTACTCTGGGCAAAATTTTCTACCCTTTGGCCTGAGCACAGCTTCTCCATTATTAAGAATATATGATGCTTGCCCAAGAGACTCCTGTAAATAAAAAGTGTCACCTTTTTATTTAGCAGCTGGACACTAAAAGCCCAAAGAACAGGAAACTAATTTTCCTTTCACTCTTTCTTTCTGACCATGATTAGAAGATATACCAGAGCAAACATAGATGGCAGGCAACATGACCAGAATTCAAAATGATCAACAAGTCCAGTACATAAAACAGTGCAAGAGTTCTAATTCCTGGAAATGCATTGCTGCCAGTATTCATTTATTTAGTAAAGTGTAGTCCAAGGAAGGGAGGAACACAATCCTTTGAGTAGCACACAATAACTTATTAGAACACTAGGCTGCTGCTACTAAGGGCAGAAGCTCCTTCCCAGTAATTCTAGGGACTTTCCCAAGTTAGATATGCCAGCTCTTGCCTCTGTTTGTTAATGTAACTTGGCTACAAAAGCCTTTTTAATAATAGACCCATTAACCTCTTTGCTTGTCATGCAAGTTGGAATGCTTTCAGTGCCACAAGTATAATAAAGAAATGTGACACTCATTCTTTAAGCAATTAGACTCTGTAAGATCAACGGTGTGCATTTCATTAAGGAAATGGATCTTTTGGCCTTAGGAGTGTCATAAGAATTCTTCTTCAGTGTGGAAAAATGCACATGTTGACAAACTGAGCCACTTGAAATAGTTTTTTCCCCCTTTTTCTTTTGCAAGCAGCCTTTTAACTGTGTTTGAAAAATCACCAGCTGCATTCTTTGTTCTGCTTTTAATATAGCATTTAATGTGAGTTGCTATTTGTCCCAAATTTGAATTAACTCCCATGAAGAAGGCATTAACTTCCACCTCAGATGATGTGCCCAAATCTCAGGTTTTACTTAGGCATCACCATAGTATATAAAGCTCTCTCCCTGTTATATGCCATTCTATTGCTACCATATAAAGCAGAGTGTGTCAGATGATTTTTGAAGGGCACTGGTAAAACAGTGCATGTTGTTCACTTCGGTTATTTATGTGTTCATGGCTCTTTCTGCACTGGGCCTTCTTCTGGATTATATCTTGGAATAGGGATCTTCTGTCTGTATGTTAGTACAAACTACAGCAGGCCCCACCTGGGATTGCCATAGTCTGCACTAGCATGCAGATGGCAGGACTCTATTATGGAATATAATCCTTAATAAGGCACCATGCAGAAGGGGACTATATTTATACCTTTCCATTTGGAGCAAAAGTAAATATTCTGGTATATATTATGCCAAAAAAACATCATTCAAAAGAAAGTGTGTAAGGGTAACTCTGTACTGACTGATATACTGGACCGGCAAGGAAGCTTGAAGCCTCCAAACCACATGCTGGTATGGTCTAAGGGAGGCCCCAGGTGGCGTGTTTTCTGGTCCAGCATACCAGCCAGGACAGAATCATCCTCTGTTTCCAGAGTGATACACATGAATTTTGATTAGTATAGTCTTGCCCACATAAAATACATCCATCACTGCTCCCAAAGGGTTTTAATGGTCTCACATATTATGCCTAAGGATTTACAGATGTCCATCACATCTGTGCAATTTATGCTGAATATGTGAGCATGTAATTGGTCCAGATTGGGTACGTAAGCATATGACTCTATTCTGAACATAACATTTGTTTTTACACTTCAGTGCATGTTTAGAATTTTTTTTTCATTTTTTATGAGGATAATAATAATAATTGAAAGTGACATCTTTCACAATGAAGTGGCAAAGATGTGGAGGCCTGGATTTGCCAAACTGCAGATTTTTTGAAAACCTATTTTGTAAATGTACATGTTTTAACTAGAACTAGAACATCCACACTGTTATACGAATGCAAGGCTTTGCCCCACACTCACAGCTTCAAAGACACAAATTGAGCTAAGAAAGGAAGAATAGAATGACAATTTTAAGTATGGTACATAGGAATAGAATGGAATCATTCTTCCTCTTTGTATTAGTGTTATTAATTAATGTCACTGGTCTGTAGCTTCTATTTGACAGAGATTTGCCATCTCACAAATTGCTTTTAAAAAAGAAGAAAAAAAGCCTTGAGATCTTCAACTCGAAGGTTCCTGTGCTGATACAACTCTCTCCAAAAATATATCCCTTTGTCTCTAGCTGAACTGACTGCTTTTTCTCTTTGGCTAGACTCCATGTGGAAAGTTCCTTGGGTTATTTCCACTTGAATACAACAGCATCTGTCAAAAATCACAAAACCACAACTAAAGTTAGTTGTGGGAGGCCAGTTTTAATTTGTGCATTGCCCTCTTGATGGACGCTGCCATTTGGCATCTGAGGACATGCCCTTCAGGCTACAAGGGATAGCCTGGGACATCTTTTCCACCATAACTTTCTGTTTCTCCTAGTTATTGAATATAGATCAATAAGTTCATCACAGCTATGTAGAGTAGCATGTCTTTGAAGAAAGCATTTTCTCGTAAGCTGCCTTGGAATGGCTGGATTCTCCAAAAGAGATTTAAAAACTTAAAACTAGCAATGCATAAATTGTATAGCATCTTCGCAGAACAGTTTGTCCTCAAATGTGTTTGTCCTCAAATGTGCAAAGAAGCGAAGTCAATGGACCAAAAGGAAACAAATCTTCTAATTTTTTATTTAGAAGAAAGAAAGAAAGAAAGAAAGAAAGAAAGAAAGAAAGAAAGAAAGAAAGAAAGAAAGAAAGAAAGAAAGAAAGAAAGAAAGAAAGAAAGAAAGAAAGAAAGAAAAGCTATGAATGAATATGGTTTTCTGATACCCTGGATTGTGAAGCACAGTTAGATTTGCCGGGCCATATTAATGATACTGAGATATTAATGAGGAGGTTCAGCCTGGCTGTGATCTTGACAGCTAGAGGGTTTATCAGATTTGAAGCTGTCAAATCAACAGCCTCAGTTAGGTTGTTGAGATGAATGGTAAACCTCATCAAGCTCTCCTTCCTACACCACAGTTTAAGTACTTTAAGAACATGTAAATAGAATGAATGGTGGGTCAGGTGAATGTTGCCTTTGTCTTGCACACTGAAGGTACACCATCGGAAGGTAGGGAGGCCTGACAAACCTCCTACTGGCTTGGTGGTGCTGTTGTTAAATGATAGGTAACGTCAATACAAGTCATCATTGATTCATAAGTTGATTGTGAATGAATGAACTGAATATTACAAAGACCTAAAGGATAAACTGGGAAAGTCAGTGCTTACTTAAATCTGCCTCCTGAGAAACCTTATACAGTATAACAACATGCAACATAAACTACTGGTTCCCAGTCATCAGTCCCAATTTTGTCCTTCCTGATGGTTCACCAGTAAGTATTTCCTATCTTCAACAGTGAATCTGTAAGATTCCTGCTAGCTTCAGGAGAGTTTCCAGTTGGCATGGCTGGCATTCCTATCAAGCATCTGGTCTCCCTTTGGAGTTGTGAGAGGAGATCAAAGCTATTGACATGATCACTTGGAGACGTGGAGTAGATAAAGCTCCCTGGTATAGCAGGGAGCTATGTGTAATGCAGCAGGAAGCGCAATGGGTAAAATGTGAGTGGTATAAAGCCCAATATGAGTCTGACCAAACATGGGTAAGAACACATTATCATGTCTTTCAATACCATAAATTGTGGTATCTTCTTAGAATGAATTTGGGGACTAGAGGTTTGATCCCAGACATTCTGCACAGGCACGTGCAGCTGACCCATCACAGGTCACAGCGTGCACAGACACAGAACGCTGCCGACTGGACCAGCAAGCCACACCCCGGGCTTGCCAGTCCATTCCCAGCACTGACCAGATAAAATATGTGCACGTGCATCTGCAGGGAGGCACACGGCCCTGGGTGGAGGGGCAGGGAGCCACCACTGGGTGCAGCCACCTAAATCTAGGCAACTGGACCCCGAGGAGGCTGAAGACCTGCCCCAGTGTGCTTGCAGTTGGCACAGGCTGGATCAGGCTGCCCCAGCTGCCACAAACCCCCTAGCTGCCCACTGGCACCCAGAGGGGTCACACCCTCCCCCCAGCCACATGACCAGTTACCTTATTGGACCCTCTGGTCTGATATGGTGGTCCCACGGCCAGACGGGACAATGTGCCACTCCATGCAGAGGCGCATGACAGTAGACTGACCCCACACTGTCAGTGCATTAGACCTCAAAAGGGGCAGTGGAGACCGAACCGAGGCTGTCTCAGTGTCCCAGTGACTGCTGCAGTCCCCTCAAAACACACATGATCCCTTACCTCGTTGGGCCTTGGGTCTGATGTTCATGTGGCCTGGCAGAGCGATCTGCCACTCTGTGCACAGGCATGTGCTCTGGTAGCCCAGCCCCACATTGACTTGATGGGATGAGTGTCAGGTCAGCATGGGGTTGATCTACCATTGTGAGCACCTGTGCACCCAGTGGCAGATCGCTCTGCCAGGCTGCCTGAGGTGGACTCCAGGCCCAATGAGGTACATTGATTGTGTGGGCCTGCCAGCTGTTGGGCCAATGGCAGCAGCTGGGGGGTGGGTCCCACAGCTGTTCAGGAGGGAGAGCATGAATGTACAGCTGTGGAACAGCCAGAAATGACCCGGGCTGGGCGTAGAGCATGACTTCTTGTTCTACCCCCAGAATGCAATTATGCCACCCTTGGATGGGCTGGAATGGTTCTGGATGGAATCTCCAGCCCAGCAGAACAAATGCTCTTTCCCAGGGCTCTCCTAATTGCATTCCAGAGGCCTAGTGTGAATAGGCCTTAGGATTGTGGCAATGTTTTACAATCATTTTCTTCCTATCTATGAAGTAGAATCATAAAGTAGCACAGGGGAATTTCTGTTTTGCATGATGGGAATTCTCACATGAGGTTTGTCACAGACCAATTCTGACCCCATCAACATAAAGCTGCTGAGAAATTCAATTGTGACCATCCGTGGGACCATATTGTGAAGGATGGGAAATAAATAACTTGACATAAATAAATCAAAAGGAGATTTGGAATAGAGATTCTGTCTCTCCATTCCATCTGAATGAGGGGAGGCACTTCAGGTGCTTAATGTCTGCCAGGAGTATGTTGGATAGAGATGCATAAATTGAACCTGAATTCAGACAAGATGTCACAAGAGCAGAAATCCAAGAAGCTAGGGAGAACCAAGTTCTGGAGAGTTTTTTTGTCTGAGAAATAACCGGTGTCCAGTTTGGGGGATGCTTCTAGATTCATTGGTGTCAAATGAGACTCTGTTTGGTAGTGATAGCTGGGGTTGTTACTTGCATCTCTGATTCATACTCCAGACTAGACTACTGTAATGCAGTCACCTTGGAGGCTACCCTTGGAGATGGTTTGGAAAGTGAAACTAGTGAAGAACACATACTAGAAGCTGGAACTAGTGAAGAATTCAATAGAAATCAGAATAAAAGGAGGAAGTTCTTTTAATGCATTGTGCAGCATTTTTTTCAGCTTCCCCTCCCCTTTAATTAAAGAAATTTAATTTAGATAAAATCAGTAGGTTGCTAATGGTTTTCAGTGTGACACCATATTAGGACAATTAGTGTCTCTTCTTTCCCCAGTTGCGTCCAACTAAATCCTCCCCATATAAGTAGCTCTGGTGGCTAGAAAGAGGTCCTGCAGGTAGGAGTGCTGGCAGTGAAGAAGGGTCATAATCCAACTGGAATTCTCCTTTTGATTTCCCCAAGCTGCCTATTGACACATGACATATCAAAATACCATGCAGTAAAATCAAAGGAAAGCCTTATACCTTCCCCATCCACACACATATCCAGTACGAGTGAAATCATTTGTTCTTTCTTATCCTTATAATCTAGTATATGGGAATCTGTATCATGAATGTAGGTGGAACAGATAAGTTTCCCCATGTTTCAGGTATCATAGCAATTATCTTCAACCTTAATTAAAGGGAAAAACACAGAAATAGTAAGTGCAACATATAGCTTGGTCCTGATGAAAGTTTCTCAGAAGTAAATTGAATGCTATGCTGCTGAGAAAACTTAAAAGCAAATCTATTTTTACACATACACACAAATATAGACATATATACTTCAAAGCAGACAGATAAATTCTGAAATGTAGTTTCTCTTGGCCATGTTCAATCTTTGTAGTTTTCTCTTATCTTTCTCATTATCTTCCTATTTAACTTTTTCCCCTTCTCTTTTTCATCTCATTAGTAATTTTCTGTGATGTGTTGTTTTACATGAATTTCTGTAAATCTTTTTTTAAAATGAATGATTTTAACTGAAAATTATATACTAATAATGCATGCTTTTGTGACATTTTAGAATTGATAAAGAAAATTGGAAAACACTCTTATCTAGATATCTGCAACAAAGTAGTGAAGAGTTAATTTTACCCACTTAGCAAAACAATTCCATTAAATATATTCATTTTGCTTATCCCTCTCTCTTGCATACACAAACTTCCATTGTAATCTTACACATATTTATTTCAAGCACTAATAGCAGGAAGGAACATTGCTTGTCTCACAATCACAACAAAAAGAAATCCCAAATTATACACAGTTAACTGCCACATGCCAAGATCAAGTTCTGTAAATGGTTTTGATACCATTTATGATTATTAATAAAAAGAATTGGCTAAATATTATTGGGAAAAATTCTGGTGTAAAGGCATTATCTGGGGCCATGTGTCCTAAAATGAAATGTGATTCTATCAGAGCTTTAAGATTTGGTCTTAATTGGAATAATAGAGGCTAGACCATTTGTAACTTGGAATTAAAAGCCTTGGACTTGTGATATGAAATATTTCTAAAAAGCAAAGGAAAGCTCTGTAGCATTTTACAAAAAAGACAGATCTCTCCATTCAGTTTCAAATGCTGATCCAGTTCATTACTGTTGGCCCTTTCAGTAAAGGAAGTAGAGATATGGTGAGGTTGAGACTTAATAGATTTAGGATCATGCCTGGATACCAGAGAGGACAAGAATGGTAGAATAAACAGGGTTTTTTACATGGGTTAACGATTGATCGCTGATTTCTGAAAAGAGAAGAATATCTTTTGTTTTAAGAAATAATTGGAAGGGGGAATCTTATAAAAATATGCTGAGTTTCTGTGTTTGTAAGGATCTGCTGAGTCCACAGGAGGCTATCCCATTGTATTATTCAACTTGGAAGAGAAGGGAAACAATAGGATAGGAGTTCCTCTCAAAGAGACATGTTAACATAAGGGATTAACTTCTTTTGGGTTACAACCTGGAGAACCAGTTTTTACCTCTCAGGAAGGATCAGAGTACAGGATTTTGGAGATGCTGACTGGTTAATTTGTATCCTTTTGGGAGAAGCTATGAGGAAACCTGGTGCACATACACATTTCATTCATTATCAAGGGAAAAACCAGTAGTCAGCATTTTTAGATTCAATTTTTGGCTCTAAAAAGGCCAACAAAGAAGAGATGGTGTCTTCCTCTTCTTCTTTTTGTCTTTTTGTCATGGGAGGCTAGAGAGAAACCTGAAGAAGTTTCTCTATCCCCCATTCCTCCCTCCTTTTTTTTCAAGTGGGAGTTTTACTGCTAGAGCTACATTTTAAATTTTGGAAGTTTTTGAGTTTGGCTTCCTTGATCAGAGCAATTGAGAAAGTCCATTTTAAATAGGATTTATTTTTAATTTTGAGACATTTTACTCATTCTTGGAGACCATATTAATAAAAGGGAAGCCCATTTTTATTTTTATTTTTGTTCCTGAAGAGGCACAGATCGGCTGGAATCTCATATCTA
>MTQE01001134.1:74239400-74253339 GCA_014337955.1 Aspidoscelis marmoratus | reverse complement strand
GGAACACCTCTCTTACAAAACCAGGCTGCAATGTCTAGGCTTCTTCAGTCCGGAGAGACAGCATTTAAGAGAGAACCTGAATGAAGTATATAAAATTATGCACGGTATAGAAAAGGTGGATAGAGAAAATTTCTTTTTTCTATCACACAACACTAGAACCAAGGGGCACTCTATGAAGCTGATGGATAGGAGAGTTGGATCTGACGAGGGGAAGTATTTCTTCACCCAGAGGCTCATTGGTTTATGGAATTTGCTACCAGAAGAGGTAGTGACAGCTACCAGCCTAGATGGCTTTAAGGTAGGGTTAGACAAATTTATGGATGACAGATATATCAATGACTACTAAAATGAATGCCTAAGTACATCTTTCAGGTGGGGGGGAGATCAGGACACTTCTAAAGCCATTTGCTGGGATTTGAGAGCAGGTAAAGGTTTGTCCTTGTTTCTGCTTGAGATGCCCATGAGCATTTGGTGGGCCATTGTGTGTGACGGGATGCTGGACTAGATGGGTTGTGGACTGATCCAGCAGGGCTTCCCTTATGTTTGTATGTTATATAATGTAGACATAAATACTAGCTACAATCTGAGGGTAAGGGATAACAGCATTCTACCTTCCTTCTTAAATCTTCCTCAGTTTCCCTATAGACCATGGAAAGGAGTTTCCAAGAAATTGATGCTTTTCTTTCACTGCTGTTTTCTCAGAACAACAGTTGCTTTATACATAGAAATCATGTCTATGCACTGGCTTATCCAATTTAGAAACATGGTTCCTTTCAAAATCTTCTCTGGTTATAGGAATAGATAGGTGATCATGACTTTTATTTTTAGATGAAGGCCTGGTCCCCTCTGGCCCAATTGTAATTGGATCACTTATTCTGTACATGAAAAATAGCATATGCATATATCCTATTGTGTATGAATTATTCACTTTTTTCCCCTCATGTGCATGCATTGAGAAACCACAGATGTCCCTGCTTAATAAGTTCCATAAAAGGTTGCAGAACTGTGATGGAGCTATAGTACTCTAAAATAAGGAACATCCATTATACACAATGAAGCTGTCACTTTTTAAAATAAAGGGTGTTCCTTTAAAACAAGGGACATCTGGTAACTTTGACATATACACCCCAGTCCCCCCTCCCTGCTACCACACACATAAATATATGTTCTAATAGCAGTAGATGTTCCCAACTGAATGCTTGAGTTGACTGTTAGGAGGCGATGAAGCTGTAAAAGAACTAGAATGATTCCACTTGTCTGTTTCACTTCAAGAGCTATCTGCACATGTCTCACTTAGTTAGCTAATAATTGACTCAATAGCCTATAATGGCTCATTCAGATCAGATACAGTCCATCAGACAAATGTTCAGTAATCTACATGCTATGGTCATTTATGGGTTCTCTGTACCTTACAGTAATACAACTTTCATTGTTTTATTCTAGACAGGATTCCATATGTATATATATGTATGTATGTATATGTATATATGTATGTGTACCTGATTTGAACTTTGATGATAAGAATATGGAGAGAAAGAGAAACCCATTCAGATTTTGCTCTTCATCCTTGCAACAGTAGAATTCCAATGAATAGGTATCACAGAGAGGGGACAAGAGGAAACTGTGGGATCTTGTTTAGATTCCTCAATTACATCTTGTCACTGGGAACTCTTACCTTGTTTATTGTTTCCTCACAGGACTGCTGCAGATACATCCAGTATCTGGATGTAGGAAGCACCTGCTCCACTCCCTTCCCTTCTCCCTCCCCCCACTTCTTATATCCAAGCACTTTTGCAGTCAATATGACAAGACAAAAAACCCAGATCAGAGCTGGATTTTTCATCATGCCTTGTTTCTCTTTTTAGGTGCACTATCGTGGGAATATATTGGAATGTGTGGCAATCCCAATACAGCTCTGGAGGCACCTTTAGTGACAGTTTTTAAACTTTTTTGCTTTCAAAAAAGCAAAATATTTGAAAGTTAATCAGCTTTAGGAGTACATTAATTTGATGCCAGGCTTTAATTGTGTTAGGTGCGTGTTGTGGTTGTTCAACATTATGCTAGATGTAATGATTGGAGTTTGGGACCATCTTTGTTCAAAGAACAGATAAATGTCATGGAAAGATAAAAGTATACTGGCCCCTTCTGGCCTAACTGTAATTTGATTGCTTATCCTGTATGTGCATGTGTCCTGTGGTGTAAGATGTGGTGTCATAAGATAGTGGTGGTGTATGCCATCACAGAACTGATCACTTGTCAACATCACAAATATATTGAAAAAAACCAAAATATGAATATAACATTGTATGGGAACCTATAATTACAAGGCTAGAAAAGTTAGATATGGAACACAAGCTTTGCATAGAAAGAATAAAATTCCTTTTAAAATAAGCTTAAATATAAGGAAATGATTGTTGTGTAAAAATGTATGGGGTAAGAATAATCTTTATGACCCTGGTTTTGTTGTTATAGTTGTAGATTAAGTTAGGATTTTTAAGTTTAAATTTGTTGAAATTGTATAAGTTTGTATATAAGAATATGTTGCCTCCTGGCCAGCTAATAGTGAGCTAGAGATGTGCACGAATGTGGTGGGGTTTTTTTGCATTTGAATTTGAGTCAAATTGAATATCAAAACATTTGATTTGATTCAAATGTTTAAAATCCAAATGCTAAAAAAACTGATTCAAATCTGTTACATTCAAATCTATTTGTTTGAATGTTACATTTGTATTTAAAGATACAAATGTCAAAAACATTTGTATGTGCTATATGTATCTGTATACATTTCAAATGCTTCCCGTTTTATCCCATATGCATCCTGTTTTCATCCCGTATTATAAGTGCAAATGCGTACAGACACGTATAATAATATAATAAGTATCTGTACATTTGAATGTTTTGAATCATTCAGACAAATGTTTCGGAACATCCGAAATCTGTTTGAATGTCTAAATTTGAATGTGGAGACATTCAATTCAAGTTTGAATGTCCACATTCATCGGATTTGAATCAAATTTTCAAATTTTTGAATATTCATGCACATCCCTATAATGGGCCTCTGGAGGGGTTTCCCCCCCTTTTTTGAATGTGTGTGACAACAAAAATCCAATAAAAATAACATTAATTTTAATAAATAAATCTTTTGTTTTATGATTTCTTACCTAAAATTTACTTTGATGTTCTTGCCTCACAAAAGCAGGAGGTAACCCCAAACAAGAAGGCAGCTAATAAATTATCAATGTAGTTCAGTGATCAGAGGTAGATAATGCTGGATCACACAGATGTTTGTCAACTCCCAGTTACCATGGACAATAATTCAGTTACAATCCAATCACAAGAAAAAAAAACTGTGGAAGATCTAATCCAGTTATGTCTTGATAGCGCCATGTTGGCAGCTAGGAAGAAGAATAAGAAGACAACCCCCTAAATTAGAGTGAAAGATTCATTGCCTTTTGCATCTGCAGAGATACAAAGGATAAAGTGCATGTTACTGTGGACATTGTGTGTTGCTCATATAGCAATACTATAAGAAAAACAGCATTGCAAAGCACAACGTTTTCCCCCTTCACACTGTTTGTGTGTGTGCATTTTCTATTATGTGCACTTGAATTTTTCCTTAGAAACAAAGAAAAAAGAGTTGATGTAATAACTGCAAGGGGAAAAAAAAGCTGATGTAATAACTCTTGGTTTTTGGAATGACAAATTGCAATAGGGCCATCCAAGCATGGTGGTGTGTGTTTGGCCCTGTCAGAGAAATTTGCAGAGCTCAGGAGTGAAACTAGGAAGGAAACAGAAAGTTATTCATGGAAAGAGTTAAGAGGGATTTTGACATACTATGACCAGGTTACCAGACTATTTTCCCAAGTGTGGTAAGGATGTAGATAACTATCTAGCTGCAGCAGTAAAGCTTGGTGTGCAGTTTTCTTTATGCACCCAAACTAGAACTTACCCCCAATTGGATATTAGTCAGTGAGAATTTCCAAATTAAACCAGCAATAATGATAATAATGATTATAAGGCATAACTATTGGCTATTGATCCTCAAAGGTTTGTTCCTGTGAAAGTGCAGAAATGCAACTAAAATAACCAGGACAATAAAGAAGTAGGACTGGGCCTGGAGCCTTAGTGCATTGGGTCTGGCAACCTGAAACATGATGTGGGACATCACCTTCAGATATTAATAAGACAGAAAGAAAAGCACTGAAATGTTCTTAAATAGAAAATATTAAAGCCCTTCTCAGAATGTGATCAAACTTGTATACATCTAGTGCCAGCTATTCCAAGCTCCTGGTATCCATGGCTGTCTCAATACAGTGAGAGGAAAATGTGGGATCTTCCTTAGACCCTACGGTTGCCTCTCAAACATTCCAGTTGCTAACAGTGATGGGAAACCATGGGGCAGGTCTTGGCTCTTACATTATATGTCACTTATTCCTAATGACAAAAATACCAAGAAATGTACAAGCAAACATTCCTACACTTGCACAGTAGGTAATCTTGGCCTGATTTTGTCCCACACTCGGATGGTGGTCATTTTCCTGAAGAAAAAACCCAGGAGCAAGCATTAGACAAGGTAAGCTATTTCAGGAAATCCCAGGCTCAGAGTTATTTTTTCCCCCAGAATAGTGATATTCTGGGATTTCACCCCTATAACCCTGGGCTATGTTGGGATCATCACTGATACATGTGGCAATTCCAGTGTAGTGCCAAGCTTTCGCCTTGTCTGGACACAGGTAACCAGAACCAAAATAAAAGATTAATGAGACTTTCAACATAGCCCTGTTCCCTGTACAGGTATGGGGGGAAATTAAGGGAAACTGGCAGGCTTTGTACCGTTATTCCATTCATAACACAGGGCCTTATCATATTTGATTATTGAGAACAGCCTAGGGATGCTCCAGCATGGAGCATCAACATGGCGTGGAGCTGCTTTTGTCTGGACTCCAAGCGTGTGGTGCTGTCTCCAATCTCCAATAGCTGTGGATCACTCAAATGTGCCCCACAGTTATCCTAGGAGCATTGCAGAGTCTCCTAGTTAATTCCCAGGTGCAAGCTCTTGCACATATTTCCATGCAAAGACTGGGGGGGGGCAGCTAGTCTTATGCAGTTGTGCAACATGTCGCTCCACTGCCACAGCCACAACCAGTGCACATGGCCATTGCCTCAGTGAGTGGGACGCTCCAGGCTACAATGTTCACACATTGGGTATATACTCTTGAATTTTGGGGTGGAGCCAGTGTTCAAAATGTCTTACCAGTTTTGTATAACATGGTTTGGGTTTTGCCTACTTAATAAAACGTGACTTTGGTTGTTTAATGCACTCCTGTAAAGTTTCAATAATGTCACCTACCTCAAAACAGCTGTCACATCTTCTTTCCAAAGTACCATTTATTTATTTATATTTACATCCTGCCCTATATCAATTTACTTATTGATAGTTTAGACCTCTTCTATTTAAAGCCATTGACTTATATCAACCAACAAAGACTATGTTCATACAGAGAAAAAAATGCCACCAAAGAATCTTTGAGATGCTACCTATGGGCAATAAGTGCTCATCCCATCTCTCATCCATCTTTTCTAGCCTAGAATGTTCATGAGGAGGGTTCAACTGGCCCTTGAATCTTCCTATCTATAAACAGTCTCTTTTCTCTAAGTCATATTTAAGATGGATGCCTAAGTACTGTTTCCAGAGTGGACAGACAGACAGGATGCCTTTAAAGGCCATTTGCAGAAATTCAAGAACAGGTGAAGGTTTTGAATTGCTTTCACGTCTTCTGCATGAGAATGTCCAGAAGCATTTGGTGAACAACTGTGTAAGGCAAGGATCCTCTTATGTTCTTGTGCCTCAGACTTGCTTTCTTTTACTGCATGTGAATGCAGTCTGGGATGAGTCTCTGTAACATCAGTGATTTACACTACCATTCTAGACCTTCATGTTTCCTCTTAGAGCTGCTCTTCCATTTTATGACAATGAATTTGATGGTTTATGAGTAGCAAATCACAGCTTTAAGCAAAAAGGGACTGTAGTCTTCTAGTGGCAGTTCTATAAATATAGAATTATTCATTCATCATTTTTTACATATATTCATTTGATATTGTCATCATAAAGTAATAAAGATTATAATAAAGTCAAAAAAGAAAAGAAAAATGGATATTGTCATCATGTTTGAAATGGCATTTCTGTTCATCTCAGACCTCAAGATTAGACAGGACAGAAACCTCTGCAATGTTTCTCAAACTACCCCCCAAATGTCTCAATGTATTACTAATTGATAAATAAAATGTCAAATGAAAACATTCCATCTGCTAAACTCACATCTTATTTAGTAAGGAAATAATACATAGTGTTACTTTTTTTAAAAAAAGAAAATATATAATAATCACACTTCTTAAAGTCTCAGAAAACATTGTGGATACTGCTTCATGCCCGCCCCACTCCCTAGAAAGCATTCTTAAGTAGCTAATAAAAGCAGGTTAAAAGCAATGTATTATTCGAGCCTTCAATTTTTGGTATCTTTGCAGAAATGGTTGGCAATTGTGTTTTTGACAGTAACAAGACATCCTGTAACTCAAGAGTCTCAGACATTCTGTTCTGCTGTCAGTGAACTTAATGAAAACATATTTCAAATGGTAAGAAAATCCATGTTAATTTTTGCTCTGTTCAAATGGCAGGCTGCAGAGGAAGAGAAGAAAAGCTCTAGTTTGCCAGGATCTTAAAGGGGAATAACAACAAACGAATCAGAAAAAGATCTCTTTCCATCTGCCAAAGAGCAATATGGACTAAAGTAAAAATGCTATTTTTGCCAAGTCGAAGAAAGAATGATCAAGTAAAGCCAACTCAATTCTGTTATCATTTGCTCTGATTGGGAAGTGCATATTTGCCTGTTTGATGCTTCCATTCTTAACTGAAGGGCACAACTGAGAAAATTGAAAAACTGAAGTAATTAGTTGTGATTCTCCTATAGTAGTGATTAAGATTAAATAATTATGGCTTCAGAGAACTAGAATGCCTCTGAGAAAAGCTTTCCATTTTACCTGCCCACATAATATACCAACCAAGAAACGTATAGATGGCGCTGTTTTCTCTTCCTGTAACTCCAACAAAACATAAAAGAAAGCCTACCAGAAAGCCTTTTTCTTGGCAACAGAACACCAAATACTTTAATATCCTAAAAGGGTTGCTACATGTAAAAGAGAGCAGCTCATTTCAACTCCAAAGCAGCAAAACAAAGCAGCAAAAAATTTTCATCTGAGAAATATTTTATTTTGCCATCAATACAAAATATTTTCATGGAAGCATTAAATATTGTATTTTTCAATGAATAACAAACACTATTGAAATAACAAGGAAAGTAAGTACCAGCAGCAAAACCAGCAGCCTCACATCAAAATTATATTAAAGGAAGCAGATAATCTGAGGAGAAAATTTCACAGCTTAATTTCACACCTAAATTCAGACCACAATAATGTTCAGCAAACTTATCTTTTCAGTGGTAGTGGTAATAAATTGAAAAGAGACTATCACAACATATAACTACAGCAGCAACAACAACCTACAGCGGAAAGAGGCCTACCACACCCAATATACCCCTGCAAATGTATTTCCTACGGTGCAACCATTGGTTCCCATTTGGTGCTCTCCAAACCTATCGGACTGCAACTCCCGTCAACCCCAGCAAATACATTCAATGTTCAGAAAAAAAGTGGAAATTACTTATTTATGTTATTGGTGTGATTAATTTATTTTTATACCACCCTTACATCAAAGTTCCAGAGCAGATGACAAATAAAACTCAATATCAAATCTATTTTTGAAATATAAAATAAAATTGGGAATCATCATGGTGGTGCGAACAAAATGAAATTAACCACCAAATGCCTGGAAGAACAAGCTGATTTTTACTAGGCACCAAAGGTTGTGAAGTATCAGGCCATCTTTAAGGAGGTTCCAAGTGGATGATTTCCCCGTGATATAAGTTGAGAACCACTTTAGAACTGTCTCCCAATACCTAAATTCTGCAGCCATTCCAGTGAGAAAATTGTGGATGGCAGTATCACAAGCTGAGAGATCCAGGATTCCCAACAGGGTTGCACTCCCTCTATCTCCCTCCTTTCAAATTTCATCCATCATGACATCCAAGGCAGGACCATATCTCAACGTGAAGGTATGTTGAAATGGGTCTAGATATTCAACAGCTTTTGAAGAACACAGTAAGTAGCCCTGGAAGGGCTTTATTTTGCTTTGAATTTATTGCAAAGTCAAGAGGCAGAACAAATTACTCTTCTTGGAACTAATCAGAATAAAATGTCCATATCAAGATCACACAAACAGAAGTATCCTGCATTATTCTTCACTACATAAAAATCATATATTTGTAAGTAGCTGGAGAAGCATCCTATATAAAAAGTATCAATAAACTTTACTGTGCAAAAATCCACCCTGAAAATAGTTGACATAATACAAAAGGAGGGGAGGCGAAATCCTCTACAGTCATGTTATCTCACCATTTTTAAAGATGAAGAAACTGTACATCGGGAAGATCAGAAAGCCTTGAGAGGCAAATTGCTCAAGAAGATGCATGTAGTCTGAGCTCTTAAGTGGTGTTGTTTATCAAAGGAAGAATTCACTAGCAAATAGACTGTTATGGAAAAGCACCATCTCCCTCTCTTCTGACTCCCAGCTTCACAGACTTGCATGATGAAGCAATTAGAGCACTTGAGTACATTGTGAAATTGCATGGTTTGCCATGATTTTAAATAAGATGCTGCAGAGAGGACAGGAGAAAAAAAGGAAATCTCTTTCTAAACTCTGAAAAGGCAAGATCCAGCTCTCGATTTTCTTTGGTACCTGCCACTTCTGTTCCTTCTACAAGCCTTTTCCCTAAAGATGCATAGCCTATGCATGCACTGGTTAAGATGTGATAAACATTCAGGATTGTTGTAGAGGAGTCTCATATGTCATTATCACTTAGGGGGAAGAGGAGAAGAAATCTACAAGGATACAGAAGGAATAAGTGTTTAAAAAGAACATAAAGATCATAGGCTCTTTCTGTAGTAAGACTTATTCTGTGTTATATCTTGGAATAGGGACCTGCCATCCTCATACTAGTAAAGACTGTGGCGGGTGTCTATTGCAGTATATAATCTGGAATAAGACAAAGTGCAGAAAGGACCATAGATTCTAGGCAAAAATTATTTACCTTTGTCAATTAGGAATAATAACCAATAATAGTGGAGTATTTGGAAGTGATAGGAGTAGATGAGTCACAATTGGTACAGCATAATTAACCATAGCTAGAAGAGAGTGCAGGAGAAAGACATTTCCCTAGAATCTTCTGCTAATACACCTAAGACTTTAATAATCAGAAGACACATGATTGGTAAAATAGAATATCAAAGAGCAAAATGTACTGAAGCTCAAAACATATGAGCAAATAAAAATTCTGAAAATTAAATATTTGTTGTGTGAGAGAAAGAAGTTACAGCAATTTCCATAATCCTTAGTGCTTCAGCTAAGTATCATGGGACCTATAGTTAAAAAAAAATAGGATATTTCCAAACTTTGGCATGTGTAAAATGTTCATAGTAGGGATGCACACCTATTTGTTCATTTGGAATCCAGACAAATACTTCTGGATTCCGAGATTCGGGGACAGATTGGATAGGGCCCTTCGAATAGGGCCCTATCTGTCCATGAATCGGATAATCCAGTATCCGTAGAAGCTCTGGAGAACAAGAGTAAACAGAAGATGATGGAGAGATAAAGATGTGGAGTAAATAAACAATGGACATTTAATACAGAAGCCAGAAGAGTGGAGGAAGTTAAAGAGAATCTTTAAGTAATGTAATGATTGGATAGGAAAAAAGATTGTAAGAATTGCTTTTAGATTGTTGGGAAAAATCTTTTAATAAATAAAATATATAAATAATAAAAAAAGAGCAGGAATAGGTTTGCCCTTGTCTCTGCTTGAGATGCCCAGGAGCATTTGGTGGGCCACTGTGTGTGACGGGATGCTGGACTAGATGGGCTGTGGCCTGATCCAGCAGGGCTTCTCTTATGTTCTTATGTTCTAAGGATACTGGATGCCCCAGGGCCTCCCTCCCCCAGCCAGCCTCCTCCCAAACCTTCCCCTCTGCAGCCTGCCCAGGGCTCCCTTCCCTGCTCTGATTGTGGCATGGGCCTCTTCCAGGACCATCTGGAACTGCGAAAGGGATTCTGAGAGCTAAATACAGGGCCTCTGGACTGGAAGGCCTGTATTTAGCTCTCGGAAACTCTTTCATGGTTCCAGAGGGCCCTGGAAGAGACCCATGCTGCCATCGGAGTGTGCCCGCCCACCTCCCTACCAGAAGAAGGGCAGCAGCAGCAGTGAGGTGTTCAGGTAAGTGAGGAAGGGGGGAGGAATGGGGGGAGGAGGTGGGAATGGGGAGCGGGGGAGGATTTATTTATTCCTGGCATGGATATTCAATAGGATATCTGTGCCCAGATCCAAATACCCCCACATTTGTGGGGGGAGGGTATTCAGCCAGTGCCAAATTTTTCCACATTCTATTGGAAAAATGGCTCTGTGCACACCCCTAGTTCAGAGTTTGGAATATATCCCATACTGCCAATTATTGTGTGGGTTAGGTGGTTAGTAAAATCCATTGCATACTTCTACTTCATTCCCTCTTTGGGGCCATAGTTGACAAAGTACTCAAAACAGGTCCTCCTATGGGCTGAACACTCAAAACATCCAAAACATTTTGCTGGAGCAGCAGCAAAAAAAAAGTACACACAAAATCTGTTGTGTGCACATCTCTAAACTCTAGTTGCAGTTACACCTGAATCCACAGATCAATAGTAATTCATGATCTAGCTTTGAAACAAGAGGGATATTCTTCAATATGTGCTTGTGGGGGGGGGGAACCATTTAAATGGATGATTTTATTGACACTGTGTTAAACACAAAACAATTGTAACCCATAAATCTACCAACTTACATGTAAAAAAAAGAGGGAGGGAACTAGGCTTATATGTGGAATTAGGTTTTTTTAAAAAAGATATAATTCTACCAAAAGCAAGTTTATGGCAGAAAAACATCTTGTAGTTGTAATCTGAAATTACTTTATATCACAGTATGGAGTAATCAAAATGCACTATGTGGGTTAGGCAATTTATCTATGCCCCTGCTATTTTTGAAAAGGAGTCTGTGGTGGTGTAGACAAAATAGCTGTGAGCCATTGGGTTTATTTGACCCTAGATGTCACTGCAAAGTGTTCAGATCTAAGATTGTATTTCTCATGCATATGCATTTCACTTGGTATGCAACAACACAGAAACACTTTCTCCCCCTCTATCACTGATGATAGGCTGAGCAGTAGACTTATAACCCAGGATCAGGCCTCTCAATAGACAAATGCTTAACCTTTGATGAGATGAAAAATGGCCTCAAGCAAGCTAACAAATCACTTCTCCCACTAAGCAGCAGTCAGACAACCATGTCTGAGTGTGAAAAAAGAGACACAAGGGAGAGGTTTTGCTGCTGGATCCTTTCCCACATTCCTTGTTTTTTGTGCTACAGTATTTACATTTGCATCTTGCCCACCCTCAAGATGGCTCACAACATCACAAGTGTGGTAGAAATTCAGTAAGTGATGATTTCTAATATTCAGTCAATCACTGCTAAAATAAAAATCACATTCTCCCACCAACTAGCTGATTGCAATTGCTGATCATTTGACAAAGCTGTGCACAGCGCTCTGCAGGCGCACTTGAATTTAGGTTGCCTGCTATGAGAAATACCAAGAAAGCCAATCACTCATCCAGGCTTTCATCCATATTTTCTTGAATGGCAGATAACAAATACCATCTCCAAGAAGTGAATACTTGCATGCCTGAGTATTTGGAAGTACTTACATTACCTGAAAGGGTCTGTGGGAGCCTCAAATCAGTGTAGTCTATGCCTAGGGTCATGCACAAACATTTCAGTGCCAACTAGCTCTCAAACCCGTGTTAACTGTAACATTCATTGGTTGGTAGTTTAATGCAGTTCATGCCAATTTTTTGTTTGTATTTCCATCATAGCATCCACCAGGCTGCTAAACTGTTTTCCTCAGCTCAACCACCATTTTGTAAGCCCAAGAAAGAAGCCATCTGAAAGGAAGAATGATAGATGCAGAGAATGATCCCAGAAGAGAAATAATTGTGTACCTCTAACATAACCTTGCATCCTTTCTTGTGGAACAAGAATCTATAATGATGACATTTAATGCTTGGCCAAGGTGGACTTTTCAACTGGTCCAGAATGGAATACATTTCAGTGTCAGAAGTAAACTCTCTTTCGCAGGAAGTACTTTTCAACTGCTTCATCCCACTTGATTTTATACATGGCTTTCCCACAGACATTTCCCTCCATATAGAGAAGGGCAGGGACAAGGGTTTGAGCTCCAGTCTCTGCAGAATCCAAAAAGACTGGGAGCAAAGAAAGATGACCAGGTTAATTCAGTCCTTACGTAAGAGGGGCATGGCCATTTTAGATGCCTCAAACAGCATTCAAAGTGGCACTTTGTATTCTTCAACTCCAATAACTTTGGTCAAATTTAGGTCCAAACTAGTATTCTACCAGAATCAATTACAAGGCACATTTACCTCTTGTACTTCTTTCCTCTACTGTTACCAGTTAAATTGTAGGTGTTAAGAATGAGTGTGACAAGTATATTACTATTATAGAGACTTTTAGGCAGCATCCACACAGTCCATTAGGATCATGGCAGCTGCTGCCGGGAGGGTGGGTGAGAGGTAGGGTTACATTTTTATTTATGTTCTAATATCCTATATCTTGTTTTTGTTCTTCTTGTAATTCATTCTGGGACCCTTGGGTGAAGGGTGGGATATAGATTTCTTAAATAAATAAATAAATCTGGATGAGAACTTGAATATCCTGAATATGTTGATAGTAGAAAAACAAGACTTGAAATATGAAAATAGTTTAGACTGAATATTAGAGTTTTACATGTGAGGTAGTATTTGGGAGCTAGAGAGAATATAGAAAACAAAACAAAACAGGAATGTGCACCTTTCAGAGAACTTGTGAATTTTTCTTTTGGACTTGTGAATGAGCGCACGATCGCACAAGCACCCAATGATACAGCGAGGGGCGGGGAGAAAAAGATGCGGATAAGCAAAAGATGCTTCCTTGGGGATAGTCAGTGCATTTTAAATTCACGTTTTTCTGAGGCCCACGGGGACACTTAATTTGGAATTGAACGCGCATTTGTTAGATCTGCTGCAGTAAAGGGACAATAGCGACAGGAACGAGTACCATGGAGATGCACCCAAAGTGTTTTTTTTTATGCAAATACAGTAAGTTTAGTTGCATCCATATGCTTAACCCCTTCTGATTAGCAAAACCAAAATGGAGAGAAGAAGCAGTACACATGATGCACACCACTGCTAATCTTAAATCTAACTTTAAGAGTCAGAAATCTTGCTTTTTCGATAACCTTTTTCGTCAGGTGTACAAAACGGCTTAGAAAATTGTTTCAATAAGCACTCTGGAATCAGAAGGCAGCCACTTTAGGGCTTCATCCACAGAATGGAAAACTGCCAGCCTAGAGTCAGCCAAAGAGTAGGGCTTCCACAAGGTCTCATTTCAGGTCTGGACTCCTCTGAGATCACACCCTTAATAGAGGAGACAACATGGATGGAGATGTTTGAATGACCTCCTTGCCAGCTTGCATTCATGTCAGTGAGCCCCAGAACTTGCATGGGTCTTGTAAATTAAGGATTAAGCAGCCTTGCTTTACTAACTAACATGAATGCAGAATAGGTTGAGGTCACGGATGTTTTTGGTCTATATAAAATTAATCAGAGGCTATTATTTATTTATTTATTTACTTATTTATTTTTTATTGTTTACATTTCTATCCTGCCCCATACCTGAAGGTCTCTGGGCAG
>MTQE01001134.1:74226932-74239220 GCA_014337955.1 Aspidoscelis marmoratus | reverse complement strand
AAAACAAGATATACATTAAAACAAGATACAGATTAAAAACACTTTTAAAATTCAACAAATTTGAAACAGTATATTACATTAATAGTGACTGTAACTGGGCGAGGAGGGGGAGAATATAATCACCTCAGCCAAAGGCCAAAGCAAAGAGGTGCATCTTTACTGCCTTCCTAAATATATTTAAGGAAGGGGCATGACGCACCTGGGGGGGGGACTATTCCATAGTCTGGGGGCCATCGCCAAAAAGGTCCTCTCCCGAGTACTCACCAGCCTCACTACTGAAGGTGGTGGGACAACCAGGAGGACCTCACTGCTAGATCATAAGGCACAGGCAGGTCAATATGGGAGAAGGCGTTCCTTTAGGTATTTGGGGCCCAAGTCATTTAGGGCCTTATAAGTCAGAGTTAACACCTTGAATTGGGCTCGGTAGCGAATTGGCAGCTAATGCAATTCTTTTAAAACTGGCATGATGTGCATCTGGCTAGCTGTTCCAGTCAGCACTCTAGTGGCTGCATTTTGCACTAGCTGCAACTTCCGGACCATCTTCAAGGGCAGCCCCATGTAGAGTGCATTACAATAGTCCAATCTAGAGGTTACCAGAGCATGGATAACTGTGGCCAAGTTGTCTCTATTCAGAAAAGGCTTCAGTTGATGCACCAGCTGTAGTTGGGAGTAGGCACTCCTGGCCACGGCCTCCACATGAGCTTCAAGCATTAGCATGGAGTCCAGGAGTACCCCCAAATTTCGCACCTGTCCCTTTCAGGGTATTGCAACCCCATCAAGGAGAGGATATCTCCCAACTACACGGACCCGAGACCCTGTGACACACAGCGCCTCTGTCTTGTCTGGATTCAGTTCCAATTTATCGGCCCTCATCCAGCCCCATACCCGAAGGTCTCTGGGCGGGTTACAACAGATTAAAATAGAATATACATTACTGTCTCCAGATACCTGGCAAGCACTTCAACCGCCTCTCCTGACTCATATGGTACAGAGCGACAGAGCTGGGTATCATCTGCATATTGATGATACCTCACTCCAAATCTCCTGATGACCACTCCCAATGGCTTCATATAGATGTTAAATAGCATGGGAGATAAGAGTGACCCCTGAGGAACCCCACAAGTGACTTCCCAGGGAGTTGAATCAGTGTCTCCCACAGCCACTATCTGGAATCTACTCTGGAGATAGGAGCAGAACCAAGCACTGCCTCCCAGTTCTAAACTCCATAGTCTTTCCAACAGGATACCATGGTCAATGGTATCAACAGGGCAGCATTCCCCCTGTCTCTCCAAGAGGAGGTCATCAACCAGGTGACCAAGGTGGTTTCCATGCCATAACTGGGCCTGAAGCCAGACTGAAATGGGTCCAGATAATCAGCTTCTTCCACGCATGCCTGCAGTTGAATAGTGACAGCCCTCTCTAGAACCTTACCTAAAAAAAGGTATGTTAGCCACCAGGCAATAGTTATTTAAATCTTCTCAGTCCAAGGAGGTCTTCTTCAGGAGAGGGCACATCACATCCTGTTTCAGGGCTGGTGGGACCACCCCATGCCTCAGAGAGGCATTCATCCGGTCATAACTTGTTGGCTAGTCTTTATCAGCCATCAAGATCAGGGATCCAGAAAGCACGTTGTCTGCTGCACCCCTGCGAGCAACTTGTCCTCATCCTCAGGCCACAACAATTTAAACTGGACTAGACAGTTCTCTGGACACCTCTTTTGGACTGTGTCCAATTATGACATCTAAGCCCCCAGGAATCTGAGCGACTTTGTCCTCGAAATGCTTCACAAAATTTGTCACAGCAGATATTACTTGGCCCTTGCTCTAACTTCTTTGACCTCGGTTTTATAAGGCCATTTACTACTCTAAAGAGCTCTGCTGGATGGCTACTTGAGGATGCAAAGGTGGTGGAGAAAAAGTTCTTTTTCGCCGCTGTCATCACCACATGGTGGGCTCTTACACGTGTTCGGTCAGACTCACAGCCAGATTTACGCCACCTGCGCTCTAGCCATCGACCTTTCTGTTTCATAGCCCATAGCTCCATGGAATACCAAGAAGCTTTTTGGGCTCCACAAGCATGCTGGGGGCACTTGGGAGCAATCATTTCAATAGCCCTGCTCATCTCCCAATTCCAGAGAGAGACCAAGGCTTCAACGGGAGAACCAGTCATGCCATCTGGAAAATCCCCTAAAGCATTCAAGAATCGCTCAGATTCCATAAATCTCTGGAGGCGCACCATTTCAGTAGGACTTGCCATTGCAAGTCCAAACTTTGCCAGTGAATGATCCATCCATAACAATGGTTTGACAATCAATCCACCTATCAATGGATACTCATCAGTCCGCTCTGAGGCAAAAACCAAATCAAGGGTGTGACCTGCTATATGAGTTGGGTCAGATACAAATTGAGATAGCCCCATAGTTGTCATGGAGGACATGAAGAACTGAGCTGGTCCACTGAGCATAGTCTCAGCTTCTGCAGTGAGATCTATAGATGCTAGGCTTCGAACCTGAAGGAAACATCAGAGACTGTAGAACATTTGTCCTGAAGTTTTCAGTTTCCATGCAGTCTACTAAAGAATGCATAGGTAATGGCCTCAAAAGTTGACCATTCTCCGTGATTTCCTTAATGGGGATGGACAGACAGTGATTATGTTACATCATTCCTGCAGCTGCTGTCTATTCACATGGTAGGGTGATGAAAAAGGGCATCAAGCACCTTCATAATTATTTTTCTCCTTCTGTGGGAAGGACATCTACATCCTCTTGCATTTATTTATGCAAATAATTGCAAACGGGCATACTCGTCTGGTTAGCAAACAGAAGGGAAAAGGCAAAATGGTTTCAGACAATTTCTCTTTCAAACTCCACCCCTCAAGGCTGGATGGAACCCTGGGAAAAGGAAACTGCTGTGAGGGTAAAAGAACCTCTGTTTTGCCTCTCCACACCAGTACTCAGAAATCTTCTGCACAATGAATCTACCTGCAAAAGCTGGATTCCCTCACCAGACATGCTGGTGAGGGACTAAGATGGATGCCAAGCTCCATGGCCCATACTCTGGGTCTTCAGTCAGGCATGGGGGCAGGATGACCAGCAAATGGTTCCCCTTCTCCTCATGCTAATTATGCTCTCAGCGCACCATTCCAGTGGTTTATCCCACTCCAACAAAAAATTTGCCTTCTTATCCTTTAGGGAGGAAGACCAGTGTATCTAGTTCCCTATCCACTGCCAGCCAGAAGGTCATTAGAAACCATCATTTGGATTATGCCTCCATCTTTCACTAGGCTGTCAAAATCCAAAAGCTTCAGAGTCTTTTTTTTATCATTCCATTTCGGTTCTATTCCTGCAGCCATACATAAGTTGTTATCTATGACAACTGGCCCCATGATTCCAGGCAACTGATGAAAGAGGGCAGAAATGATTAGTGAGGAACTTATTCAAAGTATGGATATAACTATTTGTGTTTCTTCATGAAAAACACTGATCAGTTTTATACTTTTATTAGTATAAAACTAATTAATGTTTTTCATGATGAACATGAAATTATCAATTCTAAACACAAAACACCATTTGGGATACCTACTGACTACCCTTCACAAAAATCTCTTGGAAGGCTACAAGAGTGCTAAATACACTTTTTGTGTCTAGGGGCGAGCTAAATACAGTATGTGTAAATGCTGTTAGAATTTGTTGAATACTGATCTATTAGGTTTCTGCTGCAGGCATGAGACCTACCACTAGAGGGCGCGTAAGGCACCTTTATAACTAAACTCACCTCATCCCCAAGACTGAAACTCCGTTCATTGCTATGGTAAAAGAAAATAAGCTCATTTATTGATAAATACCCCCATATAGGCCCTTTCATGGCCATCAAGGTAAGAAAAAGAAATGGCTCCTTGTAGTACAGAATCACCTTTGCGTAGTATTTTATATGCAGTTAGCTGCAAAAGATGACCTGAATATGGAAATTGCAGCCGTTGGCACCTGCTCTCTGCTACAAGCATATTGAAGAACTGTGAATGTAAGAAGTAGACCATCAAACAAAGAATTGCCTATTATAGTTACCCTAAGGCTTGGTTGGCAAAAATAACTCAGCTGCTTCTGCACATATGGCTCTCCTTTTGTCATAATTTGTGTTCTTTATGCCTTCGTAGATGAGAAATTTATTTACATCAGTCAAACCTCTTGAGTCCTGGGAGGCATTTTTGTTTGCTTGTTTTGTTCAGCAGTGCATCTGGAACCAGGTTCCTGCAAAGTTAACTGTCCTTTGTTTTGTTTAGTGCAATAATAATATCACTTTTGACATTTGCAGTGAGGCAGCACCATATACCCCCAATCACTTGAAATTACTGTGATTATTACAAGAACAGACACACACAAGGGTTCAGTTCTCCTCCGGTACTTAGCTCCCACACACACACACACAAATGCCACCCTCCGCTGCATAGTTTCTCTATCAGGCTGAACATGCTGCTTTGGGGCTCGGTGTGAAAAATGCCAGTCAGCTTAGTCAGCAGATATTGGGTTAATTCAGGCCCCATCCAGACGGAGAAAATATAGCACCATCACGGCTGGGACTCCTACCATAGCTCTGCTATATCCCCCCTAAAATGTGTGATAGCCTATTGTGGACACTGGTGACAGGTTTCCCCAAAATAGCACTGTTACTAACCTTGTGGAGGGAGCTGCTCTCATTGCTCTATCCACTTTGCATGTATGAGGGCTGAAACAAACTATGGTCATGCATGCATGGTGGTGGTTGCATGCATTGTCAGGGATTTCATGCTGGCCAAATACTCAGATATGCAGATGACTAAAATGTGCAATGGCATTAACAACCCCTAAATTGTCTAGCCCACAAATGATACTCCAGATTTTCACTTGCTAGTGGGATTTATGCCTGGTATCTTTAAGCAGCTTCATTCAGAAGGGCTGCTGCCAGCCACCCATCAGAAGTGTGAAAGCACTTCTTAACTGCGTCTGGAAATGAAAAGCAGGTCATTAAGAACATGGGATGTATTTCAGAAGGAAGCACAACAAGAGGATCTGCTGCCTCCTCAAGAAGTTGTAGATCTTCCCACTGGTTTAACTTCTTCAAAATGAAAAAAAAAAGCTTGCTTTTCTTCACTTTTTCTTCACTATGGTGTCTCATCTGCTGGTGTTGTTTTTCATTACATAATACAAATATGCTTAAATTAGAATTGAGTAATCAATGAAGTGTCTTTATTTTAAAACTGTTGCTTGCTGTTGCTGAACTTACCTAACCAGAGGGATTTAACAAGACTGCTCCAGATGTCCCATTCCATGGGCAGGTGTTGTTATCTGCACTGTGAGGGCCAGATTGCCACTGTTCTGGTCCAACACCGGTGGCAAGGCAAACATGCTTGCCCTATTCCAATTCAGATAAAGAGTGTGCCACCCACAGTTTGGTGTGACTGGCTTCCGTCCCTGTTGCAGAAATATTATGTTCGGTGCATGAGGGTGGGACATACATTCCTCCATTTTCAGTTGCAAAGATGAACATCAAAGCTTCCATTGGGAACCTCTGAAGTTTCATCTCCTGAGCTCATGCAAGCTTCAAAGATGGGGTGGTAGTGCACAGAAGCACTGCTGTGTTTTAAGAAGCCCACTGCTGTACTGGTCCAGTGAGCTTGTAGGTTGCTTCTGGGCCATGATGGTAATTGGAATAAGTGGTCCAGTGATTGTCATGTTCTGGTATATGAGGTAAATGCAGAAAAAAAAACAAAGTATAGTACATAGTAGTTATTTTATCCATTCTGATGCCTTCCAACTATATCTTGAATTTCTTTAGCACTGCACCCTATGTGCTAATAACTGCTAGAAATACTGTGGTCTTTTTCTCCTTATGTATTAGATTTTAATTTGTAGAATGTTGATGAACTTTAAACATGTGGTGACTCCACATGTTTCTGAAATTCCTATCCCTTCAGCTTTAGCTAGGACAGCCAATTGCAAGAGTTGGTTGAAATTACAATTTGGGATCCTTTCAATGGTCAAATACTAGCTACATCTACTGTAATATAGAAAGAGAACTGACAGAAACACTTTATTTTAGAAAGAAGCAAATATTAGAAGCAGGAGTGGAATGCAAGTAAAGAAAGTCTCAGAGATGCAACTCATGTGAATGATTCCTCCAACCTTCTTTCCAGGGCTAGGATTTGGAATTCAAAAACTCTTTGAATAGCAAAACATTTTTCCTAGGCAAAATACTGCTCAATGGTGTTGTTAAATAAAAGCTTGGAAAAAAGCACATGTTTGTGCTAAGGTCCACCATCCTTGTCTTTCCCAAAGAAAAATACAATCCTTCATCTTGCTCTGGGTGTCTGATAAACCACCATTTGCCTGACCCTCTTTATTTCAAGTGTTAGTCATGTCTCTTTCAATCAGTACACATGCCATACATACCTCGGTGTGTGTATAAATCATTCATCTGGTATTTTTTCCTCTTCACAGATAACCTTTCTCTGTTCAGTCAAAATCTTGCACTTCATCACAATGCTCCATGCAGTTCTCTTCTCCTTACTTGAAGAAAGTTGAGACCAAAAAGTAAAAATTAACGAATAAACACTTGGTTCATTTTGGGATACATTTGTACAAACAGCACCCAGCTTTTACTTTGTGCTGCTCACTGTTTGGGCAATGCTTGGGGAAACAGAATGGGGCCATCACATTTGAACTGGATAACATCAGATCAAATATAACATTTTGCCAGAAGCACAGTTAAGGTAGAAGCTCCCTCTTCAGGTCAGAAAAATGTAGCTGGGCATCGGAGTAGCTCCTTGCCAGGGCATCCACAAGAAGTGAAGCAACCCCAGATCCCAGTAAACACTGCAGCTACCCAGATGGCCTGGATTCATCTGATTTGACTGGCTGCTGAGTTGGAGGGGGAGGGAGAAGAGTTGTTTATTGATTAGCCAATATGGGTATATCGAAAGCAATATTTAAAACCAGATGTTGTATAAAAACATTCTATATGTCTCACTCACCCTTCTGGATTGTAGTACAAGCTCAAATCTTCATAGTCTCCAGCATAAACAGTGCCACTTTTAGGGTGACATGTTTGCCCACTTTCCTAGGCGGTGTATGCAGCTTTGCCTTCTTTCGAAGAGGTTGTTGGTTCTCTAGGATAGGAGTTAAATAGCAGTCTTTGATGTTGTTATATAGGCAGCATTCCAGGAAGAAGTATGTCAGATCTTCTTGGACAGTATCACCACATATACAGTATCTTTTGTGGCAAGGGATGCTGGTAAAGTGGTCTAGTTTTGCCATATTATCTAACTGTTCAAACCTACCTTTCTTATGCTGCTATAGGTGATTATTACTGAATTGGTTTTCATGGTCTACTAACTAGCTTAAGCTTAACCAGAAGCCTCCTGTTCAAAATTTCCAAGTAACATAGTAGAAATCAGTTACCACTGCTCTTGCACTACCATAAAAATTGCTGCATTTTGAATCCCCATCTGATGCAGCTTCTTTTCCATTAGTGCCATGCTTGAAATTATAATAGGCAGGTTGATTACTTCATCTAAACTTCAACGTCT
This sequence comes from Aspidoscelis marmoratus, assembly GCA_014337955.1. Lineage (NCBI taxonomy): Eukaryota > Metazoa > Chordata > Lepidosauria > Squamata > Teiidae > Aspidoscelis > Aspidoscelis marmoratus. The sequence continues at coordinate 74,231,660 of MTQE01001134.1, read as the reverse complement.
TCTTACCTCAACAGCCAATTAATTAGATTCCTTAATGTTCTCTTTAGAAATTTTCAACATTCTTCTGTTTAATGCTTCCACCGTATCAATACATGGAGTTATTTCACCTCTTTATGAAGTTTTTAAACAACAATAACAAAATTTTAGTCTCAGTCTGTACTGCATAGGGTTCTCCTAGTTTTCTTTGCCTGGAACCCATTCTACTCCCATAATGACTCTATATTACCCCCATCTGGACGGGGTCAAAGTACACAGCAGAAGTTTCAAAAGATCCCATGTTTTAGTACCTTTGAAGCATCTTGGACCTTTCTATATGAATGACTAGAAGAAAAAGGAGAGTTGGTTTTTATACTATGCCTTTCTCACCCTTAAGGAGACTCAAAGCGGCTGACAAACCTTCTGTTCTTCTCCCCACAACAGACACACTGTGAGGTAGATAGGGCTGTGAGAGCTCAGAAAGAGAGCTGTGACTAGACCAAGGTCACCCAGGTGGCTTCATGGATGAGTGCAGAATCAAACCAGAAGAATACCAGATAAAAGTCTGACATTCTAAGCAAAAGACCAAACTGGAAAAAAGGAAGAAACAGAAGAAGCACAGTTGTTTTGCAAAAAAAAAAAAAAAAATTCTGGCCATGGCTTACATCTGTGGCATAAACTGCTTGGGGGCAGACGGTCCATAGAAACACCCATCTTGCTGTTCTGTCACACACCTCTCTATATCAATTTTTGGCATCTGAGAGCATCCAAAGAAACCACAGCTGAAGCATTCATCTTCTGAGCCCTATTTCACTGCCTTGCCTCCAAGTGCTCCAGATGGGTGTTAAAAAAATTGAGACATTACACCCCAAACACTTATGCCTTGTTCCCACTCATGGAATAAAGCGCTATTTACAACACTAATTAAAACATATTAAAACAAAGGAAATGAGCAACTGGCAATCGCAGTCAACCCAGAAATCTGTCCCCACAGGAAAAGGATTAAAACCACTTCCAAAAAACACGTTGGTGAAAGTGAATCTTTTTTATCCCCACCCTTTGCCCACCCTCTCTCTCCATTGGGTTTGATCTGATGATGTGGCCAAGGGTGGGAATCCCAGCTGCCCCTCCCTCCTGAGCCTCCTTCCTTTCCTCAAAAAGGTCCAAAGACACAAACACTGAGGAGATCGAAAAGCCAGTGATCAAGCCCCCTCAATTTACACACACACTGCCTGCTCCAGCTGAGAGACCTGTCAGAGGGCAGACGCGTTGGCAGGTGTGGTGGGAGCTGCCGGGGATGTCAAGTGCTCCTGTGCACACACACACATACACAGTTATGCACTCCCCATCGAGTGAGCAGTGCTGCCGCTGCCACAAACAGGTGAGAGGGTGGGATGGACTCAGGGCTGCCACTTCCTTGCTTCTCCCAGTTCCTGAAGCTTCCTCCATTTCCCCTTTTAAAGATCAAGGAAGGAGGCTGGGAAGGAAATAGGCAAAATTGTGCAGGACTGCTTGTGAAGGGCAAGATTCTTCCGTGCCTCTTTCCTAGATCTTTTGGCAGGCGTGTGTGTGAGGGGAAGTGTGTGTGGGAAAGGAAACATTGTTATAAGGTGTTACAATGAAACCATCTGCTATAGAGGGGAAACCTGGCATTTTAACTGACAAACTGCTGTCCTGCAAGGTGAAATCCCACCCATTTCATGACGCATCTGTCCCAATACTGCTGTAGCGTTCCCACAGCAATAAGAAGCATTTTAAAAGCAAAAACGGGGAAAAAACACCTGAAAAAACTGGTGTTTATTCTGTTTTTTAACCAAATAATCCTCAAAATACCACTGAAACTGATTGGGAATGGGGATGAAGAGGATCCAAACCATTTCTAAGCCTCTTTAAATTATTGAGAATGGGAACGAAGAGGACCCAAAGCATTTTTAAACTGCTTTAAAGTAGCAATGGGAACTCAGACTTAGTGGAGCCATTTGACAAGCCAAGTCAAGGCACAGGCTCCACTGATATTCTAAGTGTCTATTGGGAAAATAATGCTGGGAGGTAGGCCTCCCAGGGAGAGGAAAGGAGAAGGCAACAGGCATAATTGGGAAGGCTGGGAGCATGATGTGGAGTTCATAGAACAAGTTTGAGTTTTGAGTAGAACCTGTTAGTCTATGAGGTGGCTCAGTTCAGTTTAAACCAAACCACCATTAAAAAAAAAATAATCTGTACACTTTCCTATCGTATTGCTTTTTGCCCTAAGGAGCATAAGCCTATAGGAGAATCCAACAAAGTTATTGACAATCCATTCTACCCACTTCAGTTAAGTATCTTCTCTAAAAAGAATGTTCCAATCCCACCAGCACAGGCAATTTGCAGATCGATGGCACTTCCCTTTCTCTTCTGCCAGTTGTGTATTGTGGAATGTTCTTAGACAGGGTCTTCTGTAGCACAGAGCTAACAACTTTTGACTTGCTTAAGCTACCTATCACCGTCTCCTGCACTGGACAGTATAAGGAAGCATCACTCTGTCCCTTTCAGACTAAATGTTATGTTTGCTCATTAAGGAGAAATTCAATATACTGTTTGGTAAGGTATCCAATAAATCTAATTGATAATGAAAATATAAAGAGTGATAAAAGGAAAGGTTGTCAGCAAAACAGAATTAATTTTGTTTGTTCTAATTTGTTTTGTTTGATTTTATCCCTAACTCATGACTTGTTCTATTACTAACAGATGACTCAACTTTCTCCATAACTCAAATAATTATCATGCCACAGAAAATATGAAAAGCAATCTCTGAGTACACCTAGTAGACCAACCAAACAGGCTTATCCTATACATGTGAGACAGAGTCTGAGGGCTTGTTTGAACTTATCTTGTAGTGACCTCTAGTTCACTCACTGGTCAGGTCCATCTACACCAAGACCCATGGCAACTCACCAGTTTGTCACAGGCTCTGCCAGAGCCCCCCAGCAGTTCACATGCTTATCAGGAGTGACTAGATCACTCCTGGATTCTGTGTCTGCACTCTTCCAGTTGTTGCCTTGGCATTCCAACCAGCCCTGGGCTAACTGTTTGCACTTGAGTCACTGCTGGCTAGTTTAGAGCTTGTGATGCTAATAACTGCCACTGTACTTCTATCTTACCTGGCTGTTATGGTATTATTATATAAGTCAGGCTGTGGTCACATTTAAGGTTTAATCCAGCTTCAGGCCATTTTCAGAGTGAGAGAATACAGTAAATAACTCAGAAAATTCACCTTTGGGATAAATAATGTGGAAGGAAATTTACTCGTCAATTTGCTGAAGCATTCTCTCACTCTGAAAGTGGACTGAAGCTGGAGTAAACCTTAGGTTCCTAAAGACTGGGCACCAGTCCTACAACCCTGAGCCTTCTTTCTTAAAAAGTGGAATATTTCATGGAGGCAAAGTAAGTATTATCATTACCTTCAGCAGATGTCTCAAGACTGCTCAAGTCTGGTGGACTAGTGTGATGGCCAGGTTTCAAAGCCCATCTAGGCCATAGAAGACCACTAGGTATTCCAGGTCAGCCACTGTATTTTGCTTGTGAGATGAAAATGGAAAGAAGAGTGTTCCCCATCTTAAGCTTTCTTGCACAAAGCCATTATCTGTGATCTGATTACTTTCAGGCATTGGATACAAACATGGCTTTCCTCCCAGGCATTTAACTGAACTTAGTAATGATGTAGGGGTATATGTGATATTAAAAGTATTTATAGTATGTTTTATACAGGACAATGTGTTCCATGTAGAAACAGCCCCTGTCTTTGCTGACCCTTCCAGTTAAGAGTCTCAAAGCAACTTGGACCCTCTACAGAAAGGGAAAAGCAGTGCCATTCTAGTGCACTGCTATGGTGGGGCAGCCAAATGTATCTGAGGGAATTCCAGCATAGCTCTGTTGTTTACCCCCCACAAAAAGTGCTAAATCATTTTGGTGGAAAACCCAACACTGCTTATAGGTTTTCCAGCAATAGCATTTTTTTTACTTATTCTCTGGATGCCATCATAGCTCCATCCACTGCACATGTATGGATACTGAAACAGGTGTCCATGCAGGTGCAGAGGTGCCAATGAGCACATTTGGGCAAGATGCCTGGATGTGCATTTCAGCTGAAATGCACAAAGACAGCTAGAGGTGGTAGTCACAGAGGGAAGATTTCCTACATTATCCCCTCCTTACAAAACTTATAGCAGGTTAGAGATATAATGATGATGTATGCATTTTAAACATTCCTTAGTCCTTTTAAGTAGACGTGCACATATTGAGCCAGTGAGCATTCGTTTCTGCATGTGCACTTTGTGGAATCTGTTCTTATACTTTGTCATTTCAAACCTTCAGAGCATTTTGCTAAGCTCTTTAGAAAAGCTGGCTTTAGATAATATCTTGTTTACATTTGGTACACTTTGATTTTTGTGTTCACTGATAATGTTCTTAATATCACCTGTAAAAATGCACAGGTTAACTTTAAGAATTGAAAATGACTGCATATGTTATACAATAATAAAATAACATTTTAAATCCCTACAAAAGTACATTTCTGTGATTATTCTATTTTATTGGTTTTATTATTGTGCACTGCCCTGAGATCATCTGGTAGAAGGTTTTTGAAAATGCTGTACTTCTTTTCCTCTTCTCTTATGAAAGAGGATGCTGTTTGATATATAAACAGCTACTGGATGGTACCTGGACATCTTAAATTGATTCCAATATTGCTCCAGTCTAGACTGTGAGCGAATATGG
>MTQE01001134.1:74170801-74225163 GCA_014337955.1 Aspidoscelis marmoratus | reverse complement strand
TTAGCTTTTAATTATGCCAATCATAAAGCCAAATTCATACATCAAAACCCGTATATTTCAAATTCCGTTTTTGTAGTTAACATTTCTGATGATACTTGTACATCCAAAGTTGATCTGGTAACAGACATCATAAATAATTTGCACTCATCTGATAAGCTCAGCTTAATAAAGGCTTTAAATTGTTCTGTTTTTAAATGGAGAGGCTGAGCATTTCACCACTTCAATATTCAAATACACCAATACTCACACCTTTTATTATTTTATTGGTTAATTAATTGTTTTTCTTAAAATTTCCAAGATAATGCACCTCATACAGCAAGTTATCATCAATGGCTCATATTCTGCAATAGACTTAAATCTTTTCCTAAGAGAATGCCTTGAGTGGAGTATAAAAACAAAAACATGATTCCCAGGACGAAACTGGGAAAGCTACACGTATTTGTGACAGTCCCAATATAGTCCCAGGTTAGTTGACCAAAAGGCCAAAAAATCATCACTGATGCTGGTTTTTCCATAATACAATTGTTTACATCTATCTGATGGTTCTTTATGTTACTGTTTCTGATTAAAATGCCCAGATGCAACCATGAAAAAAAATATATATAAAGGGAAGTGTCTGTGTGCTTGGTCGATATCCACGTATTTTGATCAGGGACAATAATGTGAAGAACCACCAGAAGGAGGTAAGAAGTCACAGTTGGCTCCTTTCATCTGGCAGGGGCAGCAAGAGGCATTTGTGGGATCTAAAGAAGATCTTGCAATTTCCTCTTGCTAAATAAATAATTTACATTATTCAGTGTCCAAACTTTAAAAACTATGTGGTATATTGGATAAAATGTTGGATCAATCCAGGGTACCCATGTAATAACAGCATTATGTGAGGCATTAAAAAAAAAGATGGACATATATTCATCTAGTATAAGTCCATCTATATCAAACTGAATGTTCACACAATCCAACAACATATAATACTCACAGATACAACATGAATGCAACAGTACTTGACCCATTTGTATACATCAGCAAATTATTGTCTGATCTTGTCATGACTACTAGGTTAGGGAGCCACCATACCCGATGATACCCAATGTTGGAACAGATTCTTCATGGAAAATGCTGGAAGCAAGGCATTATCAGCCATTCTCACTCAGGCAGGAAGAGGACTTGCTGAAATCTAGTGGGACAGTTGTATGATACTTGCCCAACAGAAGGTAAATGTAAAAGAAAAAACTCTCGCATAATTGTGCAGGATTCTGCTACAGTAAATAATATCTATAGCTCCAGATTAGAGTGTAGCACTGTAGGTTCTTCCAAGCATAATCTTATTGCTTCAAACATTTCACCACCAAGCCAAATGGCACCATCAGTGAAAATGTTATGAGTGTGACATTTTCCCAAAACAGCTCACTGTTTTTTTGTTTTGTTTTGTTTTCAGGGGAGGGAATTGAATGATTCTGCACTGGCCAGTACACCAGGAGACTGCCTTCTACATGCTGGTGCAATCAAAAGGAAGTCCAGAAGGAGGCCTACCTTAGACCACAACAGTGTGTGGAAAGGAATCTCCTAGTATACTTGCTGGCCCGATATACCAGCCAGTGCAGAATCACCCAAAGAATTCAACATAAGCAGAGAAGATGTAGGCCCTTTCCGCACTTGGTCTTATTATGGGATATATCTCAGGATAGGGGTCTGTCGTCTGCATGCTAATGCAGACTATGGCAGGCCTCACCTGGGGGCTGCCATGGCCTGCACTAGCATGTGGACAGGAGGTCCCTGTTCTGAGATACATTCCAGAATAAAGCCAAGTGCGGAAAGGCCCATAGATTCATGTTGGAACCAAAACACTGTCACCCAATACTTCATTTTTTGGCTGTTAGCTCCAGTACTGAACTAACTTTACCAAACTTTTATACATTTTCCAACAAGAAATTGGCGGATATTCTTTTTTCACTTGTTACCTTTCCTCCTCCAATATTAAAGAATTCTTTATCATTAGAAGCTTTATTTTTAGTGGGAAGGGGTTTAAAAGATAAGTTCCAGTTGGGTCTTGTGATTAGGGGTCGGACTCTCATCTGGGAATACCAGGTTTGATTCCGCCCTCCTCCATGAAGCCAGCTGGGTGGCCTTGTGTTAGCCACAGCTCTCTTCTGAGATCTCACAGCCCCACCCACCTCACAGGGAGACCTTTTGTGGGGAGAAGAACAGAAAGCTTTGTCAGCTGCAGTGAGAAAAGTGGGGTAGAAAAGCCAACTCTTCTTCTTCCTAAATTTATTTATTTGTTTCTCAAATGTGATCTTTGCAGCGTGTCTATTTATTGAACCAGCCCCAGAAAATTATCATCCAGAAAACGTCTCTTTGGTGGATTACTTCGTAGAGGGAGACAACAGATTTCTTTTCTGGATTTCAGCGCTGTAACAATAGCGATGCCATTGTCAAGGTGCAGAATAATACATTCTGAAGGCGACAGGGTAAATGCGAACGTTTAGTGAGGTAAACTAGGGAATAACTTTCTTCGGCCACAGTCCTACATCTATTTCTCCGAGATCGAGCCCCATCGACGCGCGTAGGGACCGCTAGGATTTTGCTCCTCCGTCCTTCCCTGTCCCTGGCAGACGCACTTTAGGGCGCTGATTTCCCGCCTTATTCCTTGGATTCCCTTTGAAGTCCCGGATCTCGCGGGCACGTCGTAGCCGATCCGGGCTCATCCCACTCCTCCCGCACCGAATAAAACCCGGCCGCCCCAATTCAATAATTGCCGCCTGCTGCTGAGGTGTTAATTAAAATGCGCAACAAGCGGTAAGGAAGCCACTGGCCGCCACACGGGAGCTCCTTCCGGCTCTCATGCGAAGACGGCGCGCCTACTTGGGGTAGTAAACCTCGCGGAAGGCGCCGCCACCTGTCTGCCCGGTTGGAGCCGAGGAGCTCTAGACTATCGGAGAGGAGAAAGGGAAGGGAGAAGCGAAGTTTCTCCGTGCGTCTCCCCCAAGAACGGAGAGGGTCCCACCTGTGGCGGTCCCATTCCACACCTGGGGCAGGCTGGGTTTGGGAGGAGCCCTTCCTATCGCCCCTTCGCACCACGCCCGAGCCTTCTGGCTTCCGTTCTTTCTCGGGGCCGGTCCCCCTGCTCCTCAAGACGAGCGCTCCCCTCAGGCGCCGTCCAAAGGCGGCTCCCTTGCGCCCGAACCGCCGGGGAGAACCAACTCGGCGACGGTGGATCCATTTTTAGATGTACGTCTGCCCGCCTCCCATCCGGCCCGGCCACCCCCACCCTATTCCATTCCCCCCTTTGATTTGGGTTGACTTTGACGTCGCCTGGGTGGGAGCTGGGGGGGAAGAGAGAGAGAGAACGGGGGGGGGCGGCGAGGAGGTTCCGAATCCGCAGCACTGTTGGGAAGGCTCGGGATTCGGAGCCTCTGGCGGCGGAAGGGTTAATCCCCTATGACTATATGTTAATGAGTTACATGGTAATACAAGGAGGCCGGCTCTAGCAGGCAGGCTGATGCTGATGGAGAAGAGGAGGAGGGGGGGGAGAGCATGAGTGTAGTGCCAGGCTAGGGCTGGAGGAAGGAGCGCAGATCCAGCGGGGCGGGCTGGCAGAAAGCGCGAGCGAGCGGGAGAGGATGGGGCTGGAAGCAGGCAGCGCCACATCCATGCAGGAACTGACAGCCTAAGGGAAGGCAACCAGCCAGCCTGCCGCCGCCGCCGCCGCCGCCGCCCCCTCCAGGGGAAAGCCGGACGAAGGTGGCTGATGCCAGGCAGGAGATCCCTAGGTGGGCAGATCGGAGCCAGCAGACAAATTGCTCAGCAGCAGCAGCAGCCGCAGCCGACCGCGTCTCGGGCAAGGCGAGCGGCGCGCGGAGGAATGAGCGACTGAATGGGAAGCGGGCGGGCGGGCAGGCGGGCGCGAATCCAGGCGGGGACTTGAGGAATACGGATCGATGCCGGCGCCGGAGACCTCACTGGGGGCATCCATGAATTCCGGCTCCGTGTGGATTATCTCGCCGTAGCTCCCAGGGAGAGGCGTGGGGAGCAACAGGGACAGCCAAAAAATCTAAGAGCAGAGGGAAGAGTCGATCTCTCGGCTTGGGTAAGTAACAGGAACCGGCCCTCCTCCCCCCCCCGCCCCCGGCTCCCGGCTGGCTCCCTCCGTCACCTCGTTCCCGCGTACTCTGCGTTCATTTTGGGGTGGGGATCTGGAGCTTCCTTCCACCCTCTCCTCTGCACCCCGCCCTCGCCTTTCTTGGTAACACCGTGTGGCGCGAGGGGTTCCCTTTGCCACCCTCAAGGCAGAGCCATCCTGCCCACGTCTGCCGCGAAGTAGTGAGCGCCGCCGCCGCCGCCGCGGACCTCAGGGATCGTTTGCCTGCCTAACCGTGAGAACGTGCTCCGCTCTGGAAGCTGCTCGCTTGGGCTCAGTCTCCAGGGAGGTCCTTCGGCAGCACGGAGGGAAAGGTTCGCACACCTTTCCAGATGCTGTCTGTCTGTCTGGGGTTCTCCTACTGGCAGATAGTTTCCCTCAGAAAATGTGTGAAGGCTGATCTTGATTCTGACTTAGGCAAGTGCGATGGATGGATGGATGGATGGATGGATGGATGGATGGATGGATCCCCATATAGACTTGATCTTCTTGCTCCATTCAGAGAAGTCAAAATACTACACAGTAGTTTGCTCCCAATGTCAAGTACTCCCCCTCCCCAGCTTAGTTCATGTGTCCATGACTACAACAGAAGCTTTTCTGTTTGTTGGACACCAAATCCAAGTTCTCCTTCTCTACCCAGGTTAACTGAGAATACTTACCTTTCTGGAATGCTAATTTGTAGCCTGGGTACCTTTAAAACTTTTCAGTTTCTGGAGATTATGGGGGGGGGGGGCTAAGTGAACAGTAACCTTGCATGTTTTTGCAGGAATACATGAATCTAATATTAGCAAACAAACAAACAAACCCAAAAACCACATACCCGTGAGTTTATACTGTTAGGAAAAGGATAAATCTTTCTCGGGAACATAAGCTTCTGAGGAACATAACAGGGAGAGAGTGAATGGTGTCTTAGAGATCTGAGTGGCGTGTTGTGCAGATACTGTTGTGTTGATTAGCATTTTCATGAAATGAATGTAACTTGTCAGTCCAAGAAAGTCACTTTTTCACCTCTGACCTATAGTAGTTTATGAGCTCTCGTTGACCACGCACTGTCATTAAGTAGACACTGGTGAACCTGTCTCAAGGAGTAAAGTCAATGATCAGTTTCTTTCCTATAGTCAAGAGACAGATAACTATATCCCCATACAGGCCAACTGCCATTCAAAGCCAGCAATGTCAATACCTTAAACAATTAATTTCCTTTGTATTCCCCTTGGCCCGTTTCTCATTCCTTCTGTGATTCGTCAAGACTCTGTAAAACACATTCTCGCCTTATCAGTTAAACAGTGTGGGAACATTTAGCACCACCTTAGAAGCTAAGTGGAGAATGATAAAGTTCAGTGTATAGAGTCTAGATCTTGAGAAGGAACATTTAGCAAAAAAGTTCCTCCATCAATCTACCCAAGGCTTGCTACAAACCATTCTGTTTGATATTTTTTATCTCTAGGGTCTCCCCACCTCACTGAAACTTCTAATAAGTTTGTGTAGAACAAGCAGGTAACAAACTCTTTCAGAATCTGCAAAGATTCCATAGATGTGATAGATGTAATTCCTTTCTCCCCCTTCCATCTCTGCTTCTCCCCTCACTTCCCACCCTGTCTGGCACCTGCCTGTTAGCCCTCTAGTTTTCCTCTAATCATCAGCTGTAGAATCTGAACTTCCCAGATTGTAAAACTGACACAGAGAAGAAAGCAAACCAAACCACTTTCATAACCAGATGCTGAAGACTCGAAAGACCAAACATTTCCTATCAACCTTTGTCTCTTCAATGCCATTTGGCAAACACCACTTAATACGAGATAAATTAGCTTGCGGGTGGTGTAGCTGAATGGAAATGGCATCTGGACCAGTTTTGTGGTACAGATACAGGGAACCATGGGGGTTTCTCCTGTGATCGGAGAGATTCCATGTTGAAAGGAGCTGTAAACTTTCTGCTCTCTTGCAAGATTATTCAGTGGCTTGAGAGCTATTCCTTGTCCTCTGCTACAATAAGCGGTCTCCACACCCCATGGAGAGAACCAACAAAGCTAGGGAGAACTCTCAGCTGGTTGTTTGAGTACATGTGTATACAACCGCAAAAGCAGCAAATGAAGCAATGAACATATTTTTCCAAGACTCCCCACAGTGTTAAGACTGACTCACCAAGAATACTGTAACAATGTACAAGCATGAAATATTGTTTGAGAACTTAAATGCTAGGGTGGCATGTCCTCCCATTTCTGGCCACTGTGCAGAAGTGGTCTTTCTCAGAAAGGTTCCAAATGCTGCCAGCTTTCACCACAATGGTGAAGTACTGTTGTGTTATTTCCATGCTTGAGTTTGGATCTTGTCTTGCATCAGTGTAGGTTAAATGAAAATTCCACAGACCCTTTGTCCATCTCCTTTTATTTTTTTGCTCCTGATCTTTCTGTTCATTCCTTCCAACATTTACTCTTCTGGCCATTAGTCATTCTTTCATGTAATACTGCTAATAGAAATAATAATAGAGTCTCTCTTCAGACCTGAGCCAGTGGGCACTCCTAAGACCAGCCTTCTCTCCATTTCTACACACTCCTGATTATTCAGCTAATCTTTATTTCATAGGCACGTAACAAGAAACACACAAACAGAGTGGGAGAGAGTGGAAGGCGGTGACACATTTAAAATACACAAGAAAGGCACTGGCAGGAATATAATTGTCCTTATTCTGCTGACATGAAATATTTATGCCTCTAAGTTGCACCGAGGTTCTGTTCCCCCATCCCCCCTTTTTGCCTCGCAAACCTTCCCTTTCAGTAAAATCATATTTAAACCATTCAGCACGGGCCCTTTTTTCCCTGACGTTCCCCCCCCCTTCCCCCAGCTGTCTCTTCATGTAGCTGCACACAGCTGTCTACACGCATAGCCAGGGGGTACAATGTACTTCTGTCCATCACTACAAATGGGAAAATCAGGAACTGCAAGTCAAGCCATTGCCCAAACCGTAGAGAAACCCATACAATGTGTTACAGTCTGTTAACTAGAAATAATTCAGAAGCATTCATTTAGCCAGGCAGGCTGGAAGGAGGGATGGGAGTTACTACAATAGAAGTCTCCCCCCTTTCCCTTTTCACCCCTCTTCATTTGAGGTTCTTGAATTTTATTGCCAGAGTCTGCTTACTCCCTTGGGCATTCTGCTATTAATTTATCAAATCTACTTTCTTTCTTTCTTTCTTTTTCTCTTCTTTTTCTCTCTTTTGGCATTTTCTCTTTCCCCTGCTTTTCAGCCCCCCCCCCCATCCCATTTCAAACAGTGTTGAATAGACAAAACTCCCTCAGGGGAAACATTTTTTCACTTAGTTACAAAGATTTCATGGCTAATTAGAGTAAATGTGGTTTTTAGAGTGTTAATCTCTTAACCAGCTTGGCTCACAGGCCGTGGCACTTCACAATAGGAAGAGATAGCTGAAGAAAGCTGGGGGGGTGTTCTTATGTTTTCATCTATTTCTGAGGGCAGGGCACAATCCTGCCCCAGGAACAGGCCCATAGAAGCTCAAGTTGCTCCAATGCTGTTCTGGAGTAGGTCAGGACATTTCCCACTGTCCTCATATACCCTGTGCTTCCTCTACAACATGACTGAAACTTAGCATCTGTAAAAGTTAGAAAGTCTCAGAGGAAAGTTCTTTGACGTTCAGAACAGGGATTTCTTGAAAGCTGCAATGATATTAACATCAGAACAAAAAAAGGGATCAAGGCAGCTTATTGTTCTTGGCAGGTAAAGGCATCCGCCAACACATGCCTTTTGGGGCAAATTCATCCTATGCAACTAAAAGGACTGTTATGAAAGAGTCTGTAGCCTGCAACATCTGAAGTGAGAATGAGGGGGAAGGATACTGATTTATGAACTAGACGAAGAGTTCTCTTCTCTGCTATACACTTGGTAAATCTTGGTTAAACAACTTATCACTTTGGGGTTGCAGTTCCCAATCTGTGCAGTGGAGGCTATGCCCCCTTATTTCAGCCAAGGGGATCTGAGGACACAGCCATTGATAACTAGGGAGGTTTGGATGCAAGAATGCCTTCAGCCTCTGTTCAGCATATCAGTTTTACTTCAAGGTCAGATTTCTATTTATGATGGGAAGCAAAGCCAAGGACTTCCTGATCTTCCTGCTCAGAAAACTCTTTTCAGGTCCAAAAGTCTTAAGGGGGAGGGGAATTCTCTCTGTGGTTCCCAATTGTACATTAAAAATAATTAATGGTAGTATTTTATTTGAAACAATGTTTCCTTCCTTGAACTGGAGAGTTCCTGCTAGGCTTGTAAAACATCTCCAGTTTTCATGTGAGTCAACACCGTGAGTAAAACCTCCAGGATGATGGCTATTAAGAATCCCATGAACCTAGTTCTTCCTCCTCTTCTTCCACCTATTTCTACTAAGAAACCCGTTGACTGAGAATGTCATTCATTTTATATTATCTGCTTACATTAAGGCGTCTGGAAACTCAAGACATCAAGGTGTTTTTTTCTGTGATTTTTGTCTCACTTCTCTTGAAAATGGGTTTGTAATCTGGAGTTCCACTTTTCCCCACTAGAGGGGGCCCCTATTGATCAAGGTTGATATGCTGAAAAAGGTGGCTTTTGCATGGAGGGGAAAACTGTCACACCATCAGGCCTGCTTTAAGAAATCTGCTGAAAACTGTCGTTCCTCTTCTGAGACTGAAGTGGTACATTTATGGGAATCTCCTCTCGAATGTTCTCTGACCTGCTGCCTCGTGTAGTCTTGGCAGTGCATTTAAATAATTCAGCAGTGGCGGGAAGAGACGTTATTTGAGTACAGAATATGTGTTTCTGGATGGATCAGGTTGCGTTTTCTCTTCCTGCAACAACCAAGTTCATCAGGGAGGGAAAGCACATTCTGTGAATCTTCCCACCAAGGAAGTGGCTTTGATGTAATAAAGCTCTTGGAGGGCTTACAGGTATAAAAATGAAACAACTTTACAAAACAGAAGTATTGTTAGAGACACATCACCCTTTCTAATCCAATATAATTCATGCTCCTGCTTTGCTGAACCTTGTTCTTCCCTTCGCCTTTATTGCCTGGGACAGTGCAGTGTAGTCTGCCAGTGTTGACAGAGAGGGATACTGCTGGCATCACTATGGGATGGTGTGTGCCAACAGAGGGGTACTGGGAAAGAGTTGGCCTCCCCCATTCTGATCAGACTGAGCCCAGCTCATGTTTCTGAGTTTTAATCTTTGCTTCTGTTTGGGCTGAAATTGAACTGGGGGTTGCGGGGGGGGGGAGGCTGCAAATATGAAAAGGGAGATAAATGTATCATGTTATGAAAGTTTAATCCTGCTTTGCGGTGGCTAAAATTACATTCAGAGCCGGAGATAAAAGGCATTGGAGTAACATTATAAAAAGACCAGATCATCTTAAAAGGCAGAGTGATAGTGAGCCGAGACAGACAATCCATCAATCTGCTGGTCCCTCACACACAGGTAGTTCCAGGGGGGCGGAGAAGCAAATGAGGTGTGCTGCATGCTGCCTCCTGTCTAGTACTGCTGACGTGCTGCAGTGGGAATAAACTATGGCTCAGAATGCCCATCCCTGCCTGTGTAAGAACTGGTTAATATGTTACTATCAGCAGTTTTCTGCAAGTTTGGATGGTCTGGTTTTGGGAGGTTCAAGCAGCTTGGGCCAAATAACAGTTTTGTGATCCAAAGTGAAAAGCAAGAAAACAAGTTCAAAGTAAGTGTGAGGCAAGAGGCCCAAGAGAAGTGAAGCAAGGCAATAGTGATCATGAGCTCTTCTGACTCAGTAACACAAATGCTATTGTCATGGATCTTCGTGGAGTTCATTGCATTGGTTTAGGGTCATAGAACCAATTCAGAACAATCTGGCAAAAGTCAATGTGTGGGTTACCTGTGGGTCAGCCTCTGGCCGCCTTGAGGCCGAATTGCCCCCACTTGTAACGAAAGTACTGAAACAGAGTGTTTGCATTCAGCATAATTCTAATACAATTAAACAAATATAGATTAGTTTTTGGGTGGGCAGGATGCATCTCATTGACCTGGAGTCTCATGCAAAGCATACGTGAGCTGCCCCCTGCAGTAAAATGTATGGTTAACATATGCACTATGTCTCCTTGTTCCCACTGGTGTTTCCTCTTCCTCCATGTAGAGGGACAAAGGAGTCAGGAAGCACTTTACATGCCTGAATTAGACACCAGACTAAAAATGGCTGACTTCCTGGGCCACTTCCTGTTTGATGCAAAAGCATGCGCCTGGAAACCTCACAGGTATGGAAATTGATACCCTACAGGTAAGTTAATTCCCATGGGAGGTTGAGAACTCCAGGAGCTGGTCAGAAGGAGGTGAATATAAAGGCACAATTACAGGCATCTAGATATATGGATGACCCATTCCTGGGCCAAATTGGGGGTGCTCTAAGTACCTACATGGATGCTGCCTCTGCCTATAGTAGAAGTTTCCTTCCTTTTGTGGGGCTTAGCATTTTCTTCTGCATTTGGTTAGCAAGCATGAAGTTATAATGGCTTGACCAAGGCTGCATCTTCATTTCACAGTAAAGGCACCTTAGTCAAGGTCTCATGGCAGATGGTCTTCATTGGGAGTAATGGAAACTGGCTTCACTTTCTAGGTAACAATTTAAATAAGTGGTGATGATGATACATTTCCAGCTATGAACAAAATACACATATCACCATCTAGTATACAGTTGCTACTGTATACTAGTGAATCAGGTTAACCAGAGCTGACCTTGTGCCACTTATAGATGCAGCCATCAGGATTGGAAACTGATTTCTAATTGTGACTTTCCTACACCTCATGAATGTTCCTTATGATTGCCATGCAGTGAGCTTCTGTCAGGGTGCACAGCAGACTTTACAATTGCTGAACCATAGGCCTATTCGCACTTGGCTGTATTTTGGAATATATCTCAGGACAAGGTGTTCTTGTCCAGATGCTAATGCAGACTCTGGCAGGTCTCATCTGGGGCATCCTATAGTCTGCACTAGCATGTGGACAGCAGATGCTTATTCCAAGATATATTCCAGAATAAAGCCAAGTGCGAATAGACCCCATGATTCAGAATCACTATTGTTTGAGGAGAACTAGAGCCAGTCTTGGGAATCTGCAGAACACCTTTGTGAAACTGAGCAATGTAGAGAGCAGTTCCTGTGTGCTTCCATCCATCCTTTTACTAGGTGACCTGAATGGAAAGATGGAGGCAGGAAGAGGAAAACATTAACATTCAGGCTCTTATGGGAGACGTGCAAGTTCAGTTCATGTTTGACTGATTCAATTCTAACTGAACCACCTTCCTATTAAAAAAGGACTGGTTTGATTGGGCATTTCTATATCTTCTTAGGAAAGATTTGCACAACCGCCCAATTTTGCACCTACTTAAGTAAGACTTGTGCAGTTGTTCAATCATGCATTTGTTTTTTTAAAATGTTTGGGCAGTTCGTGAACTGTTCAAGATTCAATCTAGAACTGGTTGAGCTTGTTCATATGGTTCTGGATCAAACCAACCTATGAATTTGTTCATGCACATCTCTAGTTCTTACTGTTTTTTTTATTTATTTATTTATGTAAAGGCCAATGAAGAAAGTTGTAAGAGAAAAACAGTAAATTACAGCAGTTTATTCTGGTTCAAGGGGCATAGCTACTAAAGCAGAGGGACAGCACTCCCTCTGTACAACAACTTTCAGAAAGTAACACTAGGTAGAAGTCAGTCAGTTAACATAAATTAAAAACCGAGCTTTGCCTTGTCTAAGTTTGCACATTTGGGAAATTACATCCAGCTTTAGTGGTGAAGTTCTTCCATGGTATTTATGGTTTTGACTACCTCATCACCAATTCTATACCCATTCTGTGGATGCTCTATCTCAACTACAGCTTTTCACAGTTGCTGTTCCTGTTTCCTGAGGCAGCATTTTCTCTGCACCTGCTCCTCTTGTGGCTTCTGCTGTGTTTCCAACAGTGTCTCATCAGTTCTACTAGCAGCTGCAACATTTGTTATAAAGCATAAGCAGGATCTGCACAGTGTATTTATGGTGCTGTGAATGCACCATGAGTCTGCATGAACCTGCTCCTTATGGTGCATTCAGTGTGCAAGATGACTGCAGTATCTGCAAGAATGCTCCACTTGTCTGCCCCCCTGCAATGCTGCCATAAACACTCCTACAGTGCTTCAAAGGGAGTATGAGATAAATATCTTTCAGAGGTCTTTCCACACACACACACAGTTTTGCTACTCAAGGAGCTTGCCTGTCTCCTCAATGGGTTCATCAAACACAGGAAATATGGGCATTATCTGGGTCCAGTGCCCTCCTCACCTATCGAGATCAAAGCCAGGAGTTCCCTTCACATGTGGCAGGACTGCTTCCCCCAATTATCAAGATCAAGCAAAGAAATTCTGTTGTGGTCTTGTTGGCTGACATGGAACAGCCTAATTGTACAAACAGCACACAGTCCTTCACAAAGCAGTAATGCTATGCATCAGAACAAATGGCATTGCTAGAGCTGCTCCATGCCTGCACACCCCCACTCTGCAAAGCAGCCTCTGCCTCATAATCATCTTTGAAAGCTCAAGCATTTTAAAACCAGGTTTGCATCACTTTTTGAAGTAAAGAAAAAGGCTTCCTAATGGAAATCAGGATACTGGAGGAAGGGAGGATCAATAGTTGTCCTACTTCCTAGAAACGCTTCTGTACCTTATTCTCATGAAGAATTTTAGAGAAGAGATAGGATAGGGTAGTTGCTAAAATGTTCATTTAGGACACAATAAACCTTAGTTCGAATTTTGGAAGCTCCCTTGATTACCCTGACAAAGTTAGACATAGAGGAAGCAATTCTATCTCTCAGGGTTGGCATGAGGAAAAAATGGAAGAAAAGAGAAGTCCGGTTTGCACTTCACTCACTGGAATGGTATAATACTGTCATTCTAGTGAGGTGAAAATCAGTCATGGAGAGAGTAATCTACGCTTCAAATACTCATGCAGTCTTGAATTGGGCCACCAGCACTTGAAGTGTGGATGGGCTGGTAAGGGAAGGGCAGGTCACCATGGAAACAGCTGCAGCAACATCTCATGCATGCCTAGATGCTGCCATGACATTTGGGATGCAGCTGTGCAATCACACCAGCCCTGCTCTGCACTGCTCAGCCACAGCTTCAAGCCTGGAAAAGATTTTACTTATCCACATATCTAATGAAGACTATGATAACTGTAGTGAGCTCCAATATTGCAATGGTGGCATGACGTGTGGACAAGCCTCCCCAGGACTGTCTGGAACTGCTTCAAAGAGGTAAGTGTGAACAGGCAGATTGCTCTGTACCTGAGCAATCTTTTGCTAACTTTGAAGATCCTCTGGAGCCTTTAACAGTGGCATTGCTCTCACAAGGGGTTCTCTTCGGAGCCTTTGCTAATCTCCAAAGGCAACTTCGGAGGGACTTCGAAATTTTGTGATTGGGGCACCCCCCCATGGGTGCCTCCTCCTCTAGACTCCTCTAGGCTCCCTATAATCTGAATTTGCTGCCTGAAGACCCCATTGTAGACCCCCTTAATGGGGTCTACACAAAGTGGTGGAAACAAATGTGTCTCTAATGAGATCTGTAGTGGAAATGGGGTCATCCAGCTCTGAGCCTAATGGGTCCTTAATGGGTGCTTCAATGGATATTTAGTGCTAGTGGAAAAACACCTGGAAAGAATCCTTAGGTGACTTGATGTTCTAGACCTCTGGCTAGAGGTTCATATGTAACATGATCACTGTTCACAGCCATCCTATGTTTTGAAGTAATCCTGAGGAAAATGAAATGTGACATCTGAATAAATATTACAATGACCTCTCACCTCCTGCTCTTCCTTCTTCCTTCATTTTTCCCATTGTTCTCTAATGAATCCACCATCCTGGGAGCAATAGAAAAAAGAAGAAAGGGAGAGGCCCCTTTGCTCACAGCACATTTTTCTTCTCCTGGCAGGAGTTCCATCAGAGGAGGATAAGAGAAGTCCAAGGCAATTTCCAGTTATTTCAAGGCCAGCAACTAAACAGGAAAGGAAAGTCTCCTTCCTAGTTGCTCAGAGTGACTGTGAAGCTGGGCAAGTGTGAGATAAGCATTTTCTCAGCCACAAAGCATTGTCAAAATGAGGTGGCTTGTACTTCCCAGCTGGGTTCGAGGTTATCAAGTACTCAGAGCTGGCTCTTGGGGAAACCTCTGTAATTTTGTGATAGTGTTTCGTTCTCTTGAATATCCGAATGCTCGCACTGACAAGAATGCTCAGATAGCAGCTTCCCACATTGGCTTGCTTAGTCCTGATTGAGCTTCTGAGGTTTTCTGTGACTCACCTTGTGCCACTCCTAGGGATGCTGGGAAAATTTGTTATTTTCCAGTTCTGATATAAACTGATCTTAACTCTTGAGTAATGTGTTGATGGACATTTGGCTATGTTACTTCGTTGCATAAAAAGACAAATCAAATAGCATGTAGAAATTTGTATTTTAGTGGGAAAATACATTTTAAAATGTGCACTTAGAGAGAAGATAGATTTAGAAATATGCATGTTGTGATGATTTTTTTAAAGTAAATATCTCGTTGCAAGGAGACAATCAGAGGCCCTCTTTGCACTTGCCCCATGGTGACTCTCCTTCTTTTTTTCATTCTGTTTTGTACCTACCTTTAGTTCATATAGTTGAAAATATCCACCACACTTTTGGGCAACTCGTGCAAGTATGTGGTGAGATACCCCAAAGACATGGATGAAGACCGTGTCTTAAGATCATTAGATTGGACAACATGAAAGCTGTGAAATAGTAAGCCCAAATAGGGAAGTGGAAGGACTTTCTTTTAAGCTGTTTAGATTTTATTAAAGAATAGAGCAACAATTTATCAATATCTTAATTTGCAATGGAATTGTAGAGCCCTTTCTCTTGGGGAAAGATGCAATAGTCAAGTGTGTGTGTGAGAGAGAGAGCAGGATGTGGACTGAAATGAATATATATGTAAAAAAATCTACAGTCCAGAAACAGACATCTCCTATATTTGCCTCATTCCTGTGGGGGAAAATGCATCAAGTTACAATCTCCATGTAGTGTAAGCTACTGTGTGGTATGGGATCATGACTGAAGAGAGATCCCACATATTTCCTGTTTCAGCCTTTTGTGCCATTAATTTACTAACATGATATATAGAACATATGCCTTTAAATACATATAAATTCTGCAGTAGACTAGGTATTCAGGCATAACAAAAGGGACTCCTCAGAAAGACAGAGTGTGGCCCTCGTGTTCCCAAGCCTTCTTTAGCACAGAATGTTCATGAGAGGAGGGAGGGGTATATTGGTATGTGAACAATCCCTCATCAGAACCTTCTCTAAGCTACCTCAGATATACTTTTTCTGTGTCTGATCATAGCCCTATTCATGAAAGACAGCACATGGATCACTAGACAGAAGAACAGATGCTGATACAGATAAGGAATGTGAAAGAGGATAAAGCTGGGGCAAAGGTGATATGTAAAATCTGAAGAATGTCAAATTGCTTCAACTCAGGGAGGATAGATAATAGGGTTGCAGGGGAAACACCAAAAAGCAAAAAGGATAGGGACTTTGAGGGCTGTATTATCACTAATGTCTGTTATCCCAGGATAGGCCAAGCTCCAGGAATGAAAGTTTCTGGACTTTGGAGCTCAGGGAGGGCGATTTCAACAGTACATTCTGTTGCACCATCTAAAAGTGTCTTCTGTGGTACCGTATATCAAACCACAAAGGCATCCCATCCATGGGCCAGTGTAGTATTCCTAGCATGCCAATAGATCCCGATATTGGGATGTACTGGTAAAGGGACTATGGTATCATTTGGAGTGCCCTAGCCCAGTCTACTCTCCACTCTGTGTAGACTGAGCATGCTGGGAGAGAAAAGGGTCTCCTGGAATCTGCATTATCACGTGGAAGGGAAGCCTCTAGACAAATCTCTTGTGCGAGGGCCCTTGTTTCCAAGATTGATGAATACTTCCATTTCTCCTTTTTGGTGTGCAAAGTCACTTAACAGCATAGCCAACAGGATGATCCTTGCATCCTTCAACCGAGATACCTCATATGGATATCACACGCCTTGAATAGGTGTCACATCTTTGGGCAGGTGCTCCATACTACCAAAATTGAGCTGTGACACCTTGGGAAATCCAGAAGGTGCCCATGTGAGGTATCAAGACATGGCCACTTCCATATTTTTGGCAGACATGTTCATGATTCTGTCAACTATGCTTAAAATTGCATTGGTCATGCCTAGATTACCCACATTCTTAGACACAATGTTTCACAAACTCAAGTAGAACTGTTCTGATGCTTTCCAAACAATCACAACCTAACTTGGATAGCTCTGTTGTATTCTCATTGATTGACTCAATGAGTCTGTAGGACAGATGTTACTACCTCATAATATAAAGAATCATTAAATCTACCACAGACTGGTCAGAGCTGAGGTAAATTTTAACCCAGTTAACCATCCAGAAAATTCTGTTCATCCTGGCTGCTGATCTGATGGTCAGTTTTCATCAAAGTCACTGATCAGCCTAAAGCAGCCAAAATCCCACCAACTTTCAGGAAACTACGAAAAACAGGAAACTGCTAGGGAGCAGCGCTGAGTCACAGACTGTTCTGTATGTTGAGCTCTCAGGGAATCTGACCAGCATTAGGTAATTCAGAAATACTGGGCTTCAGTGGGACACTGACTCATTGTGGAACAATTTATGTAGGTTATTTTCAGACAGACTCTTCAGGAACAAATGCCTGTACAATATATTTTTATTACTAATAGGAGATACCATATTTTCTGCTGTTAGTTCATCATCTGTCTTATTTGTGGAGCCTATATAAAAGGTAGAGTGGTGTTTTTGCCTCTTCTTTCAGTTAACTCCACATCTGGAAACTGGAGACTCTTCAGAGGCTTAAGGGTTTTTTTTTAGCAACCATGATTTGCCATTGCTGTAATGCTGAGATAGAATAAGCAACAATAGGAGCAGTGGAGTGTGGGATCTATAACTGTTGATTCTATGAATTTCCCAATGGACACAGAGCCTCTTGCACGGAAAGAAGATGCATCCAGTAGATCTCATTGGTCTGATATGTTACAGTTGGATGAACTTTATCTGAAAAAGAAATTGGGTCAATGAGATTTATCAAACACAGTTGTTTGCTTTCCGTATATCAGTCTTGCAGTTAAACAGAAAGCAGTAGCATTCATTTCCATCATTCGACTTTTTTTTTCCTTTAAGAAAGAGACCCCAAATGTGGTCACACAGAACTGAACCAGCAGCATCAGCTGAAGTATCTCATACTGTGCCTAAGCAAGCTTTAGATCTTTTGCCAAAAAAAAAATTTAAAAAAATCAGGTTTTCATAACTTACATGAGTAGCTCTCTACAAATTAAGTCCCTGTCCTATCTCAGTTATGGAATTAGCTTCCCTCCTGTCTAAAGGTACCCTTTGGCATCCCTCCACAGCCACTGCTGAGCCTCTAGTCATGGTGATCAGAAATTGTGGGGCCCTCGAGCAGCTGCTGCTTTCAGTAGGACAGATGTGCTGATTGGAAACTGAGATGGGACTCCACAGCTGCTTCCTGTGAGCCAGAAAGGAAGCTTCAATCACATCACAATATTTGAGGAATATCCCTGGAATATCCCTGGTTAATCAGAAGCTTTCTACTTCTGGAGGGGGAATGCTCCTTATATACTGTAGGTGAGCAGAAGTCGTGATGCCTCACCAAAGCTTCTGTCTCATCTGGAAGCACCCTTATTTACATATCTATTTAGGCCTACGGTACAGTCAGATGCATAATTAGGGGTACCCCTGAGGCAAATTTGGGACCTATGGACAAAAATAAAATATTTTTTTAAAACCCACTTTACCAGATGATGTGGGAGGCTGCAGAAGCTCCTGTAACCAATATGGTGCCTCATAGCCTGGAAATGGCAGGGCAGTCAATCAAGATCCTAGGAAATCAAGGCTGATGATAGCAAATGGACATAAACTAGGCAATGACAAGGAAGAGAAGCAAAGGAAGAGGCTTTTTAGGCACATATTTTAAACCTGTGTGGCGTATGGTCCCCCCCCCCTTGTATGCACAGATGGGACAATCCATTGCAAATAGCTGTCCCCAAAGAGTGCAGTCTGATCATACCCCTAGTTGTTACAATTCCTAGCCTGAAATAAGTTGTCTTGAAGTTTATTTCACTAGCACTGAGTACTGATTTGCAAATTGCTATTTATGTACCATTCATGACTGGTACATAACAGACTGTAGCAGAATTTGGATGTAGGATTATCAGAGGGATCTCTGCATGGCCACATCTAGATTAGAGAAAATGGGTGTTGGTTACAAAATGGCTGCCATGAAACAACAACAGGGGAAAAATAGCATAATTGTTGTGTCAAAGAAGACTCTTCCTGAATATCACTGCTGACAAAAGTTTATTAAAAACTTCTACAACAGCAAGTGAATTGAGAGAGGAATGCACTGCTGTTGGTATAGAAATCAGAAAATGCACAATACTATAATTGAATTTTCTCTCAATCTTTTCAAGTCCTATCATAAGCTACATTTTTTAAAGCAAATATTTACAAATATTTAAATATTTTTAGCAAAGATATATGCCGACCAATGCCAAGTTGAGGAGTTCATGGTCAGAAATACAAAACTAATTCTACACAGCCCCGGTCATGATTCTGATGCATAGAAATACAGACAAGAACTAATGATTTTGTCTTTATCACTAGGGTTCAAATACAGTGCAAGCTCATCTGTATTAGGGACCTTTTGAATGGTGGATTTAGAAGAGAGCAAGCATACATTTAATTTGTGGTTGTGTTTTGCAGATTTTATGTATTCCTCCATCTTCCAGTTCAGTTTTTTTTGTTTAATAATATGAGCATTCTAATCTTTTCTCTAATACATCCTAGCCACAGAGCAGTAGGGCAGTTTTAAATGACTCTAGTGCAGGTATTACTGGCTGTTAATGAGGCTTTAATGGTAGCTGCTATGCAAAGAGCAAATGACACCACTCAATGTATATGCTTCCTTTAACTGACATAAGTCTTCCATTAACATGTCTCTACATCTTGCAACCTATTAAACAAAATACAAAAGTCAGTCTTAGAGCCTGTTTGGACTGAGGCAATTACGATGGCCTAGTGTGCTCTATACACACATCACTGTGCTACTTTCATTCCAGAGTTGCCAAGAGTTCCACTGTAGGGATGTGCATGAATATCTGTGCAATTTGAAATTTGTATGAATCTGTACAAATTTCAACATTTGCTCATGAATTAAATGGATTTGGCCTTCATCGGAGTTTTGAAGAAACCTCAATGAAGGTAGGGTCTGCTCACCCTGGATGGCCCATCTCCAGCCTTCTGTCCCTCCCAGACATGCCCCTTACCCCAAGTGCAGCTGTGGCCACATCCTCTGCATCCTCTGTCACCATTTGTGTGTTCCCCCAAGCCCCATCTAGGCCTTCCAGAGGTGCACATACACCCCCCCCATTCAGGAATCCGAGGCCTTGGAGGGCACATGATGGCAGTGGTGGCAGGTGAGTGGGAGTGTGAGATGGGACAGGAAGGGAGGGGTGGGGGATTCCCTTTGCACATGAACATTCGCCACACAGCCGAAGACCTCCACATTCACAGGGGGGAATCAAAGAAAGCTGAGTATTCCCCCCATTCAATTCATATCAAATCAAATTGGGAAAATTGGCTTCATGAATAGCTTTACTGGGAGAATCGAGGACACTCCTGGTAACCCCTCAGAGGCAGTGTCTGCATTATTTTCATATGCAAACATTGCCTGGGGGAGGTGCAATGTGGTTGCAGCTGTGTAGTCACATGCCATATCAGTGATCACCATAAGCAATGGCTCCGTGTGCATGCCCACTGTTAGAGCAATGCGTCTGGGATGGGACCGTTTACACTTTGAGGGCCTCCAGGTAAGTGGAAGTTACATTTGGGAAGGTGCTGCCATTCACAATGTAAACTCCCACCATCCTGGAACGCAACTTCCATGGGAAACTATCCCATGAAAGTTAAGTGTGAAAAATAACTTCTTGGGGTTTTTGCCAAATGCTTAATTATGATCCTATTTGTATGCCCTAGCCAGAAAGTGACACTTGGAAATCTTTGTCCTGTACAGAATTGCAACACAGTGAGATGCCTTTGGCTTGATGGATGATAAGTACTGAAAATCTACTGAGCCACTGGAATCAGCATAATTTTGCTCAGCTTCATTCTCAATTTGACTGATCTATTACTTAGTTTCTTTCTCAAATGTGGGGAATCATTCACATATGTTGCCTTAGACTTTTTCCACTCAAGTAGAGGAAGATATGAAAGCATGAGAGCGGTTTGCTCCTGGATCAGAGACTTGCTTCATCCCATGGGTGGGGTGAAAGTTTGCCCACTTCTCCCATGTGTGGCTACATGAAGACTTGGCTACATGAAAACTCAGTGTGCCAAAGAATGAAAATTTCCTTGTATTGACTTTTCCACCTGAGTCCATGAAATGTAACAGCAGAAATGGCCCTGGATGTGGACCTTTATTGGCAACTCATATCATGGCCTTGAGCTGAAGAAAGAGAGGTAGATTTTTCCTAGGGATGTGCATGAATGTTTTTGTATTCGGTTTGTATTGGACCGAATGCAAAAAACTCATTCGTTTGAATAGATCCCCTTTGAATTTGGTAGGATTAGTATTTGATATGAATGTTCAATCCTGTACCACTCCCATATGAATGCATACAAATCTTCATAAGAATGGATCAAACCATTTGATTAGAATTTGTATGAATTTTGAAAGTTATGAATATTCATGCACATCCCTAATTTTTCCAGTAGTCACTGGCCCCTCCTCATATGAGCTGCAGGAAGAAACTAGGCTTGTGCCCTTTTGGTTTTTAGAGATTCTGTCTTCAGGAACAGGCCGAACATTGGATGGCTGTGATGATGTTCATTCTGTAGGATGTCCATGCAGATAGACAGGTTAACTAGCACTTTCCTAACAATGCTAAACTCTATTCACACACCTGTTTGTTTTTTGTTATAAAGCAGGATCTGCACATGGGGGGGTGCTTTAAGAGTTCTTGCATCTTTCCACATAAGAAGGTATACTTCTGCAAGCCACTCTCACTGCTGGTTGTGATCAAAGTCAGGCTTAGCCTAGCTTTGATCATAACAGGCAGGTAAGAGGGCCATTAGATTCACAACAAGGATGTTCCTGGTTTTGATCATAGTGAGGTGTGGGGCATTCCTCGTTCTCCTGTCAGAATCAAAGCAAGGATCTTTCAAAATCATGGGATGACCCTAAGGAGTGGTACTTGCGTTTGGTTCCTTCCATAGCATTCTTTGTATCCAGTCAGTCCCTTGAGTGGCAGTGGTGGCATCAGTAGGGAGAAACATGATGAAGATTCTGAGAGCTCTGTAGCTTCTGTTGTCATGATGGAAGGAGAAGGAGAAGGAGAAGGAGAAGAAGAAGAATTGGCTTTTCTACCCCACTTTTCTCACCCATTTGAAGCGGTCTCAGAGCGGCTGACAAAGCTTTCTATTCTTTTACCCACACCAGAACACCCTGTGAGGTAGGTGGTGCTGTGAGAGCTCAGAAGAGAGCTGTGATTAGCCCAAGGTCACCCACCTGGCATTATGGGGGAGGGCTCCCTAACTACTACATGAAACTGGCATCATGGCCATGCTGCATCATCATCAAACTTTATTGATTTGGTCATTTGACTGCATCAAATCATAATATACAGTAAGAATATAAGGTATAAAAATGTCATTTTATGCTGCAAAAATGTTACATGATGGATTTCAGAATGAGTGTAGCAAGGGGCCATCTGTGCTCTGATGGCACATTGAAAGTGCCATAAAAATGCTGTGCAGATTCTGTCATAGGGTCTGGCCACACACAAATTATAATGCATATCAGAAAAATTTTCACAGTGTAGTGATCATTCATAGATACACGAATTCACAGCTAGTATGCATTAGGTACCTGTTAACTGTGGTATTTGCTGAGTGCCTTGTTTGGAGTTGAAAAGCATGTTGTAAGTTGTAAAGTGCATTTGCTCCTCTACTGTGGTCATCTTTCTCAGTAGCAGAGATCAGACAAAGAGGCATATGAGTCTTAGAAGTAGTGTCAACAAGGTGGGATCGGGTATCATCTCCTGTTTACGGCATGGTCTCTTTCTCTCTCTCTAAATATGCACTTAAACACTAACATGGATATAATACTTTTAGGATTAAATGAATTCAGTCATTTGTTTTGCACTTAAGTAGATTCCACATACAGTGGTACCTCGACATACAAGTGCCCTGACATACAAGTGTTTTGAGATACAAGCCGCCGAGCGAGTGATATTTTGCTTTGAGATGAGAGCAAGATTTGAGATACGAGTATGTAAATACAGTACAGTACATAACAAAAACAACTGAGGTGGTGTTTTGGGAGCTGGAATGGATTAATGGGAAAATTGCTTTGAGATACGAGCGATTTGACATAAGAGCAAGGTTACGGAACGAATTAAACTCGTATGTCAAGGTACCACTGTATCCCTATTTACTTACGTGCTTAAGCACAGAACCTTTTTTAAAACAGCAGATGAGGAAACAGCAACTGATTGATGGTTTGTGTGGACCAGTCACTGTATTTTTCAGGAAAGTAGTTTCTAATGTGTTCAGTGTGAATTCCCTTCTGTGTGACTAACAGACCAGCACACTGATTGCATCAGTGCTACTTCCTGTGGGGTGTTCCAAATGGATTGCTTTAAAAAAAAAATCTAAGCTGCAAGATACACCATCAGTTTAGGTGCAACTTCAGACCCTTTCTGCACTAGGGTATTGATCCAGATCCAGGGCCCCGACATCCACACATTAATATGGATTGCAGAGGCCCTGTCCCCATTAGGCAAAATCTGTCCACAAGGGATGGGGCCAGATTCATATGAACTAGATCTAATGTAGAGCCTATTTATGGAGTCTACAATCCAGCCTCAGGGCCTTAATCCAGATCGCAGAGGTGTGCAGATTGCATGCCTCTGTGATTTTGAACTAGTGGAAATGATTTGCAGTGTGCACCACCAAAAATCACCCCAATGCCCCAGAGCTAGGAATTGTCATTCCTAGATGTTGGGCAGTAGGGGCTCTGCAGCTCATGTTGCATCATGTGAGCTTTGCGGCTGAGAGAGAGTGGATCCAGATTAGCGTCATCCAGGCAGACAGCACTCATCCAGCCTTCACCTCCCTGTGATCTGGATCAATAAATTCAGTTAATCCAGATATATTGATCCAAATTTTATGGACCCTCAGTGCAGGAAGGGCCTCAGTCTCAACTTGGAAAAGTGTTAAGTGCAGTTTACTGTAAGGACCACTAGAGGACTCATAGACTATTTCCCACTTGCCTTGTTTGGAGTGGTTTAATTATTCCACTCCAGCCTGTTCCAAACCAAGTACAGCAGGTGCCATTCACATCACAAGGGCAGGGATGTCATCCATCTAGACAACCACTGGCAGCAATCCAGAGGCACCATAACTTGACTTTCATCCAAGGCACCACAGATCTGTGCCAGCAATTGACCCAGACCTCATCCCCTCATGCATCATGTCTGGTACTGAAGGCAAGAGTGAACATAAAAGTCTTTGAAGGTAGCATGCCTACTTCCATGTTGGAGTCACAAAAATTATCTTCAGTACTTTCACAGACTTCAAAAATGAGGCTGCACTCTTTTCCTTGTTCTGGACCAGGTATGGAAGTATCAGTGTCATTGATAAGAGTTTAAGACATCTTTGAGCAGATCTAAAGACAATCCAGAATAGGGAACTCTTGAGTCAGAACAGTAGGAGTTCCATATGGACAAAGTGTATTAGACATCTTCTTGATCTACAGTACTGACTGAGTGTGAAAACAGTCATAGTTATTTCACACAAATGCACATGTGGACAGGCATATTTTGCTACTAGATTCTTCTATGGAAAGCACACAATGATTCTTTGCCTGGGCCTATGATAACAGTGCATTATCAGATGTAATGCTGACTAAGGTCTACCAATCACTTACATCTAAAAGGACCTTGAAAATCTAAGCCCCCTTCAGAGTTATTACAATTTGCCTAGGCTAATAGATGCTGAGGGGTGGTCTACATCCACAGCTCTAAGACTGTAGCAGTGACAGGGAGCCTTCAAACCCAGTTAAAGAACAGCTTAGGAGTCCTTATTTGCTTGGCTGCTCTCTGTGTAATAATGTTCTGATAGAATGGCTTGTGCAATGCAGCTTTTCAAAGCATAGAAATCACATGGCATGGGCAATTCTAGTGTATCAGTTCCACCAAATAAATTCCCCGACTTGAAGGTGGTCACAGTTTGTGGCAAGTCCAGGCCATAAAAGGCTAGAGCCAATTTTCAGGAACTCTAAGGAAAATGCAAAGGCAGCTGCTGTTTAGAGATCCAGGTTCTCCTGGGGCAGAGAATAACCAGGATTATATCACAGATGTACTGGTTTTGTTCAACATTTCTGTGCTATTTTGAGGGGAGGCATGACATTCAAATTTCGTTTTTTGAAGAGGATATAATTGTTTTCACTTTCAGTTGAGCTGCTGAAAGGTTATTTGTTTTCTTGTTACTGGAAGGAAGGAAGGAAGGAAGGAAGGAAGGAAGGAAGGAAGGAAGGAAGGTTTCACATCCAAGTTTCTCTAAACATTTGCTCCTATCAACATTCATTGACTGTTTATCCTGAAAACTGATATGTTATGCCCTTGAGAAAAAAGACACATAGGATTCCTCCAGACAGTTTTTAATATTGTGCAGTCCCAGCGCAGCTGCTTCTTGCTGTCCAGATGAGGAAATTGATTGCCTACAGTATCCACACAACATGCAAGGGGAAGTATAATGGTTTTTTTCCCTTGAAATTTCCCTGACGCTGCTGCAGATGATTGTCAAAATGACCGGTGGCAGTGCAGCAGGGCACAGAATTAGATCTGTCTGGAGACATCCAGGGTCTAAAGGAACTGCACGTATTACCATGTCTCTGCTTCATTAGGGAGGGAGATGACTTCTGTGCAGGCACTTATAGGGAGGCACCACGATTGCTGCTCCAAAAGTCACTTCTGCATCTTCATTTTGGAACTACTGAGGCGTTGTTTGAAATGACAATCTGAGACACCTGTGTTGAGGGCAGAAAAACAAACCCAGTGGGAAAGGCATCTTGGAAGGTCATTGCATCTGAAAATGGGTGCTTTTTGCCTCCCCCCACATATTAGTTTGTGGGAGCTTAGACCCTTTTCTAGTTTTCCCTCAGTTGTAAGTATAGATCCGGCCTATGAGAAAAAGCACCAGAGCTGCTGAGGTTTTAGGGGAGGGGGAGCTATTTTGCTGAAGCTTAAGAATGGGTCCCTGGCCAGTCAGGGCACAGAAGAGGAGGCTGCCTACATGAGTTATGTCTGAGAACATAACTACCATTCAGTGTGCCTGCCATTGGAGTTCAGAGAGTCCTTTAGAAGTATTGGCTGGCTGCTAAGCTTGGTATTTACCGGTATGTGTATTTTTCTGTGCTGGTTTTTGATCCTAGTCCAGTGATGGTGAACCTTTTGAACTTGGTGTGTCAAAATTCCCAAGAAAACCTAGCTTAACTCGGGTGCTGTGTCACATCTAGAAATATCCATAATTTTGAGATATTTGTAGCTTTAGTAAAAAAGTTATATTTTTGATATATGTATTTTATTAAAAGCAAAAACAATTCTTTACATTAGTGACTTTTGTTGCTGATTTTCATTTGCTAAATCTTCAATTGAAAGTTGGTATTTCGTACACTTCAAGAACAAGCAAGCACTACACGCCCAGGTGCCAGGGTGACCATGTGTGCCACCCAAAAGGGCTTGGTGTGTCACCTGTGACACACGTGTCATAGGTTGGCCATCACTGTCCTAGTCTGTATAACTTCTGCGTAGTACTTGAACAGTTTGACCGCATGTCCATGCCACCAGGACCATGCCAGCTGCCACCAGGAAATGCCATATCTGTTTGCCAGAGCAGGGCCCTCAAAGTCCATACCTCCTGGAGCTCTGGCTCCATGTGCCTTAACACTGAAACTGTCCCTGATGCAGAAGTCATGCCAGAGACTACTCCAAGAGAAGACAGCTTTAAAGTAATCTTCCGAGCATTCCAGGCAGTAGGTAGGTCGGTCCATCCATCATGCAGACACCTGGACTGGCCTATAGGGTTAACAGAGCCTGGCATAATTTCTCCAGGCTCCCAGAAATTGCCGGGCTCCCAGTGTGGACATACAGCCAAAGTGCTCTAGTAATATCAGTTTGCCAGATAATCAAGAAAGTACCCATAATAGAACCATGGTGTGCCAATCCTATGTGGTGGTGACAGAGCATAAGGAAGGGTCTAACTGGCAGTTTACCATTAGTCTCATTTCTGTAACAAACTGGACTTTGAACTGATCAGCAGTAGGCCCAGTTTGTCACAGTTTACTCTGACATTTTTGATGCAATCTGTGTTTAAATTGAAACAGCACCATTCCAAAAATCCTGAGAAAATAGTTGTATTTAAACTTCTGCATCCTTTGTCCATCCCTCTTTATATTTTCATTGGGATCAGGTGTACCTGCACATTCCCTCAGGCTACATGGCTGGATAGGGCTACAGTATGTTCAGTTCTGGTAAGAAAATGCCTTTATCATCTGATGTGCTCCATCTGTCTAAGGCATAGATCAGAAAAGGGGACCAGATGTTTAAGTGGACACAAGAGATGTTTGTTCTTTCATTTGGAGTATCATTGACCACAAAAAACTTGTAGGAGTGGATTTCAAGGGGATCTTGAATTCATACATTTTCACCAGTACCATTCCCAATTCAAAAATACATAAAAATGTGTGAGCGTCCTACCCTTAGGTAGACATCTGTGTTGGGGTATAACTATGCAGTAGCATCCTATAGAAATATACAGTAATCAGCTTCAGAGCTGTTTAGTTTCAGCATTGTTGCACCATGAAATACTGTTAAGATATTTATTGTCCTCATGCCATCTACTAACAAGGGTATTTCTGAGTGCATAAAGAGCACATCACTGACAGATCCCGTTGAGGGATTAGAAGCTTCTTAGCTCAGAATGTATAACTTCAAGCCAGCTTTTAGTGCCAACAGTTTTCTCTGTAACAATTGGCTGTAAACTCTAGTGTTTTTACATCAGTATTAATGTAGCCAGTAAATGACTACATGTTTTGAAAACAAACATTCTCTAACACATCTGACATTGTTTTCCTCTGTTTTTAATGATGGAAAATGTAATTAAAAGACAAGGAAAATACTGATTCATAGGCAGGGTCTTTCTAAATATTCTTTTAAAGCTACTTGCTTAAATACAGGATACAGTTAACAAGTCCTATTTGATTTGATTTTATCCGATAAATGAATCAGATCAAATCAAATCAAATAGGACTTGTTAGCTGTACCCTGTGTTAGCTGTGCCTCATCTTTCTCCTTTCAAGGATCTTAAGGCTGCATTTGTCATCAGCCTTCCTTGATATTAATTTACAATTTTATTTTTAACAATGCTATTTTAACTTTCCTCCAAGAGCCCAAGGGATACAAAGAAACTTTAACAAAAGGAATGCGATGAAGAAAAACAGATGAAAAAAAATTAAGGAACATGATTCAGACACCAAGAGCTTAATATTATTGTTGCTGTTGTTTGCATTTTTTATCCTTCAGGGCAGGAGATATTAAAACAGTAGCGGTGTCTGAAAGTGGGGAGAAAAAAAGCTGTATCCCCATTTAGCCAAAGGCCAGGGCAAAGAGGTCCTAGATTTTCTCCAATGAAGCATTCACTTCATTGTTTTATCCTTTGAATAAGTTTGGGAAGTAGGGATGTGCACCATTTTTGTGTGTGTGTGTGTGTGTTTGCTTCGCATTGAAGCAAATGTGAAGCAAATGTGCATCTGCTGTGAATGCTCTTCAAATCCACTCCAAATGCCTGCTACCTACTGCACCCCCAAACTGACTCTGAATCCACTTCAGATGTGATTGGACACCTACTTTACACGAAAGCATGTGTTTCACATTCCAATGTCAATCTTCAAATATTGCCAATATTTGATTTGAATGTGAATGGTCAAATTCATATTAATGGGAAACTCATGAATTATTTGTGCATAGACAGAAAGAAAAAAAAAACCCTGTGTCTGGAAGAAAAGAAAACCAGTGAACTTCATAGCTAGCATAATTTCAACCCTGATGCCCAGATTCTAATCAAGTTTTGAACCTATTGACACATTAGAAATTTTAAGGAATCCTTTTGATTGCATCTTTCACCCAAGCAGTGAACTGAAGATTCAAGAGTTTTGTAAGCAGCAAGGGAAGCCCTTGGGCATCATGTTGGTGACCCCTGCTCCAGCCTCTATAATGTGCTGACATTAACTCATTTGGTTAATTGAAACTGGGTCTCTATTAAAATGTTATTCCTTAAGATATATTCCAAACACGAGCATGATGTTGCCTTTTGGTTTTTGATAGTGGTTAAACTGTTTTTATCCTTTGTTATTCAAGTATTGGCCAAGTTCCTTTGCTTAACAAAGTTGCATAATGAGGGATGCAAGATCATAAGCAACAGGATGAGGAAAGAGCTCTAAGAATTTTAGAACAGGGCAGGTCTTCCTGTGTCCCTGTGAAACATAGCCCTATGAAAAAATATGCAGGTTCTGAAAGATTTATCTGCATTCCAGGCAGTGCTGAATTCAGCTTCTAGGTTTTGATGTAGGAAGGAAATGACTAAATT
The DNA here is from genome assembly GCA_014337955.1 of Aspidoscelis marmoratus. Lineage (NCBI taxonomy): Eukaryota > Metazoa > Chordata > Lepidosauria > Squamata > Teiidae > Aspidoscelis > Aspidoscelis marmoratus. Next base: position 74,196,234 of record MTQE01001134.1, on the reverse strand, counting down.
ATTCTACAGTCCAATGCTGCTTTGAAATGGGCAGAAGACTGAAAAAGAGCTCAGACTCCTGAGCTTGCTTTCTTCAGTAGCAACATTTGAATGGGTGTGTCTAGCTTACTCTGGGCAATCTGGACCACCAGAAGATTGTCTGGTGCACAAATGCTGGTGTTTCTCAGAATGTAATTATTTTTATCCCAGAAAAATAAATATTGCAATGCTGAATAAAGTATGTATTAACATATCAATTGTAACTCAAATGCTAGAAACTTTTCTCTCAATTTTTTTGAAACATTAGAGAAAAACGAAGTCCTTCTAGAGCATTTATACAGGAGAAAAGAAAAGGAACCAAGTTTAGATGCAAGATGTTCTTGTTTCTTAGGGCGATTCTGCACTGGTTGGTATACTAAACCAGCAGGTGTACTAGGAACCTCCCTCCCACATGCTGGTGAGATCTAAGGGAGGTTCCAAAGACCAGTCTGGTACACTAACCAGTGGGAAATCACTCTTCTCACTAGAACAGGGCCAAGGGACTATGGGCTTTCTGGCAGGTACTTTGGGAGCATGGCAGGATGGAAAAGACAATTCAGGTTTTGAAGTAACAAAGAGATCTTTCTTCAACAGCACTCCAAAGCTTGACCTGCCATACTTGTCACACTTTGGAGGCCAGAAGCAAATAATTTTTCACCCTCAAAGGTGCTCCCTATGGACTAGCTATCAAAGCTGAAAAATTACTCTTGCCTTGCTAAGATGCAAATCACATACCTTCCATATTCCTAGGAGGTGTCATGAACATCTGGAGGAAACATCCTTGTGCTAGAATGTAAGAAAGAAACAGAAGTCAGAAGGAGTTATTCTTTTTTTAGCACTAAATGCAGGAGTGGCTGACAAGGGGAGGGACATAGTTCAAAACCCCTCCCCCCCAGCATGTTGGTTTGTGGACTTTAAAAAAATACCCTTGCCATCACTAATTGCCTCTTAATAAAAAACAATACAATCTGAGGCAGGACTGATACTTTTTAAAAAGGCCATGAACCAACTCACCACGAGGGAGGGCTTCCACCTGCAACCCTTATGCTAGCAACTTCGAAGATATAAACTTCATTCATGATGGAATTAGAATAAAATGCATATTACCTGGCTCAGTCCATCTCATCTTAAGTATGCTCCATCATGTATCTTTAGATCCCACCGCAACAAGGCCATACCATGAGTACAGCATGCAAGATGCTATTTAATACTATTAAACTATCCCAGCACTATTAGTTGTGGTTTTGCAGTGCTTTGCATAAGAGTCGTTTTCAGTTATTTACCACTATTCAGTCATAAGAACATGGGCTGTTTGATATAAAATCAAGTATGTTTCATTTATTCAATCCAGATCCTTTAATTTTATCACAGTAGGTTTCCCCAAGTCCCTAATGTGTAATTGCATTTCCTTCTTTTTCTATTGTAACAAAAACAAAAACAAAAGCCAGTCTGTTGCTGCCAGGTAGAAATAAAGTGCTTGGTTTTTATCAAGAGACAGACCCCAGAACAGAATAAAAGAATACAACAGAATACAAAGGCCATGGACTATCTGACTGGGAGGAAAGCAAGGCCCAAATCAATATTTGACCACTAGGATGAATGTTCAAACCTCAACATTTTTGCCTTATGTGAAAATTGCAGAATATACATTTTAGTTAACCAAAGTGTCTTTTATGAAGAGGGAAGAACGTATGCCTGTATCTGTGTGTGAGTGTGTTTGGTTACTACTGTAATTAACAGGCTTGTTTTTTTTAAAAAAAGTTATTTGATTCATTGTCCCATGCGTGTATAAATGCAAGTTTTGGAAGCAAATAAATCCATTATGCCCAGAATACAAATTAGTCTTGCATTCTAGATTGAGTGTAGTCTATCTAACTGAAGACTAAGTGAGGGCTTTCAATTGGATGGTTTTAAATGGGAGTTAGGTAAATCCAGGAGAAACCAGGCTATCAGTGCTGCCTAGATAAGATGGTATTTGGTACAAGATAGTAAGTTACAGTCTGCAAGTGAATCCATACACTGAACTGTTAGGCTGCTTCCGCACTTACCTATTTAAATCCGGATCTACCTCATCCATATTTAATGGGTGTTTTTCCACGGTCACTTAATACCCATTTTAGCACCTATTAAGGACCCATTTGGGTGTGAGCCAGATGACCCCATTTCCACCACGGCACCAATTAGGGACACATTTGTTTCCACCGCTTTCTCACATGTGTGCTTAATGGGTATTACTGTGCGGATGCTGCATACTAAAAGTGGCTTAAAAAGGTGTCGCTGTGCAGTTGCGTGCTTCTACATGTGTCCTTAATGGGTGTTTAAGGGCATGTGTGGAAGCACCCTAATAGTCATCATAGACCTCCATAGGGTTTAATCAGCTACGGCAAGAACAGGAGGTCTTTCTGGTTATAATCCAGCATATTCTTCATTTCAACCATCACAACATGAAATTCTCATCAGTTGTTTTCTCCACCCTCTGAGCATGGTGAAGGGAGAGAAATTTATATATATAAATATCCTCAGTGAAGAATAAAGAAAACAAGACAGCTTCTTTCATCTAAACAAAGAGGCTATTAAAGAGGCTTGAATTAATCAGAAATCTGCCACTGCTTTAGAAACAAAAAGAGGGGCTTGGAAGAAATGAGTGAAAGGAAGTTACTTTCCAAGGTATACTCTTACATTAAATGATTCCTAAAGACGACCTATTATGCACCACAATGAATAAAAAGGTGCTGCTTAAGTTTCTGCTTCTTGGAAAAACACTTCAGTCAGGATGTACCCATTATCCTTCAAGTGCAAGGCGCTCTGAATTTTTAAGACTTACTTTAAACTCCCTTGCAAGAAAATGAATGAAAACAGCTGAACCATTGGAGGACCCCCAAAGTAATTCACATCACAATGCGATTTGGTTAACTCTGAAATGGTGACACACCCAATTAATAACAGATGCTTGTTATTTTCTTAGAGCATAGATTGTGTTGTCTGTGTTTGTACATGCTAGAGACTATATGGCACTTTCAAGTGCCTGTGGGGTGGCATTTCTCTAAACTGGGTGGTGCCATATGGAGCTGGGGAAGCACCCAGTAGTGTCACGGGGAGACTGCTTCTGTGGAGCCGCCTGTTCCATGGTGCCTGACTTCATGTTTGTGGAGATCCTGCCCTAATCACAGATGGTCCTTCAGGTACCCCACCCATCATTCTGATTATTTATTTATCTAACTATCCTGCCTTATAACCAAAAGGATCTCAGGAAGAGTCGCATTAAAATGACTATAAAAATGAATAAAACAGTAACAAAAACAGCATTAAAAAGGGATGCTGCTCCTTCAGCCAAAGATGGGAGTAAAGCAGTGAGTCTTCACCAGTCATCTAAATACATATAATGAGGGTGCCTGATTCACCTCAGAGGAAAGGCTATTCCATAGTCTGGGGGCTGCCTTCCCACCCTGTAAGTACTGATTCACTAACAGAATTAAGGGTACAGGAAGGTCAGAAGGATATCCTTTCCAGAACAATAATTTCATTCCTGGTCTTCAGGGGCCTGTAGCTCCTTCTCATGGTTCTCTGGAGGCAGCAACCAGGCCTGGAGGGAAATGGGCTGTCCAAATGCTGATGCTCCTATCCTGCTTCAGCAGCAAACCATCTTAGCATAGTTGACTGTTCCAGGGTAGGGAACCTCACCCTGTACGAGAACAAGGGATGCAAGTGCAGAAAGGACAATATCTCCCTGTCCTATAGCTGAATAAATTGGCTGCTATAGATGATAGTTGGCTTTAACACTTAGGCCATGGTCAAACCTTCACTTCAAACCTCCTTCAGTCCCTCTTCAGGTCTGACTGCTCACATTTTTTCATTTCTATCTGGTTTATTTCTGGATGTTCCATTCAGGAATGTCCACAAATAAACTGAATAGAAGTGAAAACATGTGAGCAGTCAGACCTGAAGATGGACTGGAGAAGGTTTGAAGTGAAGGTGTGACCACAACCTTAGGGGTATAAAGAATACTAAACACGTGATAATCATTTCTACATTCAGAAGCTCCATGCTTTATTCTGGGGTTTCTTGTTAATAAGTTTCAAGTAATAAGTCTCAAAATATCAGCTTAGAACTAAATAGGACACCGTCCAAATATGCAAAAATGGCTGACTTGGTATCTGCAGATAAAAACACCTCATGTCCCACTCTCCAAAAGGGGGGACCTTGCAGTGCAAGACAAACACGTCTGAGGTCACCTCATTTGGAGAATTTGGCATGGATTGACAGTGAATGCATCACACAATTATTAGATGAGTTTCCAGTCTGGGGGCAAGGAATTCAGTTCTGCAAGCAGTGTTCCTTGTGCAGAGATTATCTGAATAGTGTGGGAGGCTTGAAGGGAGCTTTGGTCATTTAAGCAAGCCCCTCCCTCCCCCATCATGCCTGCAGCTTGCAGCACTGGGACCTGCTCTGAATGCAACTTTGATGTCAGAGCAACACATCTGAACTGGATAGGGTGTGTGATTCATAGGGAGAAAGCCAATTTATCCTTCAAGCCCTGGAATGTACGCTCTGATAAGTAGCAGTTCTCCTCTTCATTAAGCAGAATTCTTTCATACCACCAGCTACTAAATTATTTTTTTGTTTGTTTTGTTTAAAAAAAGTTCAGGAGATGTCAGGAACAAAATCACAGAAGATCTGGTGTGACCATGATCTACAGTTTCTTCTCATTTACTCATAGAGATCACACATGACAGAAAATGACGTCCTTCCGTTTACTTCACTTTGTCTAACAATGCATGGCTAACTCAGCCACACAGAAGAACAAGACAGTTACACAGAGTACTGAACTAAATCAGAAGTAAATCCCTTCCACCTCCAAAACTGGGGATCATTGGCCATTTACTATGTTATTTTGGTTTTTTGAAACATGGTGCAATAGCAGGAACTGCCAGTATACTTAGACAATCAGAAATGAATGGTGTATCAAGACTGAGTTCTACCCATTCTCTTCTTAAAAGAGTGTACGTTCCTGTGTGCATTGCAAGCAGTTCTGTGCACATTTATGCACATGTATATGCACCAAAATTATCCTTCAGCTAGGACAGCAAAAATGCATGAGCAAGCCTGACATCCCAGAAGCATAGTACATTGCATGCTAGCTTCATATGTTCCTGTTATTCCTTTCACCACTTTTTAAATTGGTCCACAAACATGAAACCATCCTTGGATATTGCTATAATATTGGGATCTTCTTTTCTTTTTAAGGACAAAACTGGAAAGTGTGCAGCTACACCAGCATGAGATGAACATAAGTACAGGATATGTGAGATTTTATGTACTCCCTGCTTCCTTGATGAACCCTGCACTCTTGTTAAGCTGGGGGAAAATGTTTCATGAGTAAGGTGGGAGGTGCCTGAAAACCCATCCCTTAGGGAAGACAATTGTAAAATGAAGAAAAATGGAAGAGCCCCAGCATCTGGGAAAGGTGTCTTTTGGAAGGAGGGGTTGTGGAATTCTACACATTCCACCAAGACTGTCACAGCCTAAGTTAGCTTTGAGTTCATTGGAATGGTCCTTCTGTTCATAGTTTGAACAAACATCTCACAAATTGCCTCTGATGCTCACGTCACTTGTCATCAATTTGCTAAAACTGCATTCAAAATGAGCTTCCATTACACAAAGCTTCCACCAAATCAGGCAAGTGTGAACAAGCTTTAAGTAGCTTTCTATATGAATTGTTCTGTATATCAGTACAAACAAAGCTCTTCCTAAATGTTGCCTGCCATTATTTGCATCTGTTTAGAACTGCCTGAAAAGTCAGGGGTCGCAAGTTCAATCACTGGCTGGCTTCTCCCTGGAAGAAGGTAATGGCAAACCACTTTGGTATTTGACAAGAAAGCAACATGTAGTCACTAGGAGTCAATGACATAAGCATATTTATGGAACTTAAATGCATTTAAGCGTGCATAGCCGTCTGTGGTTTCCATTGTTTGTTTTAACCTTCATTGTTACTGTTGTTCTGTGCCCTTTCCCTGAAAATAGTAAAAATTGGACTATTGATGGACAGCGGTTTGCACTTCTCTTGGTTTAGCTTGGCGCATACTGCACAAAAACTGCAAAGTTAATCCAATACCTGGAATAGAATTATTTATCCTGTAACTAGAGAGAATTTTTCAGGGTATGTGTATTTGTGGGCTTTTGCTCTTGCTTGTTCCTAATAGTATCAATGCTGGCAGCAGGGTGAAATCTATAGCTACACAGTTGGGGATTCAGAATTTTAGAACCTAATTTAAACAAATGTACAATTTCCTGGTTTACTTAGGTAACAGCACTGTGGCTTCGGAGCAGCCACCATGGGGAGCACTGAGGATAACGAATGCCATTCTCATTTAAAGGGCTGGCACAGCCAAGGGCTTGTGTTATTTTAATGGGGTGCCTGGGGAGTAATTTAATTTGGCACTGGGTGGGTTTATCTGCTGCCGGTAGTTTTTCTAACATACAGCTGGGAAAAAAACAAAGATTTTCTTGGACTTGCTTCTGTGCTGTGCTTTGTGACAGTTAAGCAGCTAGTATGCTGAACTTTGACACTAAAGTCTTAAATTCAATTCATTTGAAGTCAATTTTTTATATGTCTCTCCATGACCTTGGACAAGGTTATTTTGCCTTACATTTCTGTTCATTTCCTATACATTCTTTGTCCCTCCCTCAAGATCAGCCCAGGAGTTCTATCTCTATGAGAGTCTATGAGGCAAGTCTTCTGACAGACTCAGTTGTCATGAGGGAACTGTACAACCTGAGTTGTATGCTAAATGACATTAGCTTCGTATTGCACTTAAAAGCAGAGAAATAACTATCCAATCTCCACTTAAAAATCAGCTAAGTTCCATATTGTCTCTTTCCTTCCCTCATGTGGGTTCAAGAGAAACTTTTCTTGTAGCATTGTTTATGAGAACTATCAAAAAGATCTGTGAGGATTTTTTTTTGAAAAAATATAGAATTTGAAATATTTCATATTGCTTTAAAGCAAAATGGATGAGATTTCATTCACAGATTTCATTAAAAGATGGTACTTAAAAAAAAAAAGCTAAACCCTGTAAGCAATTTTAATATTTGATTGGTATATCCAAAGTATCCATAGATCACTGAAAGAGAAACTGCTTGCAAAGCAAAAGGTCATACCTTTGGTCTTTGACACCTCCAAAGTAAGAGAATGGCTAATTCTTTACCTATCAAGACAACAGCATGGAAGGCAATTTCCACATTGTACTCATTGGAGGGCATCACAGAGGCAAGTCTTGATCTGGATTGCTTGATCTGGGCCACCCAAAACTGGAGCAGCAACCAGTGGGGTATGCCAGGAGGCTATTGTGTACGGCCAGACCTGGCCAGACCAGGCCCACCTTCAAAAACCAGACATGCTTCTGGGACTGTTTCCTAGCCCAGCAAAATGGCTCCACACACTGCGCTCAATGGACCATTCAACCTCTGGGAATGCTTGCGAGATTGCTTTAATGTGGTCTCCTCTTAGCACATTCTCTGGCACCATTTTTGCACTAGGGAGTGTGTCAGCTATCAGCTTTGTACGGACACCCCAATCTCAGGGGTATGACCTCCTAAGAAACAGTGTACAGTGAAGATGCCATGGTCCCCAGTGACATCTTGTGCAGTCTCTGGTGACCATGCTGTCCCGGTGTATATGTAGGCAATCCTTACTGTCACCAAACAGCTACTGTATATACCATACATAAAATATGCTCATTTGTTACACAGACAAAATGCATGAATCTTAAGTCAAGAACTCTACACTTCTAGAGTTGAGAAGAAACTCTAGAAAGGGCAAAGATAACCATCTCCCTCAGTAAAATGTCATAAATGTCTCCCTCAGTAAAATGTCATATAAACACAAGCTATACAGTAAATGAAAAAAATATTCTGAGGGATAGAACCAGTTTGGGTTCCATGAAAACTGCTTCTTCTTCACCCCATACAGCAATATGCCTCCTCCATACAGCACAAGATGCCTTGTTCTGAGTCACTGATAGCCTACAGTTTTTAGAAACATAATTTTGGAGTTTCAGAAATGGCTTTCTTCTTTATATCATCTGAAGAAACATAGCAAAATTGTTGTTCTTCACACAGGGTGATTGGAAAACTAGCTGGCTGCAAGCTTCTCAGTGCAAGCCAATAAGTTGCTTGAGGAAAAAAGAGAGAGTGAGCACTCTTAATTTCCTCGAATTGGTCTACACTTCCCAAAACAAGATTGATTTCAAAACAAAGCAGTGCTTTTTCTGGGTCAATCTACACTGATCTATATCTTTGTTGGGGATAAATGATACTGAGCTAAAAGCCACACATGGGTACCAAAGCTGAAATTTTGGTCTAGATTCCCTTGATGGTTGATGTGGCACATATAATTACTATTGGACTAAAGTTCATGAAGCTAGTTGTTCCTTTTTTCAAATTACTGTTTACTTAAATTCCCTACTGTGCTAAATATTGTATATATCCAGATCACAAGACTGCTATTATAACCTTAAATTCCCAGTTACACAAGGCATTTGGAGAGGAACATTGTTCTGAGTCATGGAACGTTTTCCAGTGAAGCATTCCGTGATTTCAGACAATTCTGTGGCAGCAAGGCCCCTCCATTATTTTCACAATAGGGTTTCTCAGTGCTAGACTGTAAATCTTTCCTGCATCATAAGAAGATAATAAGACTGTATGGCTGGGTATACATCTTGTCTTCTAGACAGTGATTTCAGCAGTCCTGCTTTTGACTGCAAGGAGGGTTATAGCTGCATAGAGTCAAGTGCATGTTTTGTAAGCAAAAAGGTCCCATATTAAATCTTTGCATCTCCAGCTAGGTTTTTGGAAGACTTGGGAAGGAATTGTGGCTACCTCCTGTCAGCCACTGTAGATAATACTGAGTCCAAGAAACTAACAACCTGATCTGGAGTAAGGGGTCTTCCTGTGTGCAAGAAGTACTTTAATAATGTGTACATACCACTTCTTGCCTGACCTTCAAAATACTTCTATTCTTATTTTTTTTTCAAGCTCATTCATGCTCAGTCGGATATGTGAGTAAAAACTATCTCAAACTGTCCATTTTGCAATGGTATGGTGGAAGCTGGAATTATGTTGTGTTGTTTGTACATGTGTATACACTTCCAGCAATATTCCAAAGCTGTACTAATTTTACCAAATATGAATTGGTCTTTGCAATCTCCCTGCAATAAATAAGTTTGTCTAGATCACGGGAAGCTAAATCACAGACAGACAACCACACAATCTACAGTTAATTAGTCAGTTTCAAACTGGAGACCCTTCCCTGCAGCCCAAAATTGCTGTTTGTCCAAATCATAGTGTTACTAAAAGCTATCATAACTTGCAATTTGCCCACAGTTGTGCTTATAGGCAAATTTTGCTTCCTCTCTCTCTCCCCCCCCCGCCCCCCAGACAAGCTGACGTGTGCAAGGCAGAGATATGGGGTGGGAGGAGGTAGAGGAAAGAGAGAAGGCTCATCCGGTATGGCTTGTTGGATAAACAATATCTCAAACCGGGACAATAAGCAAGAATTGAGTCCATAATTCATGTGATTATGTTTGTTATCAGGGAAATGCCTTTTCACAGCTGGGTTTTATTCTTTCCCTCCAGCTTTCCTCCTCCTGAACTTCCCCTCCCTTTGAATTGGCAGGAAGCAATCATTGTGATACTGTACTTGGCCCTCCTAGCTATTTCTCAGTTTTGTGAGCACAAGAATACAAATATATTATCCTGGCATTCAAAAAAGAGGATTGGTGAAAATACATGGTCTACTAGGTTCTGGACTCTGAAAAGTGTTCTAGCTGCGGCTGTATATATTTGCTATGTCGGTTGCTGATCTCTTACAGCACTTTAATTATGCATCTGGATCATTCCCAGCATTAGTCCTCTGGAAGATGCTAATAATCAGGAAAGGTATGATGGTTATTTGCTACTAGTCAGTATCCAGATGTTGTGGAACTGCTAACCCAAATATTTTCACCTCGCTAAGTGGGTCTAGTTTCATCTTGCTGCCAGATCATTTGACCTCTCGTCTGGATCCATAGGTCTGCTGAGAAAAAAAAAGGAAGTCAAAGACTAAACATTCCTCCTGCTTGCTTTTTTGTCCTGAATGCCTGGAGAGCACAAGTGAACAGGCCACAGCAAGGAGGAGGAGAAGAACTGGGCAACACTGCAAGCCAGCAGTGAAACTCTCATCTCCCCTGGTGCATGATGATGCCTACCTCTGGTGCTTAGCCTGTGGTTAGCTCACATGAGATCCCTTCTTCTTTCTCTTAGGTATTACTTGCTCATGTTCAGCCCTAGCCAGAGGGAAATTTTAAGTTTACAGCATTTTATTATTTGTTTACATTTTTATTCCACCCTATACCCAGAGGTCTCCAGGCGGGTAACAACATTTAGAATTAAAACAATAACAGTATGTATTAAAACAGTAGCATCTGCAAGTATTCCCATTTAACCAAAGGCCAGGGCAAAGAGGTGTGTCTTCACTGCCTTCTGAAATGTGTATAATGAAGGTGACTGATGTCTCAAGGGAGAGACTATTTCATAGCCTAGGGGCCATCACTGAGAAGGCCCTCTACTGGGTGTCCATCACTTTTGCTGCTGAGAGTGGTGGGACAACCAGGAGGACCTCCAGATCTTACGGCACAGGCAGGTCAATATGGGAGTGAATGATCATCTTGAAACCAGCAAATGGGACACAATCCAAACAAACTGAAGCCCTTTTCTCCACCATTTTCTTTATCACGGATATTAACGATACCTTTTCTCAAGATTCTCCCATTGATGTCTGTGGGAGCCAGAATGGTTCCATTTGATTCTAGAGTACAAATTCGCCAACATGTGACACAAACTCATGATACAAAAAAACCCCTCACACCTCCCCATGCACCTTCATTATCTCAGAAGGCAGGGAGGTTGAAGATATTATGGGATGCCACTGCACCCACAATATGAAGGCAACTAAAACCATCATATCCTGCAGATTCAGGTTTAGTCATGTTGCAGTTCAGATGCACGGTCCTTTGAGTTCCATAATGAAAGAAGGGCTGTATATAAACATAATAAGATAAGTCAGGAAATGAATATATAAATATTAGTAATTATATTAATAGCACTAAATACAAAATAATATAATTTTACTTTGTTGCATATCCCTGCAAACTTAGGTTGGAAGCTGGGTTATTAATAAAACAAACAAGTAAATGACATGTAAAAATATTGTCTTTATATTCTCTGTGCCATTCTCTCTGATAAGACCACCAGCATAGTACAGAAGGAGGCTTGCTTCACTCTCCCAAGAATTACAAAAGGTGGTAACCACGCATACAGCAATGTGGTGGATTCAGTTCAGTTGCTTCAATATTTCAAAGTGAACCCTTTTCTATCTTGAAGGTTGCTGCTGTATTCTACAGCCATGTCTGAATTTGGTGATCATAGTTGCCTCGACTAATGAGAACAAATAGCCATTCTATGCGAAGGCAGACAAGATGTACATCCTCCTATATATTCTGACATATATCCTCCTCCTCCCCATCTCGCTAAGTTCGCAGTTGCTTTATGTGTTCATTTCTCCCTCCCTCCCTTAACTTACTCTTTGTTAAGCTGTCTGAGTAATCATTCCTCCAACCTGGTTGCTTTTCAGGAAAAGTCACCTGGCATTAATTTGTCTGCTCTGATTTCATTGGTGCTGGTGCTTCAGCTGCCTTTTAAAAAGGAAGTAAGAAGAAGTTATTAGGGGTGTACATGATTTTTTTTTGTATTGAATCAAGTGCAAGAAAATTAATGTTTGTTTGAATAAATCCCTTCAAATGTGGTAATTCAAATTTGATACAAATGTTTCATATGAATTTGATACTAATGTTAGATATGAATCCCATATGTACCCCATACTTGTCCCAGATGAATCTGTAATGAAACTTTGTACAAATGTATCAAAAGCTTCTATTTGAATTTGAATGTCAATCTTTGAATGTGGCAACATTCAATTTGGATCCGAATGTCTGAATTTGTTCAAATTTGTACAAATTTTGAATGTTACAAATATTTGTGCACATCCCTAAAAGCTATGCACTGCTTACTAATTAAAAGTTGGTATTTTTATTCTTCCTCTTCTATTGGCACCCCAGATTTATTTTATTTTATTGTTTGTTTTGCTTATGATGCTTACTTAATAAGCTTACTGCTAGAATAAAATCAGCTGTACTCTAGAAAATGCCTGCAAGGGGAAATTCAGATTCATGTTGCAATAGCAGACTTATCTACTTATTTGAAATCTGACCCTTCCTCTTTAGAAGGTCCATATTTTTGAATGGACAGATGGACCATGACGTAATTAGTTCTAGTAGATGTAAGTAACAGATTTTCCCTACCTCAATCAAAAACAACATGTCTCTTTCAAAATATAGCCAAAGTGTTGCCTATGTCCATATGCCCATTTGTTTTTTGAGTGGAGGGAAAACTTATTGTTGCTTTAGGTTTGCACAAGGTTGTAAAGCAGACTAGCCAATAGTATGTTAGTATGTACGTTTTCTGGAATCCTTTAGGTACTTTATTAAGAGTGATATGAAATATTTCTGCAGACTGACTAATATGGTACTTAATTTTAAAACTTTTGGGGGACTTCTGAATTATTTGGTGGGCTACCATGCTCTGATCAGTCCCTACAACCAATTATTATCTGTACAACTGGACTGAATCACACTTCTTGTCCTTTCCAAGATTAAAATATACATTGGTAGTTCTTCTACCATCTCCAAGATTCTTAATGCAATTGTATAGATGTTTTGGTGCAGATTATCAAGTTATTTCTTCTACAGTTTTTAATCTCTAACTAGCCAAATTTCTCAAAGCATTACTGGCAGGAATTAATTGAAAGGCTTATAACAACAAATGTGAAATGAGATAATGCTGTTAGATTAAAATGCATAGGTATTCTTATTGCCTTGGAAGCTAGGTTTATTATACAAGGAACATAAGGAGTACAAAGAACTTCAAATTGCAGCCTAAGGAATAAGATAATGTTTCTACCTAACTACTTACTACAGGTGATAAGTGTTTATAGCATACATGGCTTTGGGGAATTCATAGCAAGGAGTATTATACCCTTAAACAAAAATTACAGACCTCACTTGTCATTTTGAAGAATGTGTAAGAGCAAACAAAACTGCAGTTCTTGTTCATTGCGGGCTAAAGAAAATTATGACAGATTTTCTTGAATACTTGGGTCATGCCCACACTGAGTTGGCATCTAACACAGGACTGGCTGGAATTCATTGTTCACAATATGGATCAGTCTGCTGGAACACCATGCCACCCAGAAGACCAGTTCATCTGCACCAGATGAAACACTGGTGTGGGCAAAGATGCAAAAATGGTTTTACAGTCTGCTCCAAGCATGGACGCCTTGTAAGTGGTCCATGAACTCTTCTAGCTGGTATACCAGACCAGCAACGTATGTGGATAGTACACAGACTATGATCCAGTATTCCATGCCTGGTTCTACTTCACCAGACATGTGGAAACAATGCCAAAACAGCCCAGCCTTGGAACTTTGAAAGTCATGAGGTTTCATTCCCAACCTCTGAAGCTGGGTCAGGATAGGCTGTCTGCAATTAGGACCAATGGCAACCTAGCCTATCTTGGGCTGAATTGCTTGAACAGGGGCAATGTGTCATGTGACAGCCCAACAAAAAGAAAAAAAGAAATCAACCTATTGTTTAAGTACAGATAGTATAAAGAAGGTAAAGAAGACAGATAGGGATTTAATATGATTCATCTCTAGGGAGCTTTAAAATAATGCAACATGAAGTTAGCATTTAAAAATACTGTCTAGTACTAGAATCTGCATTATAGGTCAGAGCAAATTCAGATTCATTCTAGTGACAAGACACACCTGAATAATTTGCTGGTGTTGAGAGGAATCAATAAGAGGAGGTATATGACACCTGAACTCATATCTTTGAAAACAAACTAACCAGTCTTGTCATGGAACTATAGGCCAAGGCTTCACTTACATTATGAAAGTATCTAGGAGGTGATGGCTTTGATATTGCACCCTGGCTGAAGCAGTTTGCCATCTCCTTTACTGCTGGTGGACATGTGTTGATGAATGGCAAAACCTGCACATGAAAGCTGAGCTTGTTGGCCTCTTTGTAAGTCAGCTTCCATGTTCAGTCACTTCATTTCCCTCACAATGTATCCACAAAACGCACCAAAGTGACTGGAGGAGTCACTGTCATTCCTCACACCCTGACCTTAGGGTGCGCTTCCCAGGTGTTATTAGCACTTCCTACCAAGTGTTTCCCATGTGATGGGGGAAACAAACTCACCATCCTGGGGATTTGGGGAAGGAACCTCTCTGCTGTGTAATGGAGACACTGGCACACTAAGAAATCATACAACATTGTATCCCTGTCTGAATGACTGGCCATCAAGTGACCCTTAACACTCGTATTAGATTTGAAAAACTCAAATGCTTGAGTGAAACAGCAAAATTTAAGGGCTTGTCAGAAGTGAATTTGGATCTCTCTGAGGTAGTAAAGGTCAAAACAGGTACCCTAGGGAATGTCAAACTGGTTCAGGTTCAAATCAAACAGAATTTGAACTGAATGGCCTGCCTGTTTGAAAACACAGTTTGAATTTAGAAATACCTACGGTAGGTAACCTAGACAGGTTTTGTTGGTTGTTTAAATTCAAATCTTATATTATCCTACCACTATGATTTAAAATGGGGGATGGGAACAAAATAAATAAATAAATGTTCAAACCAAGGGTGTTTTTCCACTGTCAATGGAAGTACCCATTAAGTACCCATTAATGGGTACAAAAATGCCATTACGTACCCATCAATGGGTACTTAATGGGTACTTTTAGTGACAGTGGATAAACACCCCGTCTCTACTATAGTGAGAAAACATCGTAAAACAGAATATACAATATACAATGGATCTATTGTCTCTTATCTCAAAGTCTTAAGTGAAAAGATACTTTTCTAAATGAGTGAACGACAGAATCTTAATTCTATTGACAGGATATGCTACAACTGGCCCATAACTAGCAAAAATGAAAGTGACACAAGCAGCATGAATGTGGGAGGGAAGCAAAGTGGTCAGAGACACACCAAAATTATGATTTGCTTAAACTAGAAAGTGAACCCCAAATTCAAATGAAAACAATAACACAAAACCCTCAACCTATTTGTTTAAAACACCAAGTATTCCTGTATCTGATCAAATTTGTTCCCAAATTTTTAAAAGAAAAAAATACAGAAGGTCATTAAGGAAAGGGATGGTAATTATTCTTCTTTAAAAGTATTTCTGTTAGCATATAATCTGGCAAATTAAATGCCTACAATACAAGTGAATTTCATCATTCAAACCATAATGAAAACTGCAAAAGCTCTGAATCAGTGACCAAATCAAAACCAAGCATAGCCATCTTTTCTACATTTATGTTTGGTCTCCTTGTCTTTGGTTACTCTCCTCTCCATATCTGTGATCTGCCTTAAGTTTGCCTTGAATTTTACATAATCCAAAATGTACTTGAATAACCATGCTTTATTCCAGAATATCCAAATATAGTAGAATAAGCAACTGATGCTTGGATGCAGCACCTTCTGCTGATAACACTTCTGACCCAAAAGATGATGATGAGGGTTACTGCTACTTCTACTACTTTCTGTATGTTTGTTGGATGACTTGATTACTGAATCTGATCCAACAATACATTTGTGGCTCTGAACTTTGCCTTTTGGCATTTGTAGATTCTATCAGAATCTTTTCACATTGCAACCTTTGGCTCTTGCTACCTATCTGGCCTGAGTCTCACAGGTTTTTCCCAGACCTGCCTCCCCAGTCACTGATCAGCTAAGCCTTTCCCAATTTTTTTGACCCTAGTATGAGAACAGAGGGGCAGATAGTGTGGTTTGTTAAATAGGAGGATGGCTTGGTGCTGCTTCAGTAGGACTCTTCATAGATTTTTAACTTGAAGCCACTGAAGCCTTTAAGACCTGCCCTTTTTATGACCCTTCTTACAATATATGGAATTCAAGGGATTTTGTGACAGGCTGCTGACATATAACTGTGGTCAGTAGTGTGAAGCATCCTCCCCCAGTACCTTCCCAGCCAGCGATGAATCTTATTTTGACATTACAAAGTGGATATAGCAAAAGAATCAAGAAAACTGGAAATCACTCATCTGTATTCAGCAAAACCAGTGTTAGTATTTGTTTCTTGAAATGGATATGTAATCTTTCTGTTCTATGACTGCATTGCCAATGTTACTTCTTTTCATCTTCCTTTTGTTTGCTTACTTTTGCTCAGGGGTTTTGTTTTTTTGGTATTGCTGTTATCAGATACATCTTTCTGATTTCCCCTCTTAAATAAGAGAAAATGCAAGAGCATCTCAGCCATAATTAGGAGTAAGGTGGCATCCTCACAACCTATAAAGGGGCCACTTGTGTGGCAAGATTTGACAGTCCTGCTGCTGTGCTGGGAACACAGAAATGAGAACATGTTTGCCACCATCTTCTGGCTTTGAAGGTTCTGCTTGGTGTAATGCACTGTAAGATAGGAAATGGCTGCAGAAGTTGGCCATTTTCTGTGCAGGACTTTGCCTGTTTGAGTATTTATATGCTGCTCATCACTCAAAGGTCCCAGAGTGGCTAAAAAAACCAAAGAGATGAAAACCATATAACAGTATAAAATCCATTTAAATATAATTCTTCGATGCAAAGTGAAAGGGGGGAAATTCATGCATATCTCTATTTCCAAGAAGTGATAGTTCACACAGGATAAATAAAGAATATAAAGCATCCACCTGTCAAGTTTCGTGGATTAAACATCATAATTTTGGATCATTAGTAAATCTATCATGAGGTAACCTGTCTCACTGATTAGTAGTTTGTGTCATTTTCTTGCTAATACTTTACTGAAATACCTTCCATTATAATTGAATTACTCTAGGGAGAAGGCAAGGCACAATTTTGTGCACCTGAATCCTGCCAGATTACAATTATCATTATCCCTGAACGAGTTCCTTGCTGTTTAGGACTAGTGAGTTTTAAGAGATCATTAGATGGAGGCAGGATTGGCTGCAGCAATAGGAAACACCTTCCATCATCAATGTCTCCACTTTTGAAATGTTTGAATGCATCACTTACTTTTGTTTCTTACATGCAAACTATAAGTATTAAGATGACTGACTTTCTCAAGAACATGAAGTGATCCTGAGATTTCAGAGTCCTTTCCCCACTGCAGTTTCTTCCACTTCATGCTAGCAATGTAAGCAGTAGTGTTTCTTTGCCTTTTTAATTAAAAACGTATATATTGCCGGCAGAAGACCTTTTACTAAAGTTCATTTTGCCTTTCAAAAAGAGCATCCCCTTCAGAGGGTAGAACAGGAGATGTCCACATCTGGTCCTGTTTTAAGGTTCAAGTTCCATTGAACTTCTGGTTATAGACAGTATCATACAAATGTGTTGCTATATGAGAACTTGATTGAGGGATGGGCGAACTTTGAAATACTGTTAAGCTTCAGTCAGTATGGCTGATGATCAGGGACAATGAAAACTGTAGCTAAACATCTGGAGAGCAAGATATGGACTTATGGAATTAAGTAGGACACTGTAGTCCCCCTGATCTTCTAAGTTTCATCATGAGATACTTGTTGAGTGGTTCCTCATTTTGGGTTGACAAGAGAGGAAGAACTGCTCAATAGGTGCTTGGGGGGGGGGAAGAAGGGGACTTGCCAATAAATTACAGCCTAGTAAGCTAAATATATCCATTCCTTTTCCCAAAGAAAGCAAATTCAAGTTTAATGAAGCGTACACAGCTGAAGCACATCTAAATATTCCTCTCATTCTTACTTTTTTTTAAAGGAGATTCTCTCATATACATCTCTAATTGTCTGTACACAAGACTGATGGTAGTCCATTTCGTCTGCCTGCTACTAACAGCTAAAATGAGAGAAAAGAATAATCACGCTTCCTGCCATCACATGAAGATTAACTGACACTCCTCCCCCCCCACAACACCCGCTGCCTCTTTTCCTTCAATGAGAATCACAGGCATTTGAATAATAATACTATGGCCTCCATTAAGATGACAGTGGCGAAAAAATCAGCTCAAACCCTGTGATTATGCCTTCAATCTAATAATTATTTAAATACCAGATAACGCCTTTCAGACTAATTGAGGCCTTTCAGCTGCCTGCATTAGATTGCACTGCTGCATGTGCACGCTCTCTCAGCTCCCTTTACCAAATGGTTCCAAATCACTTTAAAGTTTCATTTATAGGCCACATAAATTACACAGCACTCTTCTCTCCCCCACATTCATTGCGAGCCGCCCTACACAAAGTGGTTGGGCATTATGAATGATCTGAGTTAACTTGCTTGTATTATCCTGTTTACAAAATAAGAAGACAAAGGGCACAGGGGGCACAACCGTCTGCATTTAGTGGCTTAAATTGCTCAGTGGTGCAGCTAGGTCATCCTAGGCTGTAAGCTTAATGGTCCCAGACCCCACCCCCACCAAGCTTTGGGTGGATAGGTCTATTAATTTTGTGCTCTGCAACTGAACCTTTCTGTCCTCCTCCTTCTCTTTCACCTCATTCCATGACTGACAATTGCCTCTTCATCTGACTTATGTTAGAACATCAACCAACCCAAAGCGGTTTTCCAACCCTGATTATTTTGAGGGGAGGGGAAATAACCTGAGCATGTTTAATTTAGCTTTGAAGCCCATTGAAAGCACAGCATCATTGAATCATGGAGTCTGAAGGGGACACTTAGTCCAACCCCCTGCTGCTAGCAAGAATCCAATTTAGAGGACCAGACAGATTAATATGGGAACAAACAACAGATTCCCCCCACAGTGGCACCCTAGTACATTTGCTTACGAATAAGCAGAATTTCCACTGTAGAAAAGAAAACATGCATTTGTAATGCCTAAATAATGCATCTTTCACCATGTATGTTTCTGAACAGCAGATTCCCCCCTCATGCTGAAATGATCTGACTGAACCCCTGTACTGTCATCTTCTCTCAAGCAATGATGTCTGACTAGCTTTCTACGCCTGTCACATACCCTCCAACATGCCCTGAAAGAACTGGGGGAAATCACCAATTTTACTTTAATTATCCTGTCTCCTCCAGAACAGGCAACTACTGATGAGCACTGGCTTGCATGAGAGAGGGATGGAAAGGAAAGTAGGAGAAATGCTGTTTGTTGCACAAAACTGGGTAAAGAGTGGCTCAGGATCTGTCCCAACATCACCCAATGAGCATTCATTGATGAACATGAGTTTCACTCTGATTCTAGTCCAGCTCTCTAGTCCACGCTCTGCCACACTGACTCCCTCTACCCTTTTGGGTGATACATGAGCTACCATTAACTCACATCTGCAATGTGGAGCTGATTATTCTTTTAATTTTTAGTCATTCATGTCATGAATCCTGTATCCTGTAACTGTCTTTTGGACAAGATGCAAAGAGGCAGAAAAATTACAATACGATGAATCGGTGCACCGTGAAAGGACTTTTGACAAAGAAGCCTGTCATACAAGGGTGGATTTCCAAATTCTGCACAATATTAAAAGTCATGAAAAATCTGTTGCATCCTGATTACCCATTCTGTATTTTTTGTTTCCTTATCTGAAGATCACCATTCTAGGTCCTAGTTCAAGCCTTGACACAGTGCCAGTTCCAATTATCCCATAACAGTAGAGAGTTTAAATGACAGCAATGAGTGGTACCTTAAACCCTCCCCCTCCCCCAAAAAGAAAGTAACTCAGAAAGAAAATGCTAATCAAGTCAACCACTGTTAGCTTCTACAGGTTCCAACCTAAGAATTGCAGAGCATAGGAATAGGAAACCTGGGCCCTTAGTTGAAACCTTCATGGGCTTTTCTCAAAGATAACGGGAACTGTAAAGTAACATCTGGGTAAGTTCAGATTTTCCAGTTCCAGTTCAGATGCTTCAAAAAATCATTGTCTCTCATTTAGCTACTTCAAGAAAAAGATTGTTTTGGGTTTCTTCTTCAACTCAGTGTGTCCTAAATAACACTTAAACAAGGGGCCCTACCTTGTAGAAAATTATACATGCAGGTTCAGCATGATGGTGGAGGCACCAAGTGCTACAACAGTGGCTTGTGCCCTGCATGCCTGGCACTGCTCCTGGTGATAAAAACACAGAAGCCAGGGGACTTTTGTTCTCCAGTTCTAGTTCTTCCAGCCAGGGTTGTTTTGTAGAGCATAGGGGATGTCTGCGGTAGGCAGCCATTTTTCCATATCTTAAAAAACAAGGAGATCACTTTGGAGGGAGGGAGAGCTATGGGAAGTGCTGGGAAAGCTTTTCCTATCAGTGCAGTCCCACAGTGCCAATCTAGCTTTTGTCGGAAATTCTCCTTTTTAAGTTTCATCTGCCATCATCTGTCTTTCCTGCCACCCAGCAAGTTAAATACGTCAGCATATATCTTTCATTTTGGCCACTCTCTTTCACTCCCTCACTCATGCACATACAAACAAACTTGTTATTTCCTTTCATCCTATGCTGTTATATTGATTATAGAGAGCAAAGCTGCTCAGCAAGTATAGCTCCCATGTTCTGGTCAGTAGCACTTACCACAGGTTATCAGACTTTTTATATGCTTGAAAAGCAGTTAGCAGCTTCAAGAGTCTTCCATAGAGCAGAAGCAGCTCAGCCTCTTGATTCCACCCTTTGGAAATGAACTTGCTCCAGGAAGGATGACTGTGGATTTTATTCAGTAACACTTTTCTTGGAAAATTAATGAGAAGAAATATGTGAGTGAGGCTGAGCTGAAAGGTGAGCCAGTAACCTTGTGCTTCAGTTCCATTCTAATTCTGGTCTGTAATTCATGTGCATCTCACGGTAACTCTTCAACTCCACTGCAGCAGCAACATTCCTCCTAATAATAGGAACTGTAGTTTTCCTTTCATTAACAGAGAGACAGATACAATGGCTGCAAATGAAAAGGCCTCCAAGAAGTGAAAGAGTCATCACTTAGCTGAAGCCGCTGCTTGTTATTGCCCTTTCTCTCCCCCTCCCCCCCAAACTATCTCATCACAGTTCCTGGCCTGAGAGTATCTTAGTGACTTCTGGGGGGGGGGGGGAATGCCTGCCTCTTCCAGCTTCCTGAAGTCAAACCTCTCAGCACTTGGTTATCTGTGGATTTGAGGTTTTTTTTGCAATGTACCTCATTAATGATTTACAACACAGGAAGCAAGAAGCTTGAATTGCCTGCACACATTCCTTTGACCTTTCAGCAGCCTCTTTTATGTTGCTGCCACTATTGTGAAGCTTCAGTAAGATGGTGGTCATGTGTCCATGGTGTCTGATGGGATAGAGGGCAATGCTGTGGGAGTAGTGTTGTGGTTTGCTATATAGAGAGGTGGTGTCTCCATCGTGCAGCAAGGGCACTTTCATCAGGCCCTCAGGGAAGCTAGTCTTCATTAGGAACAAGAGAAACTGATTTCATTAAAGGTACATAATGGAGGTGCAGTTAGAGACTCTTTTAAGACTGCAGTGCTTTGAACCTCTGAGCTGTTGGGTGGCTGTGGTACTCTTAATTTGGCCTTTATGGCCAGCTAAAACCAGGGCACTCTACTTTTGTCTAACAGACATTGGAACAAATCTCCAAGGTTTAAGTCCATCAGCAGTAATAGGTGAAGGGGAAAATTTAATTGCTTGCAGGGAAACTCCATCTGTTTGAAGTTTCTGCTGCTTCCTTGTAGAGGACAGATTTTAACATCCAGCAGAGCTAACACATGAAAAGAGCACCTGTATCTGCTAAGTCTTGTGGTTTGCTTGTTTGCTTAATAATACAGTAACTGTAAGATAGAAGCAACATCATAACTTCCCTTATAATCTTGAAGAGATGGGTTACAGATGTAGCACTTCTTAGGGTATGATCAGACACAAGGGGAAAAAAGGTGCCTCACAGAAGGCTTTGAGTTGGGATTGTTCACATACCCGTTTGCTCCTCTCCCCTCTCCGGATCATTCTGTCCTAGAAAAGGTTGATTTGTTATGTCTGAATACAGCCATAGAGTACATGTGAAATTAAACAGATAGTTGTTGCACCTTTGATGTACTGGTTTTTTTTTTTTTTGGAAAAATGTTTTTAACCTCAATGGACTTAAATGAGCATTGATGATGGTGCTATATTTTCCTTCCAGTTAGCAAGTCCTTAATATCTTACTCAAGACTCCCAGTTTTTCTTGAGCAGGTGATAATGGTTGATACATCAGTTTGGCTGTGTTCCAACACAAGATGTAGTCCGGCTTGAATCTGGCTCAAGCCCTCCCAGTTCTGACACTTTACAAGGGATCCCCTATTTCTGTGGACTAAAAGTCCCAAAACGCAGAGAATCCCTATTCAGATTATAACAGGACTTGCCACTGGATCTACAAATAATCCTCTTTATTTAGCAACAGGAATGCAACTGGGTTTTTTGAGGGGAGGAATCATGCTTTGGCAGCATTCTCTTCAGTTCTCCCTGAGCCAATGATAAGCATGATTTCCTCTCTCTTCCCCCAGCTGTCTGCCATGAGATTGGAAGCAGGGGAGAGTTGTAACATTTGTAATGAGATCAGTATAACAATCATCCTGCCCTCTTTCCATTCATGCCAGTTGTCTGCATCCCCAGGATTTTGCGCTGCTGTGGTCTTCCAATGCAGCACAACTGTTGTCTCATAAGCCTCCATTTCCCTCTGTCCTTCCTCACCCCCCCACCCCCCCTAAACAAGACAAAAGACTCCACGCTGCTGGGTGGTACTTTGTTTTGCTTTCCTTCACTCTCTCATCCTCCACCTCACTCTTCTCTCCCCCCCCCAGTCCCATTCGTGAATTAAAATGTTAATAAAATTTATTTATTTATTTATTTATTTGTATTTCTATCCCGCCCTATACCCGGGTTACAATATTATATTAATTGATGGTGTCAGGGAGGTGAGAGACCGAGCAAAGGGGTAAAGGAGGAGGGCTCTGCTTTGCATGGGAACACCCACCCTGATGATGTCAGGGTATGAGGAGGGAGAGGTGAGGGTTTCTTCCCTGGCAGTCTGCATTACAGGCTAGGGATAGGTATGTCAAAATACTGACCTGGCTGCTATTAAATAAATCTGCATTAAAACCCAGATTAAAATGCCCAGTCAGAACTTGGTCTTTATGTTGGATACATTCATACTTCTGTTTGGACAGTTTCCTGCCACTCTGTTTATGTAAAGTACCCTGTAAATTCAAATAAGAATTAACACATGGCATTTAGGACAACTGTTCTAGACAGTAGGGTATCACAATAAGAAAAAAGGAGAAACTATTTAAAATCTAACACAAGTAGAAAGAGATCTCAGACTGATCAAAGATTGCCAAGATAAATATTAAGAGGCCACAGTAGGATCTTCCACTGGAGAGAAGGGTTAGAAGTCATCCCACAAAAAAGAGGGATCCTTTGGGAAATCCAATTTAAATTAATGCAGTGGCCTGGCCATGAATCTATGACTAGGAATACAATTCAGGGGACTGAAACTCCAGCAGACTTCCACCAATGCTTCTGTCCCTCATAGTGATTTCAGCTGCATTTGGGTGTTGTTGCAACAGCATTTCACTGCTGCAGCACCCCCCTGAGGTTTTTAGAGTGACTTGGGTTGCCAGAGCTTGGGTTCTGCCCCATGTACATAGAGCCTGAATGAAGTCAGGAGATGCTCTCTAAGGCCACTTGAAGCAGCTTGTGCTTGCCTGAGCTGAATTAGAACTGGCACTCATAAACTGTACTGCAGCTTTGTGAGGATTATGTTTCTGCAATGCCTTATGTGGAAAATAAAACTATATGCTGCCAACTGCTTATTTGTATTGAGCCTCAAAGGGTTTATCTTGCTTTGACTCCTGGGCTTTAGTACTGGTTGAATGGAAGTTCCATTTGTGTAGTTTCAGTAAAGAAGACTGAGTAATGGAAGCAAATCTGTTTGCCCTGTCATTGGTGAATGAACCTCTGCATAGTGATTGCAACCTCACTGAGTATTAACATCATGGAGCCCTTCACATCTGGTCTCTCTCCAACACTTTCAGTATTTAATGCTAGCATTGTCGGTAATTAAAAAGAGTGTCTTTTTTTCTCTGATTATCCAGCCTATATGTGAATAGGGCCTGCCAGAACATCTGGTAGCATTCAAGAGAATGCAAAGAAATCCTGATGAATATACTCTTGTAAAACCTAGGATTCAAATGCCGCTTTCTGCAAGATGGGGATTTTGCATTATAAACCAGAATTTCTGGTGCTTCTTTGAAAGTATTTCTAATTCATACTAATATTCTCAATAGTAACTGAATTGATTTTGATCATTTGCTGCCTCTGCATTTTGGCCTTGCATATTAGGACTTGTCAATCACAGTTAAAAGTGAAGAACTGAAAGAAAGATTAAATAATCTAAAACAAATCTTTAAGGTTTAGTAAAATCCCAGCAATCATTGTATATAATGATGTTACTTAGTTATCATCTACTAATTTAGATTATGCAAATACATCTCAACAGTTATTATCAAATCCTTCAGTTATGTTACTATTATTATCCCCAGACTACAGATGGAAAATGTAGCTTAGTTTATAGCAGCAGAGAAGGAATGGAGCAGAGATGACAGGGCTCTCAATAGAAGTTGTGCTTTTATCCCACAAAACCACATTTTGATTGGGAATATCAATGTGAGAATTCCATCTGGAGCTCCACCCCAGCTGTTCCAACCTTACAGATATACTTCATAGAGTACTAGGTTCTTTCTGTACTTACTTGTTAATCTGGATCAAGGAGCTGCTAAGAACATGTTGTCTGCATGGCAATCCAGATCTAGGAGCTGCTAAGAACATATTACCTGCATGGAAGTAGAGTAGATCTGGATCAGAACTGTGCTAAGAGTTCACTAATCCACATTAGTGGTAGATCACATAAATATGGTCTACATCTGTGCTAGCACTCTCTGGTCTGAATTAAAGAATAGATGTCAGCATGTAGAATAGATCAAGGAATAAGATGGGCATGAAATTGAGTAGCACGTGCAGGTTCAACACAACTGCAAAGGCACCTTCACAGCTCCCCCACAACATCAGACACATTGATGATGTCTTTGCAGCTTCACATTTGGGATGATGGTGTCTTTGAATTGCCTTCAAAGGCACCACACTCCATTGCTACCTGGATATAATGTTTGACTGACAGGAACATGGCCAGTTGCATCAGGTATTGGAGGTGCTATGGACTCATTGCATTGCAATGTGGGTGGTTCATATGGAAGTAGTTCAGACCCATTGACGTGGAACAGGGTTTAGGCATCCGTCAGTTGACATCATTAGACAGCTTTAAAAAAGCTGTCAAGACGGA